>VXBT01005586.1:282852-432969 GCA_013400235.1 Oriolus oriolus | reverse complement strand
GCTCAGTGCGAGGTGCACGGGGTGGTGAAGCCGGGGACGGAGAGGAGGAAAGAGCAGAAGAGGAGAGGGGGGGAAAGCCGGCGAAGGAGTGTTTGAAGGAAAGGGGGAAGGCTGCAGTCCTTACATGGGAAAATATGGACTAATCTGATGGTGTGCGTGTGATAAGAACTGTGTCTGTCTCTGCTTGCGAGCTGCTGATCCAGCATTTTGATCGCAACAGTTCCCGAGAGTAAATGTGATCACAGTATCCAAGCAGCTCATCCCGGATGAGTTAGGTCAAGCGGAGAGACAGCAGCTTCAGCCCTTTCCTAGAGTATCTTAAGTGGGAAAGTTTTGAGGAGGGGTTGCTTCTGCACACAGAGCCGCTGGGAGAAAAAGACATTTCCTATTCTGGCTTTTCCTCTGCGCCCAGAAACATGAATATATTTCTCAGATATAAGACAATTTTATGACAGGTTTAAATTATGTCAGCACCAGACATGCAAAATCTCTTTGATAATGTTTCTTTTACAGTCCTGGCGTGTGATTTAAACACCATTCATTAATATTATTAATGCTAAATGGAAGTGAGGTTTATTGCACTCAGTCTGCATTTACACCATTTAATAGTAACAGCAGCTATTTTCAGAATTAAATTACAAAGCTGCTTTATTGTATTTTTAAAATTAGATTTCCATTTTTTCCCCCATAATGCAAAGTCTTAAAATCAGAACATTACTGAAAATGCATATTTTCTCAAGGGATAAGAAATGGATTGGAAAGTATCTAGCATGATCGAGTTTTCCGCCCTAACGTTTCAAGTGTATTTAAGGAAATGTGCTTCAAATAATCAAGAAGTGAGTTAAATATAGGCTGAATGCTAGAATACATGCAATAAAGTGCTTCACAAGGAAGACAATGAAGGCATAACCCCAAAGCAGCTATACCCACAGCTGACTACCCCCTAGGACTACATCCACCTAGTATACATCTGTATGAGCAAGTAATGTAGATCAGTCTGGTGCTGGATCTCAAGGTGTTGAGGGCCTGAATGACGTTCACACTTTTCAATAGTTTTTTCTTCAGATTCACTCCAGGCTGGGTCTGTGGACTGAGGGCCCCATGAGAACTTAGAACGCATCTGATATACTCCTGGCACCTGTCTTTGGCTGTATTGCTATCTGAATCCACTCAGTGTACTCACCTCCGCTGGGTGAAACAAAATGTGGTAAGTGAGTATGATCTGGAGATATGCTTCAAAAGCACGCCCTTGATTCGCACCAAAACATGAAAGTGGATGTGCCCACGGGGTGTCTGACAAGAAAGAGAGCTGGTATGACTTTCCCAAAGCTGAGTGCTGGAGCCTGCTCCACAGCATACCATTCCAGCATCCTCCCCTCAAATCACCTTTCTGCCTGGTGCTGTGCCTCCACCCTGAAGCATGCACGAGCTCTCAGGTCTCACTTGTGCAAGGAGCTATGCACTTTTCGGTGAGTGTGGATGCTCCTTGTTTACCGCTCACATGCCTTCACTTGGCTCAGTGCAGTGTTTTACTCCCTGCTATTCATTTTACCCACGCCTGAAATGACAGGGATACTCAGCTAATATTGTGTCATTGGAACTCTGCTCTCATTGTAAAGAAAGAGAAGAATTGAGTGCTGTTATTAGATCCTCAATTGTTTGAAGACTAAGGTCTGTCATTCTTTCCTTAGCCAAAGGCCTGGGTTACAATGAAACTGTGATAAATATGTCTAAATTAGGCATGTGTTGGGATCAGACATGGGTAGAAATTGCCTGGCATTAAAATGACTGTGGAAAAACTTCTGTTTCACACATGGAAACTGTTTCTCAGTTAAAACTGGCATTGGAAGCCTAGGGAGAAGCAAACAAGCATGCATTTATTCATGCAATTTATCTCTTCCGTGGTATATGCCAAGGTCCCCAAGTCAGTGTTTGCTTTGCTAATGGCATCTCTACAGCAGTTCATTTACTTGCCTTATATGGCCTGTACATTCACTCCCTGAGCTGCTGCCATTCTGTTTTCCCTCATGGAAACCGTACATTGAACTCTGCATCTCTCCTGAAGCATCTCACCTTGCCAACTGTCTCTGAATGCCCCCACAATCTGGGTGCATGACTTAGTCACTTGCAGGGAAATAAGCTCTATTTCACAATCCATCTTCCAATGAGTTTTGTTTCAATTAGGAACAAATTAAATACATTGTGTATATAAGGCAACATCCAAATTCTCATTCCATTTTTTCCTAATGTTTAAAACTCAGCATACTTCAACTGTACCAACATTTGATTCTCCTCTCAGGATCATTGTGCTTGCAAGTATTTCACTTGAAAGTTAGCTGAAATATTCTATCCCCCTCTAACCTGTTTGAAAGAAAAGGGGAGTTATTATTACATTGTGCTTTAGGATTCACAATCTTTCTTGTAACTACACAAGCAGAAACCTCCTCAGAATAGAGCAATAACAAAACACATGGTCCCCATGGTCTTGTCTATACTGAAATGGCAGCTGGTTTTAAAATTGGTCCTGGTGTTTTGAATTTTAAGAGAATCCGCTTGTGGTTATAGTTGGTTGAGGGAACCTGAGACACGGATTACCCTCTGCTGCAACCACTGAAGTCAGACTGAATCAAACACCCATGAATACATTGTCAGAAAACTACCCTAGCAGGAAGATAGGAAAATATGCTTATAGATTTTACCATTTTGCTTCTCCTCAATCCATTGACTAAGCTGCTGTTACAGCTGGGGCACTACAGACTGGATGGAGCTAATCAGCACAGCAGAATAAAGACAGAAAATCCTGTCACTGAACCTAAATCAATCCTGGCTAATATACCCATCACAGGCTTGACCACAGACTCTTACATTACAGTATACCCTGTAAGACAATATAAAATTCCATAGGGGAGTATGCATGTTCCTGAACCCCAAGGAAAATGAAGCAGCTACCAAACCTCAATCTCATTCTTCAGTCTTTGACCAGAAAAAGAACCAAGAGCATTTTATCTTTCAGGCTACCATCTGGTTTTGGTTGTGTGGTCTGCAGGAAAGTGATCAAACCAACGTGGTTCCGAGCATCTCACAAAACTGGATCTTCAGGTCATGTCTGTACTTGATTTTAAATAAAAAAGGAAGGTATATGTACAACAATAGACTTGAGGCTATGTACAGGGAGCAACAGAAAGTCAACCCAATTATTCAAATACAGTCACTAAAAACCAAACAGACAAGTACTGTTAGAGAAATAACCTGATAATTAGTATATTTGCCTGAAATTATGTCCAGTCTTGCAGCAGCTAGGGGAAAAAAAAATCAACTAAACAGACAGAAAAAGAGAAGCCCAACTCTAACACCTGCAAATTTCTCAGAGGAAGGTAAGAAAACAAATTCAAGTGACCAGATCATGTCCATCTGTATGGTGTCCTTCCAAGTCAAACAAATTGCATGTTTTCTACTGTGGGTGGAACTAGACACCTGGGATTTTGAGCTGCCACATCCAGACCTGAATCTTGGCCTATAAACTTAGCTCTAACCAAAAGATCCTCTCTCCACTTCTAGTCTAATATTATCCTATCATTAATACTTATTTTTTCTGGTGGTTCTCATGGTGGTAAATTTAGTAAACTCTCTTATTAACAATTAACGAACAAAACTTGCCATATTTCTGAAGGACAGTTGTCTTACTGGATACAAAGCCTTTGTTGCTAACATCAGTGTTTTAATTTCTGGGTGCACATAAAAATAACATGTCAATGTAAAACAAAAGAGGAAAACAATCTTTATTATTTGCGATAGATCCTCCGTATGTTGTTTCATCTTTATTAATGTGTTATTTATCATCTATTATATAAAAGCCACCAAGTGGTCCATATTTTGCAAGGCTCTAAAATCGTAGCTACAGCTATTGATTTTCTCTTTTGTGTCCTGTTGTTGACAAGCCTGGTGGCCGTGGGAGAGGCCAAGGAGGTTTATTCTGCACCAGCCCCATGGCTGAAGGGAGGAATGCCTGCTCTGTTCTCGCAAACATCTACCAAAGTAACTGAGCTCTGAGATCACAGGTCCCAGACCCATCCTCCTTTACCAGGGAATTGTCTTAGCCCTGCGCAATCCCCAGAAAAACATGTGGCTGGCTTCAATCCTAAATTTCCACTATTCTTAATTGGACTTTTTAAAATAAGGAACATCTGGATGATGAACAAGTGATTTCCCAGCAAGAAATGCTCATCTACTGTCAGCCTGCTTTCTGTGCATGTAGACCCAATACAAACAATTTAATAGTGTCATCTTACTTAGGAGTGGGACATCTGTCTATCTTCCCCAGATGCTGTTAAAGAAAGATGTGGGGAATGTACAAAGCACTTGCCGCGGTGCTTTCTCGAGCTAAGCGGCGGGCGCGTTTGGAGACACGAGTTTGTTTAACGACACGTGCAACAGCAAGAAGAGTTTTCTCCTCACTTTAAAGCCTCAGCCTGGGATCAGCTTTCAGCAGGAGGTCACAGTTTCCGCGCAGGGCCCGGAGCACGCCGGTGCCCCGGCGATGGGGTGCCCGGGCGGCGGGCGCGGGCTCTGCGCTGCTCGACAGTGACACTCGGTGGGCGGCGGGGCCGCAGCAGGGCTGGGGGCGGCCGGGCGGGCGAGCCCGGGGCACGGGAGCCTCGCACCTCCCAGCCCCGCGGGGCCGGCGCGGGCTGTGCCCTGGCCCCTCCGGAGCGTTTGATGCGGCTGCAGACGAGGAAGGGCGTGTGTGTGAAAAGCGGGGGCAGAGAGCAGAGCTTGCTTCTGTTCTCCATAAAACCTCTGGGATTCTTAACCGCCCTGGGCCACTGTCCTGAGGCTCCTGAGGTGCCTTTGCAGAACCCAAAGGTGACTTTCAGCGGCACGGTTTGGTTAAATTGGGTGTATCTGAGAATGGAGCTCAAGGCAGCGTCCTATTCCTCCCCCGTCCTATTTCCACAGAACTGTAGCAGAGCTGCCTCTCCCCCATGAGCTCCAGCAATCGCTTGCATCTAGGTCACCCTATTAGATCACATTCCCAAGGATATGGCTAATGATTTCTGGGGTTTTAAGAAAGGAAAGCTGAAAATCCTCTAGTTGGGGACAATGGCCAATTCATTTTCCAAGTGGAAGCTCATTTCCTCCCCTCCCCATCACACCCTGAGGGTTGTACAGAACTCAGGGACTCCGTGAAGTTGGAACTTCTGAAATCTCGCAGAGGTTCATTCACAGAAGAATTGTAATGCCAGCTCTTGTCAGCTGAAAGCCAAACAGAACTCACTTTCAGGTGTATCCATGTCCGAAACATGTCCTCAGTAGGGGAAGAACCAATCTCCTTTGCTTGCAGCTGTGCAAAAGGCTTGTCATTAGCAAATCCAGTACATATATAACATTAATATACCTACACAGGTAAGCATTTATTAGATATATGTGTATTTATAATGCAGATATATGGATTATATACATATATCTATAGTACATATATCGGTATAGATATAGATCAGGTTTGCCAATCAGCACCTGCCTTTCGTAAATCCATGTAGCCTGGGCTTGATCCTCTGGTTGTCCTGCATGGGCCGTGCAATGGCACTCAGGGCATCTCTTCCATAACCTTGCCTGATGCCAAGGTCTGGCTGACAGGCCTGTAGTTCCCCAGATCATCCTTTCAACCCTTCTTGTAGCGTCTTGCTAATTTTCAGTCATCTGGAACTTCTGCAGTTAACCAGGGCGGCTGGTAGATAATTGAGAATGGTTTGGCAAGTTCTTTCACCAGTTCTCTCAGTACTCTGGGCTGGATCACCAGGGCCCACAGACTTGTGCATGTCTAATTGGCATAGCAGGTCACTAATCATCTCCTCTTGGTTTTTGGGGGCTTCACTCATCTCCCATACATGCTCTGGGAAGACCTCTTAACTCTCTCCGGGAGGGTTCAGTGCCTAGAGTGTTCTCTCTGTATTATATTGTAACAAAATAACGTACTCATAGATTGTGCTTTTGCAATATAACTACATATTTCAATATCCTTTTCCCAATGAAAAAGCTAATTAGCAAAGTCGTTACAGTTACCACTTATATGGCGGAAGATAGTAATTCCATTAATGTGCTCACAGGAACTTCATTTATATTACCTCTTAACCTTTACAAGGATATTATCATTTCAATAATTAATTGCTTTGTGCCATTTAATTTGCAGTTTACCATTTTCAAGGGAAATTACCCATTAAAACAAGGGCTTTTTTTTTTTTAAGGAAAAAATTCTTCACTCAAATATGCACCATAAGCTGGCCTTAGAGAAACTTGATATTTGCTAAGCCACTTTCATGTTTGAGTAGAGAGGACTCTGTGCTAGCTCTGCATATTAAAGAACTGCCCATTGCTTGAGTCTTTAGACATTTGGAAAAAAATGAGGCAGAATGGGGCTGAGACAGTGACAAAAAGGGAATTAATTCTTATCCTCTTCCTTCAAATTCTGGAAGGCAATGAATCCTTCCTCTCTTATTGATGCAGTAAGAATTGACTTTCTTCTTTCTTTGCAACCATCTTGTTTCTTCAACTGATGTTAATTTATGCTGCAATACCCATCCATGAGGGCTTCCGTTAACTTCAGTGACTGAAAAAAATAAAGGATCTTTGGCTCCACCTCGTAAAACACAGAAACTCTATCCATGAATCACCCAGCACTTAAGTATATCCTCAAGACAGTGCCTGACACTTTGGAGAATGGAGCTCAACATATGTATTCCTGCTCACATTCAAGTGTCTTGTAAAACAACTACTCAATGAATCAGACATAAGCCAGTATCCCTGTGGTAGTGTGCTGGCATATCTCCACTACTGATAATAGAAATTCTGTCCAAATCCCATCATACTGAAAGAAATTTAGATAAATATTGGTATCTGAGAAGGTGAGCAATGCATTCCAAGTGGGCATATCTGTGATAGAGTGAAACACATGCTTCTGAGAGAGGGATTTGCATGGGAAGATGGAGAGAAGGTGACAAAATTAATTAAGGGAAGAGGCACAGGAGAAAAGGGAAGAGAAGAAGCAGGTATGAACTAGACTGCAGCATTGATTTATGAATGAAAATACAAACATTTTTTCTGATTCAGTTGCAAAAAGTAAACTAGCCCTTGGGCAGTTCTACCTTTTCAACTAGCAAGTCCATGATACATCAACCAAAATGATAGACATCTGCACAATATGTCACATGCCTACAAGCACTAACTAGATCATTTTGCTGTGAAAATAAGACATCTTATTTTTTAATTGTAAAATCAAACCTCCTGGGTTTTTTATCCCCTTCCCCATGAGTATAAGGAGAATTTGGGGATACACCAGGATTCAAACACAGTATTTCATTTCCACAGCACTGAAGCTGGGGGATACTCTTAGACTTATTTGCAGAGAAGTCAAAAGTCACAGTCAGACAAATAGTGGTAAAAAAAATTTCTACTCAACAGTCCAGCGCACAAGTTTTCTATGCAGTCAGTGGAGAAGACTGGGTAGGAATCTGAGGATGAACTGCCTTCCTCAAGGCAAGTGCCTTTCTCTGATAGGATGGCTACTGACTGATTTTACCGCTGACTTTTAGGTGTTAGAAGATTGGTGAGATGTATCCTTCTAAAAGTTCTTAGTTCTGTCTTGAAGTGTTCAGATATTCAAGTTGAAGAGAGCAAGAATAGATTCAGGGCACTTAATATTAAGAGCTCCCTATATCAGCAATGGATCAGCAATTACACCACAGCAAAATAATCCGCTTTTTGACCAGTAAAAGGAAAGTCGAGCTCCAGGCCAGCATGGGAATTTCTTGTTATAAGCTTTCTGCAGTGAGGCACAAATATGTTACTTTTTCCAGTTAGTGCTGCAATCTGCAATCTGGTTAAAGCACTTGCTGCTTTTCTTTGAGATGTTACTGTGCCAATATTATTAGTACTCTAGACTATATCACATAAAAGGACATGTATGGGACAGAAGCAGAAAGAAGCCTCTAATCATCAAAATTAACATAAAAATATCCTTTCAAAACCTCTAGACTGGCAGTTCACTCAACATGACATTTGCTTTTTGACAGGCATGTGCTCTGCGTGCACAACAATATTTTAAGATGGCATTGTTTAAAGGAAGTTGACAGTGATGGGTGATGTATATTCAGACTGATGATACTCTGAAGAAACCTTTACCTGCATGGACCAGAAAGTCCTTGCTAGTTTGCATGCAAAAGGAAGCTTGGGGTCTATTCTGGGGAACTTGATAATCCCTTGTAATTAGTACTGTAATTGGAGGTTGCTGGAAATGCTCCTTGAGCTTCTGCCAGGGAATGTGAGTGCTTCACAAAGCTGTTGACACCGTTCTGTACACCCAGCCTCACCAACATAGTCAGCTGCAGTAGGTGCCAACACAGAGCTCCTGCTTTGTCAAAACTCTCATCTAAGCAGAAAACACACAATGCTTTTTCCCTCCAGTGTAACCACAGAGCAACACCAGTACTACCCAGCCCATCACCATGCTCCTTCCTGCTGTCTTGCAGCCCACTGGTGATCCCAGGGCACACTAGGTCACCACCAGTCTGCCAGTTCTTGGCAGAGACTCACTCCATCCCCACAGTTTCAGATTGCAAATGGATAAATATGAGCCACATGTACCAAAGTTTAGAAACAACACTTGCCTGCCCTTGGGGACACAATTATTTGCTTCCAGTGCATCAGTCATGGGGATGCTAGTTCTGTAATAATGCCATGAAGGCATAAATGACCACCACAAAGGGATGCAAGGTAATTTTAGCAAGAAACTGCAGGTTTAAATGTATTTCTTCTGGAGCTGAGCAGATCTTTGCATAGAAATTGTTTGCAACTCAACTGTGGTGACTGCAACCAGTGTCAGCCATTAAGGAATAAGTTATTTTTATCCACAGCAGCTCTCCAGCATCTCTGAGGGCGATGGCATCTCGCCAAGGCTTTGGAAGGGCTGTATGAGCTGACACACAAAGATGAATGGTTGAGGCAAGCCCAGATGACACTTCTGAGTCAAGTTTACAGAAAGAATCAAATCCAAATATACCAGGTAGCTCCACACTGGAGTTGCTGAGAAGCTGTTTGGCTACCCTCCTGACAGATGTCTGAGAGTGCGACTTCTGGCATTTTGGAAACTTTTATTTCTCCTAAAGTAGCAATAAAATTCCATTAAATTCACCCAAACAGAATTGTTATGAGCACTAGGAAAAGCTATTTATGACACCCATACCTGTAAAATTAGGTTGATGTTGTATTACTGCTATGAAAAATGCCATGATCATCAACATGTTTTTTGCAACTTTTACTAGCAACACCCCTAAAGTGCTCTTCCACAAGACAATGGCTTTTGTGGTGAAGCTGTACAACTGTTGCCTCATGCCACACTACTGCTTTTTCCCTCAAGAGCTCCTTGTGCGCTCACGGCTCCAGATACACTTTTGCCTGACAAAATTGTTAGCTGCCATTTAAAAGGGAGTTTCTACGTGCCAAATGTCCCTGACCATATATTCTTGTCTATTCTGTGCCACTACAAACATTTGTACAGGATTTGCTGGGTTAGCAAGGTGAGAATTCTATCATTTTTATGCAACTACATCCCAACCAACAGCTACCAGATCCAGTAGAGCAGTTATTAACACTAAGGACTGTACTTTGGATATTGACTATGGTAAAGAAATCGCCTGGAGCTGAGAGAAGCCTGTCATACTACCCTGCCTGCGTGGCATAAGTGTGTGTGTGTGTATAGATGCAAAAAGGTCAAGAGGGCAGAAGCTATATAACAGGAGTTTAAAAGAAACTTTGGAAAATTCAAATAGGCTTCAAAACAGAGACCAGCTAGTCAATGTAATTTAAAAAGTGAAAAAAAAAGGGCTGCAAAAATGCACTTCATTCTACATTTATGCATCTCTTGTCCTGC
Organism: Oriolus oriolus; assembly: GCA_013400235.1. Classification (NCBI taxonomy): domain Eukaryota; kingdom Metazoa; phylum Chordata; class Aves; order Passeriformes; family Corvidae; genus Oriolus; species Oriolus oriolus. The sequence goes on along the minus strand of VXBT01005586.1, from coordinate 423,047 downwards.
CAAGTGGAGTTATAGTGTCTTGGAGTCCTGTATGAATCCTGAAAGGCAGCAGTATATGCTACATTTATCACACATCTTCACTGACTTGAACTGTAAATACAAAATGCCCATAGTGGTTGGGTTCTGGGAATAACAAGAATGCTTCAGTGAAGAATAAGCATAGCTGATTACTAGCTGCGGGGGGCTTAAGGCAGTGCCTGAGTTTCCAGTAAGGGATCACAGTAAGAGCCTGTTCACAAGAAACATACCAGAAAAGTCAAGGGAGGAAAAAACCAAGAGATGTGACAGACATCTGTAAGACATGGACATATGACCCACAGGTCTGGATTAAAATACAGCAGCTGGAGTCAAAGTTTGCAGCAGTTATGGTCTTTGTTAAAACTTGTGTTGCTGATGTACTGACTCAAAAGGAATTCTTCTAATGCCATCATTCTTACAATTTATTATATCTACCTTTGGCTTGTCATGATCCACATCATGACCCTGTCATGATCTCATAGAGGGCCTTTTGTTGATCAGCTGATCTGAGGGCACTGCCCAGTAATTTAGGTATCATTCTCTGGATTTTCTTTGCTAGAGATTGACTTCAGCTGAGATCAGGGCATACTGAAGGATGCTGGTTTTTTGTCTGATGGTGAATAGTTGCAATTTTTGTTCAGTTGTTTGGGTTATTTTTATTTCATCTATAAAACAGAACACGTTCCAGAGACTTTTTTGCAGGACACAGTCATTGCTTGAAGAGATAGGGCAGCAGGTCTGGCACACATCATTATCATATGTTATGTGTCCTGCTTCTATATTTTTTTTTTGGCAGAAATATTCCTCTTTGTTGCTATATTGTTATTATAATGATAAGAGTAATCTTTTATATTAGAGATCTTATCAGCATACCAGTGAGCAAATGCAAAGGAAGATAAGCTTTATACTTCAGCCACAGAGACAGAGTGTCACTAAGGAGATGCAGTTCATCAGCCACAAGCAGATATTTGCTCTCATGGCTCCACAATCTAAACCATTTGTTTCTTTTTCTTTTAGGTGAAATTTGGGCCCTCACTGAAGTGAGTGGCAGTGCCACGACCATGTAAGTGACCTTGCCAGGGATGTGGCCACATAGTTTAGACAACCACTTCCTTAGAAAAGTTCTTTATTCTGTAGTGTTCTAGAATCAAATAAATTTAGACTAAACCCTATTAGCTTTGCTGACACAGTACCTCCCTTGAAATCAATGGCTGGGTTTTCTTAGCAGGGGCTGAACAGGAAGATTTCATGGGCTTGGTATGTATTAAAGTGCACACTGTACTGCTGGTGTTATCTTTTCAGTGAGTTATAACAAACAGAAGTTTTATAGCTTCTCAACCAGGTGGCTGATTCAGCATTCCATATATTAGAGCCACTACTGCTGACTGTGAGGCACGACAATAAATCCCCAAGTGAGACAGCATGAAGGAACCCAAAACTTTAGAACTGTACATTCTCCTGAACCTTCAAGGGACACAGACAGGTTTCACTACATGACTACATGTTGCTGCCAGGGTGACTTTTGGCCAAATCACTCACAGTCATACCTCAGTTTCCAAAATGAGGTCAACATGGTCTGAGTTTTTAAAATAATTGTTAGCTCAGGGAATTGATTCAGTCTGGTGAAAAGTATCTACAATATTAACCTCTAAGAAAACAAATCATTAAAAAATCCAGCTCTAGCTGACTTAAATACACGGAACATTTTCCTGTGCTCCTGCCTATCAGCTGGATTTTCTAGTCGAACCATAGCACAAAAAGCACCAAAATACTGGAGAAAGCCAAGGAATAATTTCATGGCAGAGAACTAGTGAAGATTATAAGGTGGTGGTGGATTTCTTTTGGGGTATGCTGTGTGCAGAGGAGAGCCTGGCAGAGCCAACTTCCACTTACCTGATCATCTGTAGGGCTGACAGCATAAAGGGCTGTAAACATTTTCACAGGGCGGCATAGTTGAGCAGCAATCTATCACAGCCAGCTTCCTGCAGATACTCTTCTTCACTGCATCTGAAAGCAGCAGGACCTGTAAATTGTATGTAAAATAGCATTGTCAAATTCCTTTTATCTATTATACTGTAAGAAAAATACAACTAATTATGGGTATTTTTAAATGACCTTTCACCTCCCTGACTTCACTTCATAATGCTTCCCATTCCTTTGTGCTCTGTGCATCATATTGAGGCAAGCTCTGCATTAGTCTATCCTTCCTTCCTTCCTTCCTTCCTTCCTTCCTTCCTGTTACTACTCTTCTTTTAATGTATTTGTACGTTTTCTTTTTCCTTCGTCATAGAAATCCTCCTTTCTCACTCTCATTTGCCTGTGACAACACCCATAGCAAGGGCTATTCTTTCTTCTTTGTGTTTAAGAAAATATTTTCTTTATGTCCTACTTTGTCACTTCTCTTTTGCCACAGGGTAGGGAAATACATCCAGCCATGTCTTGGATCCCGGTCAACCTACTCATCCACTGAAGTTTTATTACTACTTAGCCTTCTGTGGAACAAATTCAGGTTACTACTACAAACCTCTTTTTTGTCTTTGTCTTCACAAAGTACATGTACTTCCAAGCATTTGAAAGCACAACAGCACTTACTAGCTTTGGCTACGTAGACAGCAGGTGGCATTCCTGACCACACCTTGTTCTGCAGGCTGAACCGTGCTCCTGTCTGTAGTACACCAAACGAGTGGTTTGTGAACACCTTCATCAGCTGCATAGCAGTAGCAGCTGTCAAACAGTTTTGTTGTCTGAGAGGGAAAGCCCACAAAACCAGAAACCAACATAGTAAGGAACTGAGATAAGAAAATTAACAGAAAACACCCTGTGCCAGACATTTCTTTACTGACATGTGTAGTTCTGCTGCCGTGTCAAGTTCTGGTAAGGGAACTTTCAGTGGAGTAAATTACACACACTATACAAACTGCCTACCATTGATACACAGAAACTGATAACTGCAATAAGAGCACCTTCTGGCAGTTACAGTTCACAAAATCCCAAGCATTTTATCCCGCAGTGTACATCCAATTGATTTAATAGGATGTTTGCTGGTGGGCAAGCAGACCGCTAAGAATGTCATGCCAAACGAGCTTTGTGATGCACACAAGCCATGGCACACCAGCTGAGTTCTAGATGGCGACTTTGTTGCTGTCACATTTGCATTTTTGTTTAAAAAAATCTGTTCAGAGGAAAAATCTACCCTGCAAGTATTATTTGTATTAGAAAAAGAGAGGATTTCTTTTTATAGCTGCATCTAATATTCCTAAAAGATGAACAAGATATAAGCACTGGTATCCTCATACAAACACTTTTTAGACTTGTGAGAGGTAAAAAAGTTCTCCCTTGATTATTTCTTCTCATTTTTTTCAAAAGAACACATGCATAGATAAACACATGGGGTTTCAAAACTCTATTGGTTCCTGTCAGCCCAGTGCTTTACATTTGCTAGAAGCATTCTGGCTCACGAAACACATTCTTGAAGAAATGCACACCCATGAAGAAGCATCTGAAAACAGAACTGATTGCTTCAAAAGAAAATGCATGTACCGACTAATAGAGGGAATTCTTTCTGGCTGCTTGTATGTTTGTGGTGTAACTTGTTGGACAAGACTTGGCAACGGTCGTGACTTATCTGACACTTGTGTTTCAGATGTTGGAGCCTTTCTGACTTCAAGGTGTGCCTTCACTCTGTCAACTCATCCATCAGGTTAACAACATTTGAAGTGTTGTTCAAACAACTAACAACTTCCAACTTATAGGTGGGAGGGGAATCTTTCTAATAATAGGATTTTCTTGACATGCTTAAATATTAATTGCTTACACCTGTGATAACTGCAGGCTATTTTATCTCTTCTGACATGGAGAAGGGAGATCCTGGCTCCCGGAAGTTTAGTCAGAAGTAAAGGATATCTAGAAGGAGATAACATCAGTGTAATAGGGTGGATGAGAAACAGAAACTAAGGAAAACAAGGTGTCTGAAAATGCTTGAAAACCTTCTTGCTGACTAGCCAAGAGTAGAAACAAGGCACTACATAGACTCTTCAGAGAATCTGGCCTTTTATGTAGAGGATCCATGTGAGGAAGCAAGCAAACAAACAAACAAAAATTAAATAGAAAAATAGCCTATCGCTGTCTCCTTCACTCTAAGATTTCAGGAGTGGGACTCTGGTCCTACAGTTTTTTCTTGAGGTAAATGACTCAAACTAAAAGAACAAATAATTAATGAATAAAAGCATTCGGAAGCTCGGTGCTCCACCTTGGGCATAAAGGCAATGTCTGCTTGACTTGCTTGCAGTTATTTTCAGGAAGGCTCTTCAAAAGAGCAATGTGAAATCCCCAAACTCCTGAAGAGTTAAGCTACTGCTTGAGTCTTTGGTTTTTGACCACACACCATCAGACAAATGGAAAGGTGATGTTGTTTTCACAGCTAATACCACGGTGGGACCCATGTCTTCTTATAGAACAGCTGTGAGCTGTTAGTCATCTTCTTTCCATGGCGTCTTACCTTTATCTGGGTACTTGCTTTCTGTCCTTTGGAAAAGCCCGCAGAAATCCCTCAGCTGCACCCCAGCACTTCAGACAGGACAAGTGACAATATGAGAGGTCACGGTCTAAAGCTACACCAGGGGAGGTTTAGGTTGCACGTTAGGAGGAATTTCTTCACAGAGAGGGTGACTGGGCACTGGAATGGGCTTCCCAGGGAGGTGATGGAGTCACCACCGCTGGGGGTGCATAAGGAAAGGCTGGACGTGGCACTCGCTGCCATGGCCTGGTTGATGTGGTGCTGTTAGGACACCGGTTGGACTCGACGATCTCAGAGGTCTTTTTCAACTAAATTGATTCTGTGATTTTGTGCTCTGGAGCTGTGAGGAGACCTTGGGAATTCACCTCTGTGTCAGTAAATGCACAGCAGAAACAAGACACCCTCCTCATTTGGACACGCATTACAGCCACTGCTGTTGGCTTATACAATACCGATCTCATTTATTTTTCCTTTCTAGCTGTGCTCATAATCAAAGCATGTATTTTGTGAAATAAATATAGCTATCTGGCCTCATGAAGTGAACCCTATCATCGACTCAAAATCCTTTATTTAGCGAGTAAATGATTTTTATTTATCAATATTTTAAATTTAACGTGTTTTTATTTTATTAATAAAAACAAACAAAGAAATAAACGGAAAACCCCTGAGTGCACCTTGCATCAGGTGAGGCCTGGCTTTACAGCCGGCCTGCGCTAGGCCGGAACCAAATCCTCGGAGCGCGTTTCCGCCGGAGCCGCTCCGTGTCGCGGCGCTGTGGCCGGGGAGGGCCGCAGCCATGGCCGATACCGCCGCGCCGCCGCCGCCGCCCGCCGCCCCCGCCCCGGGGCTCCCGGCTGCCCCCGGCACCAACCCGCTGTCCCGCAAGCTCAACAAGATCCTGGAGACGCGCCTGGACAATGACAAGGTGGGTCGGGCGGCGGCTGAGGGACGGGGCGGGGGCCGGATGAGCCGTCAGGGGCCGCGGGCCCCGACAGGCTTCGCGGCGGGGAGGCGAGTCCTGCCGTACCCTCAGTTCCGCTGCGGAGCTGCGGGCGGCCCTTTGCAGCCTTAATTACGAATAAAATTAGTTTTCTCTTCTCCAGCAACATGCCACGCTCCTGTTTTATCCCTTCAGATCGAAGGGAGGTTTGTATCACTTGCCTCGGAGGGCATTTCTCAAGCTTTTTGTAATTTAAATGTTTTCTGGCTGCGGATAGGTCATTCATTTGCAGAAAGTAGTCTTATTGATTAAAGCTACTGTAAAATTGTAGACAGAGTTTTCTGTTAGAAGAAGAAGGGCTCAGCAGTTATTTTAGTTGTTTGCCAACTGATGTGAAGTGTGTTAAGGTAGTGTTTCCTCTAAAACCATTTATTAGGTTTGGTTTATTTTTAATAAGACCATGAACTTGAGGTGAGTACAGACTATTTAACCTGCTTTTTTGTAACTGCATGCAAACTGAAGGTCTTTCATTATTTTCTAGGAAATGCTGGAAGCACTGAAGGCTCTCTCGACCTTTTTTGTGGAAAACAGTTTGCGGACCCGAAGAAACCTGCGTGGAGACATTGAACGACGAAGCTTGGCCATAAATGAAGAATTTGTGCACATATTCAAACAAGTTAAAGAGGTAACATTTTTGCAGCATGACTAGATATCTTACAAGAATACTGCTATGCAATTTAAAGTTTAAAAAAAAAGAAAAAAGGATTAAGAGAGATTTTAACTTTCCAGGACAGATATACTTTTACAGTGAAATTGTTTCATTTGTTGAATATGTTGCATTGGATCTTTCAAAGAGATGCAAGTCCTGAGTGACTGCCAATATTTAGAGGTGCATTACTCTGCACTGACTAACAGGGAACCTAGAGCAGCAATGTTCACTGTAACTGGGGCATCTAATTGCACTGGGAAGCTGGGCCTGGACACAGTGTTTCTGGTTAAAAACACCGTTACTGTTATTTGAACTTTTGCAGGAACTTGAGAGTATAAATGAAGATGTGCAAGCAATGAGCAGCTGCTGTGAAGACATGTCCAGTCGTTTGAAGGTAATGTATAAATGGAAGTGCTTTGAATATTTTTCCCTTTGAGGCGTGACTGCTTTCTTTTAAAAGGACAGTTATTTTTGAGGATTAACAGCAACACCAAGATGTTTCCATAGTATGCATACTATTTTACTTCAGGATATTAATAAGCTTCTTTCGACTTGTTTGGAAAGTGTATCGAGGAAGTAATTTTAATTTCTTCCAAATTGCAGTTCAAAATGCAGCAATATACTTATTTTGAGAATAGCAATGTGATATCCATGTGTATATGAGTGGAGAGAAAATATTAGATTGGATGTGAGATTTAAGGGCTGATCTGTGTATTTCCATTTAAAAGGGCTTTTGCATTGACTGTGTCTGTTGAGTTATGTGTTCGTACAAATACCTCAAGTATATTCATAGCAAAGTGTCTTGTAATTCAAAGAGGGAAACAAGTCTGGTGTGCATCTTCAGTTTATTGGTTTTGTTTCATAACATTGTTTCAGAACGCTGATACACAACAAAACCAATTCTGTTTCACCTTAATCCTGAATCCATAATATTCTTGGCAGGGCTGGGGCGTGTAGGAAATTTGTGGTTTATGGTGTGTTACTAAATCCGGCTTGGTTTTAGGATACAAATTTAATATTCAATACAGTGCTGAGTATAAACGGCTTATGGATGCTGAAGTGTAGATGTTTTGCCAAACCAAACCTGTTCTGAGTACAGCATGTAAGTTACAGTATGTGAAGAAGAATGCTTCACTAAAAAATCCTTTGAAAACAGTTGTTTTCCTCTCCATATGTGTGTGTGGATAGTAGATGTCCTCCTGCTTAGATAAATAGGTTTCACAGTCATTGTACAAATGCTTGTAGCTTGATGAACTTGTACCAAAAAATGTGAGAGTACAGTGTAACCAACTGCGGTACTTAATTTTCAGTTTTGGAAGGAACTGGGTAATGCACCTCAGAGGTCTCAGATCTCTTTGAACACTGTTAATGTGGGTATATTCCCTAGTGCAGTTCAGGAACTGTTAGACTAAGCTCTTAGATGTGGAAATGAGTCAAGTGTCCATGCAGATTTCTGCTCTTTTCTGTCTTTAGATCATGAAGTGTAACTATCATCTGTGATTTTTTTTTTTTTCTTTTCCCAGAGTACAGCCACCCTGCAGAGATTTCTTTTTCTATTAAAGTCAGTAGGTAGTTTTGTTCTGTGCCCCACAGGAGGTTTCCTCTAGAGCCCTGTATAACTCATAATTTGTCTTGATTCAATCCATATTTTCTTTGTATGAATGTAAAGTTAATAAGCTCATGAACTATCACTCAGTTGTGAAATACTCTGGTACTTTGTCTGTAATAGGACATGAAGACTTGCAGGCATGTGCTCAAGCTGAATGAGAAGACAAAAACGAACTAAGTAGAGCAAATAGAAGATTTGCTCTGCTTAGAGCAAAGAGGAGGATTTGGGGCATACAACGCAGAAAAATGGGCAAAGAGAGCAGTATATTAAGAAAGCAGAACAAATAGAGGACATGAAAGGGAATAGATTTGGATAAGCCAAAAAGCTTTTTAGCTTTATTATTTTGTAAGTTTATGACACCATCCAATCCAAATACTCATATACTGTCACATCTGATTTTAGGACAGTGACTTGATAAACACAGTGGCTGAAAGGGAGAGAAGGGGCAAGTGCTGAAATGGAATAAAGTGGGGTTGAAGGAAAATGAAAGCTTTAACTGATATACTGAGGTGGGGCGGAAGAGAAAATTATTTCTGTTTTGGATATAGAAGAAACATATAAGTACCAGCTTTCTGATTTTTCTAGCATGTCTGGTTCATTTCTGACAGTTACCTTGTTTGGTGAGATGTAAGCTCTTACATTTCATACATAAAATAATGACAAAATCTGGCATGTATTTGAATGCATGTATGTAAAAACTGGCTTCCTGGTATATCTAGCTGGATTCAGAAAAAATGCTTTTCCTTCCTTTCTTCTGTCCTACTGTTAGCATTGTTCATGGTAATCAGTACTTCTGCCCAGAAACTACTGTAAAGGAAGTAAATTTCTTGTTTTTTGTTTATTAAAATTTGCAGTTAAGTTGGACATGAATGGTTACAGTCCTCCTTTCGCCTTTCAAAGCATTCCTGTACCTTGACTACTTTTGTGTTATAATTAACGTAGTGTCAGATAGAAAGGCTGAAATGGATCAGTGTGCGTACATACTTTTCTTAGACCTCTCAGAGGTCTCAAGACTGGCATCTTCAATTTGGCAAACTGTAATTTGGCCTTTACACAGTATTACAATTATTCACATAGAATATCTTTATTGCCATTTCCATCTCTTCAGTTGCAATATTATTCTATACTGAAAGCATTTTGATTTCAGGATTTTTTTTTTGTTAAATCATTTCATTTTTTCTGCATAAGGGATCACTGGTGGCATCCAGTGTGAAGCCAGAAAGTCCAGATGTCTTTTAGCTTTTCACTGAGCAATAAGTTTCAGAACTCTTTAGCTTCAGTTGCAGCAGTCCTTTTAGTTATGCAGTTGCTGTCTGATGCAGAATTGTTTCTGCATGGATTCCCTAGCACTGCCATCACTCAATATTAAGGGCTGTGATGAGCTTCCCAAGTGCATTGCTCTTAAAATGGTAGAGTCATTTAGGTTGGGAAAGACTTCTGAGATCGAGTCCAACCTAGCTCTGCCAAGTCCACCACTAACCCATGTCCCTCAGTACTGCACCTGCACATCTTTTAAATACCTCCGAGCGTGGTGGCTCAACCACTTCTCTAGGCAGCCTGTTCCAATGCCTGACCACCCCTTCAGTGAAGGAATTTTTCCTAGTGATTGTCCTTGTTCCATACATCTCTGTAAGCTGTTGGAGTGCAGAGCTAGGCTTGCTTACAGTAGCAGAGCTGTGTTCATCATCCTTTCTAAAAAGTCTGGGTGGACACTGGTACTTGCCAGTTTAGTATCCAAAGGAATTTGTTTCAGTTTTCGTTGGGTGACAGCAAACAGTTTACAGTTGATGGGCAAACAAAATAATCAGAACTATTTCTAATATTTATAGTGTTTCTGTTAAATTAATTAAATATAAATTAAAAATAAACACTGTGGATATAAATGTATATAAACATGAAAATATATATGGATAAGGATAATTTTTTTTTTTTGACTGCCTGGACATAGAGAGAGTTAAGGAATACTTGTTTCAAGAAGGCCTTTTGTTTCAAAGAGTGCACTCTTTAAATTGCTTATACTCAGAAAGCTGCAAAAGTATTAACTATTTTAAAGGTTGTTTAATACATTTGATATGTTTGTGTTTTTCACATGTTTAACAATTCTAATTGTATTCTAGGCAGCAAAGGAACAAACCCAGGACTTGATTGTGAAAACCACAAAACTCCAGGCAGAAAAGTATGTATACCACCTTATTTATGTGATGGAATTTTCTTCTAGATGTAACTCTGCCACTTCTATTTTTGATTTATGACTTTGGGTTTTTATCAACACTGTATGCATTTGTATCTCATTTGCACTCTTAGCGTATTGCTAAATCATCCAAAAAGGTAAGAATGTGTGTTAGTGTTTGTTTCAATAAAAATTGGCTTTTTAGGGAAAAGAATCAGTTACAATGGTACAGCATGCCAAATATGGACATGCTTTATCTAAAGTCTCTTGATAATGTAAGTTACATTGTGTCATAACTGGTACGGATTGACTCAATTTCTCATTAGTTTGACAGGGTTCTTGGTACTAATGCTTCGGATCCAGTGGAAATCTCTCTTTTTCAGGGACTGTATGAGGGAATGCAAAGTTGGATTCTAACCTACTCTGCTGTATTTAAAGCTAACTGTAAAATACAGGAGTACTGTTTAATGAGCCTAACACAGACCACTTTTTCCCTTGGTTCTCCAGCCTCCTGTGGAAGAAAATATTTGTATTTTTTCTCTTTTCAGTATTTTTATTCCTGAGAAGGGGATAATAGTCAGTGACAGATTGAAGCAGTCTTCATTGTTTTTATGGCTAGGATGTATGGTTTTATAGCTTCAGGTTTTCTCGGTGTAGAAGAATGAATCTCCTTGCTTTATGTGCTTTCTTCGGAAAATTATATACAGTTCACTGAAGGCTAGAAATAATTATTTTGCAGTAGTAAGTTTCTAGTAGAAATTATGGTTTTGGGTAGCTCTCGGCTTTCAAAATCAGTAGGTTTGTGATATGAACTTCAGCAGGAAGTGGATTATGTCTGAATATAATGCTGGAGTCTAATTTGTACATATTTTAAAAGTTGAATGTAGAATAACCTCATAAAATGAGTTGCTGGTTCATATAAAGTGAAGGATTTGGTAAAGACACACTTTCAGTAAGTGAGCAGAAGTCTTAGAAAATATATAATCTTGAATATGAGTATGTGAAGTAGTAGGACAGAGAAGTGGTCGTAGATTTTGTAGTCTCAAGAAAAGGAAAGCTGCTTTGATTCCTTGTTCTGAAGCAGAATGGGAGATACCAAGACCAGTCCCAGGTGGTGTATGTCTAATTGGCCTTAAATTCCATTAAAGGAGATCATGCAGACTGTATATCAGTACTTCCACAATATAGTCTTGGCACTATACTTTACTTAAAAGACTTTCTGCTAATTCCTTTAAAAGACAGAACATCCCCCTAATGTGAAAAGGAAAAAGTTTAGGAAGTAGTCTGTCCTTCTAAGGCTCTGTGTGACTTCAGAATGCACATGTAGGAAAACGTTTGGAAGTTTATTTTTGAAGTATACCATGAAGTACCCAGGAGCAGAAGGCAAAAAGTACCTGTGGCTTTTACAGTAAGTCTGATAGCTATGGAAGATTCATATTACCATTCATTAGCAAAGTTAATTTTTTCCCTGCCTAAACTTATGCAAAATTGCGAAGACTGTTTGGTTCCATTTGAGACATTTTAGTCATTTATTCTTTTAACTTGTTAAATGACTGTTCTGATGCATTCCTTTGGTTTACATCAAGCACATGAAGAGGCATCTGCTGCCAGATATTAGGGGGTTCTTGAAGACCTGAAGTCTTGTCTCTGAGAATATACAGGTCTTCAATTGCTGATACCTTCGACTTAATGTGACATTTTTTAGCCAGCAAATGAGTAAGTGGTGAAACTGGAAGATCTTGGCTTCTCTGTCCTCTGAGGGTTGTCCTAAAATGCTGTCTGGTTGAAATGCAGAGATGAAAACTGGACCTGTTCTGTTGTGTTCTTCTGTTAGGCTTAGCATTTGTGTGATTTACTTTAGCTGACCATGTTTTTGTAGCTGGAAAACTGTTAGGATTTTATTCAATGATCTGAAGGGGGACTGTAAACTTCGAGATGCATTTCCTGCATTTATGGTAACTAGGGATTTAGATTTTTTCCCTTTTCGGCCGTACTTGGAAAGGAATGGCTGTCTCAGTGGCTCTGTGTGGGTACTAGGCTTTTTATACTAAGTAGTTTTGGCATTGTATTATCATCTATATAATTAGTTGTAGTTCAAGATGATTTTCAGTTTCCAAAGCTTCTTACCTGAAATCTTGTTGGTTATCCCAGTCTCTCAGATTTGTGGTTTGAAGGTAGAGGTGCCCACCTGGAGTTTCCTGTAGTAATCCTAATGAGCACTTTTGGACTTCCTGTACTGGTGAAATGTGTGATTTAAGACATATGGGGTATTTGGGGTAGAAATATTTTGGTAAATGTTTGGGGTAGAAAATTACATATTTGTCTCAGATTTAGGTTAAAACTTCTGCATTCTTGGATTTTTGCTTTGCAGCATTTTTTTTCTTGTTACTTAGGTTGTGAGCTTTAGACCTTCTTTGGCATAAATGCTAGATGTAGGGTGTTACTTAGATATGTTACTTAGATAACAAATTTAAAAAGTAATTAATACAATTGTATTTTTATATTTGTGAATATGTCAGAGTTGGTGCATTTCTTAGGTCAGTTAGGTTGCTTATTCTGAATTTATTTCCTCTGTGAAGTCTAGTTAAAACTACTGTACATTAGAAACAGAAGAGTTTTCTTTCACACTATTTAAATTATGGTATCTGCTTAACGTGGGAACTAGGATGGGTTTTTTTCCTTTTTTCCTTAAAACTGAGACTTAACATAACATGATAGAACTGTGTAGTGTTAAATAAAGTAGTCCAAGCCATCCAACCCGTCTCTTCATAACATAAGGTTAAGACGCTGCTTCTCAGTAAGGCAATCTTGAATAGAGTGTTCATTTTAATATATTTCATAACAAGCTTCTGTAATAAAGAGAAACTGAGGTAGTTAATTTAGACAATTTCTGATAATTGTTAAAAATTCGCTTCCATTTCAGTTATCTTCAGTAGATTTGTGTGCTTTGACTTGAGCACACTAATATTGCTTTCAGGTTGCATTAGGTATTTTTATGAATAGTGATGAGGAGATGACTTTGTTTTCAAACAGTGAACATCTGTTGTGCTTTAAAAGATATGGGTTTGTTTAACTGCTATTGCTAGTAGGCTGACAGAAGAAGGATCTTGCTCCTTGAAGTGAGATTTTAGTAATAGCTTCCTCTGACTTGTTTCCCTTGATATTCCCGACTCCAGTTCTTTGGGGTTTTTGTTGGGGGTTTTTTGTGTGAAGCTAAAAACTTACTTGCAATACTAAGCTACTTCACCTTGCATAGGGAACAAGCATCCCAGAGGTCAGTAATTCCCACACCAGAGAAATAACTTGTTTAGTTCCACATACTGTGTACAGAATGCCAGAAGCCTGGCTTTGTAGTAATTCTACCAGCCACTTAATAGTAAGATGTTGTGCAAGATGTTGTTTTTGAGGTTAGCCACAAGTCACAGTTGTCAATGTAACAATTGAGAAGAGAGACTAGAAGGTAATAGTTACAATATTAATTTTTATAAAATTAAGAGCGGTTATGTGAGTGTTTGTATATGCTCAGGGGCTTCACTGGAAATAAGTCTACAGAAATACAAAGTTGTTGAGAGTTAGAACTAGTGTTCTAGAAGTAAAAACCACAATACTCTGAAAACTATTAGGAAAGAATGGAAATGGCTCAGATATTTTTTGAGTCAGGCTAATGGTTCATAGCTTTTGTAGAGATTATGCACTTGAACACCTTTACAAACTATTTTATTTTGCTACTCTCTCTTAATTGTGTTCTTAAACAGAGCGAAATTTGTTTTGATGTCAGAATCATTGTTAGTTATATCAATTCCAAAAAAACCGGTTTACATAGCCCTGGGATTGTTTCACTTTTTAAAATACAATTAAATATGATTCCCAGACAGGAATGTAACAGTGTGTACTTCAATTTGTTTTAATTGAATTGCATTCAGACTTGTTCTTTATTTAAAGAATAACAAACACTATTCTTGGAATTAAGTCAATGATTTGACTGTCATCTCTCTGCTCGAAACAAGCTCAGAAGTCTTAGGAAAAATGTTTCAAAGTGAACATCTGCTTCAGTAGCGCTACACTACTGTTCTTTCATCCTTTTCTCTTGGTGGTGCCTTCTTCCTTTTCTAACAAATACCTTTTTTGTCACAGTAATTTTGGAAATGATGCAGGAAGTTCAGCACTATTTGTAGCAGGTTAGAGAGGTTTGCTTTTATCAGCATGTGCTAGGAAAAGTGGTGATCTGGTGGTTTGCATTGATGAGATATATTTTATGTGCTGACCTTTTGAAACTTGCATTTACATTTACTCCCATGCATGTGCTTCATGAGAAAAAGCAATGATTGCCTAAACTTAATTATAATTCCATGTGGGAGAGGGTGAAGGCTTGAAATTCTGAGCCTCATTTTCTATCCTGATTTGTACCAAAGTAAAGCATAGGTAAAAAGGTAAAGTAAAGCATAGGTAAAAGGGTGCAACAGAGGAATAAAACCAGATAAAATGTGTCTGAAAGAAAAAACCTAATTTTTCACATGTAAAGCCTTATTTCTTGCCAGCATATTTCTTATTTCTTCTACCTGGCAACCATGTACTCTGTTGAGACATGAAGTACTTTTTGGTCAGTATGAAATGAGGTATGGTTTTAGAGGTCAAGAAACATTCAACAGAAGTGCAATATCAGTTATATGGTACCATTTCTGACTGATGTATGTCTAATCTGCTCTGAGAAGAAAAGCCTGAGAACAGAGAGCCTGTGGTCTTCACTGGAAATTGATTTTGGTTCTTTATTGTTTTCCTGCTATCTGATTTAGTTCTCCTTTTGCTGCAGCTTAAGCTCATTTGTTTTGATCTTATTCCAGGTGGATGTAGAGAACAGTGTGTAATTTTCATGCCTTTGGCAACATTTTTGAATTTGATAGCAAATTTGAAGCTAGACTAAGCAGGCTCCTTTTAAGTGGCTTTATATGAGATTTTATAAAAGATAAACTGAAGATACCAGTCTGTTTGGTATGGAAATATCAAATAGCTCTTCTCTATGCGATGGAAAAGAACATGTCAATTGGAAACACACTCCTTTGAAACTTAATCTCTGTGCCCAGCTTAGAAACTATGGATCATGGATCTTAACCATTGCTAAACACTGATTTACCTAGTGTGTGTATATTTATAAATACATCACATGATTGCTGCAAAGTTCTGCATATGAAAATTTAGTCAAAAATACTCCATAGATTCATACCCATCATATTTAGAGGAAGCCTAATCAGTATGAAAGTAGAAAATTATTGAGTTTCTTGAATTTATTTACAACATCTAAGTTTTTTTTATTGTAGTGTTTGGTAATCTGTTTGGTAAGATTTTAATCATTTCAGTGCGGATGTGTTGCTTAAGTTTTGATTTAGCCTTTTCAATTTTTCCCCATTTATTTTTATCACAGAGTGTATGAGATGGCAGGGCTGCAGCATTGCAGGCTGTCTTCAGATAGGGATTACAGGAGAAACCCTCTAAGTTCAAGTCCACTCTTCTGCTGCCACCTATTATTTGCATGATGACTTTGGTAAACTCATCAACTGTTCAACACATAACTCGTGTGTTATTTTGGAGTTTTGTGTGTGTTGCTATTCGTGGAACACTTACCCCAAAAGCTCATTCTTTCCAGTAAAAGCCTTTCCCTGATTTCCAACCTAATTATTGGATATAAATTGACTGTTTTCTCATCTTCTCCTTTGTCTTAAGAGCTTCCTTCATCTCCTGTGATAAATTAGTTTTTCCGTTCCTGTGATCTTTCTGCTAGCTCTGGTCTAATGGGAGTCCATTGTTCTTGCACACCGATGATCAGGATTGTGATTTGTCTTCCAGATGAGGTCTCACTAAAACCTTCTTTACTATTTTCTTGTGTCCTGGAAACATTAGGCAATTCACTGGGTGTTTTATATCTTTCTATTTTTTAATCAAGGAGAAAATGACATAATTATATTCTGTGATGGAATGGGTCACTGAATACCTCCTCACAGTATTTTGCTTCTACTTCAATAAGAGATGTATTTGACAGATAAAACGCAGAATAAAAACATTTGTTCTCAGTCTTTACAAATGCGCTTTTTCACCTGTACTTACTCTTAAGAATGGTTTTCTAATGCTTGTGTGTAAATGTTTTGTTACATAGTCTTGTATATTTGCCTTTCACATGACAGAAAAATAATTCTCGCAGCTTTATAGCAGTCTGTTGAAGATGGTTGTTACTTATTTATGAGTTAGAAATACTCCATTGTCCTGAGGCTTTAAAAATGTGTTGAATCCTCAGTACCACAAACTGAAAGTAATTTCAGAATGCTCTGCTCTGATTCATCCTAGGTAGAAGAAACTAGCAGATTTTTATGCCGTATGTGGTGGCAAGATAAAATTAAGCTTTGGAAAAGTCTGCTTCTCCTCCACCTCACTTTTGAGCTGTCTAGGTGATAATCCTAACAAACAGTGCACATTTGTATTTGGTTCAAGGGAAAAGTGCATGAAGTGCATAGTTTTCCCAGCCTTTTGAGTTCTCTTACAAAAGAACTCTGTCTCCTTGGTAACGATTAAAACTGGGGAACTTGCTCTTTGTTGGAATCCTGTCCTTTGCCCAAGCTCTAAATTCTACCAACACTTGGCACTTCCCCCTTTGCAGCAATGCAGGATTCCCATAAGCTGTTAGTTTCATTCCTTTATACAGGATTAACTTTGTTAGAAGAAAAAGCATAAAATTCGGGATAACAGCATGGTATGGCCTTTCCTCAGCTGTACTGCACTGCTTAGAATTTAAAAATTATTATATCAACAGAAAGGCCAGTGGATCTTGAAATGTCCGAGTGTCTGCACACAGGCACTGACTGCTGTGGGTTATATGTAAGACAGCCTTACAGTGGCTTTGGTTGTTGCCTGCATTGTGTTTTGTATGGCACTTACTGCAGTGAAATGATTATAGCAACCTTGAGTGACATTTTAATCCATTGCCCTGCCTTAATAAGATAAATTAAATTCTAGTTAAATATCTGTTAGCTTGTGTGTGAGGCAATAAATACATAAATAAATATAGAGAGAGAAAAAAATTGAATGTAGATGTGAGTGTATTGGTCTCAGTAATACTGTACACTGCCAGGCAAAAATAAAAGGTGTGTACAATTCAGATATTTTGTTCCTGATCCATCATCTAGGATAGAGGGTCTCTTGTGCAAATTGATAACCCAGGCAACTTTCACAGCCATCTCAGGCAGAACTGGCTAACCTGGATTCTGAAACTGAGTAGCTTCTTGAAATCCCGTATGCTTTGTAAAGAGCCCAAAAGCTTTATCAAAATTCAGACACATGCTTTTGTTTAGGAGAGATATTTGTCACCAATTCCCAATCCCTATCTTGAGAAAAGTGAATGAAACTTTGCTGCCACCTTGAGGTTGTTACCTTGTGAGTACGTTGTGAAACTTAGCTTGCCCAGTGTGCTTGAGTTTAACATATTGACACTCTTTTATAAAAGTTAATTACTGGGAGTGCACAGAGTCCATCAGTGTGCGGTTAGGGCAGGTGTTAGCCCGAGACACAGCCGGGGATGGGAATGGCTTTAAAGCGGGGTGTTTGATCAAACCTGTTTCTCCGTATGGAGGGAGGACTGTGAAGAGCGAGGACTTGCAGTAGGAGAGAGATTCATTAGATTGTTCTTTTTTTATAAAAGAGGAGTAAAATAGGGCACAGAGTTCCAGGACTGACTCACAATTGTGCTGTTTGTACAGTTCCTGACTGTTCCTTGTTCTACCACAACCCTAATTCCAGCTGAAAACTGAGAAAACTGTTAACACCCAGTATACCACACTTCTTAGAATCGGACTTCCTCCTACCCCCAGTTTGGTGGAAGTATGTATTCAAAAAATCTGAAGAGCACAAGATAATAAGTGAAGATCTTCTGTAAGAGCACCTAAAAGTTTATGCACTCAGGAGATACACAGGCTCAAAGAACAGAAAAGTTTCTCAGCATCCCATCTGCTTCTGTGTTTATGAAAGATTTGTTTCAGTTGAACCCAAAGAAGGCCTTGCATTTGCCTTCTCTCATCTGTTTTCTGCCTTCCTTCTCTTACCTAAAGGGAGGGATAATCCAGTCTGTTTTCATCTTTGTGGATTTATATTAAATTGAGATTTCCATCACAAGAGGAGAGACTTGGAGCAACTATTAAAGTTAATCCACTAAATTACATTTTCTATTGTTTCAACCAAATACAGTGATGGTGATGTTGAGGCATTAGACTTGCTCAGCAAACAGTGTGAAACAGAAATGCTTTGTTAAAAGCAGCATCACTGCGTTAAATTTTAAGTGTCCTTGACTGATTTTCAGTTTGAGTGGCCATCATGATGCTGCTAGGATTTTCTTCAGTCCTAATATTTAAAATTTTGATTATTATTAGTAGTAGTTGTAACTGACAATTGAAATGACCTCTTCTTATACCCCAAAGGAGTTCTGAAGTGTAGTTTTCATGAGAGTTTCATAACAGCAGGGAAGTCAATGCCCTCCTGCCTCTGACAGCTCCTGGTGCTGGCACACCCCAGTCCTTTAGCGCAGGCTGTGGCAAACTGAATTAGAAAATACATGTAATCTCCATCCCCAAGAAGTAAAACTTCTGGATTTTTTCCTGCTAGATTTGTTCCCTGATCTGATTCACTACATGATACTATAAACAGTGTGCCTGGCACAGTGGGAAGGTCAGTACAGGGCAAGGATGAGCAGGGTTGGCTGAGGCAGCCTAAGCTGCATTGAGTATGTTACTGCAGAGCAGACCTGACCCATCTTTCATCCGTGTTGGAGAATTTCATAGTTATCCTCAGAACATCTCTCACAGGCCTAATATTGATTTAAAAATACTCTTTCGTTAATATCTTCTTCTCTATTTCTTGTATGTTTTGTAGACCACTTGTCTTGGTATTTTTGCCTCTTGCACCATGACTTGCTCTCTTCAGATTTTACCACATAAATCTTCCTGCTGAAATTTTACTGAATGTGTTCAAAGTGGTGTTGTTCCATTCCCCTTCCACTGTGTTGCAAAGTGCCATGATTTTTCATGGACGCATCTGCCTGTACAGTTGGTCAAAATCATCCTACATCACTCTTGTTCCTTCTCTGAGAAACATTTGGCTTGATGGAGACCCAAAATTTGGACTTGTAGAGTTCACTTAGAGAAAATTAAATAGGTTGACTTTATGCATTGCAAAACTGTCAGTGTAAAGATAAAATCATTATATTTGCCTAGGACCCCAGTGAAACCTGAATTATCAATTCAAGATGTGGTATTAAAGCATATGAGTTTTTTGTTTTCTTTTTTGATTAGGTCTCTTCTGTGTAACTTAGAAGTACTGGCTTGCTTTCCCCTTTGATTTTCATAGATTTTACTGTTAAAGCACTGTTGGATTTTATATTACTCTCCCTCTTGCTATTCAGTATGCTAGAGCATTGACAATTGCAGAACATTTAATCTGATCTCTAGAAGAGTTTGTGGAACTGCAGCGTGGGAAAGTCATCCATGTCTACACAAGGGAAGCCAGTTTTCCACGCTTCCTAGCTGAATGAAGTTCAGACACTAGGTGGATAGTAGAGAAGGGGTAAATAAATGAAAGCTTACATTTCAAGCTTTGATCTTGCAAGTAAGTTTAATTATGCAGTATATAGAAGTGCACTTGCCTGTCTTACCACCCTGTAATAGCTGTGTGTTTATCTTGCGGTAATTGTATCACATTGGAAGCTGAAATGATCTTAAAAGAATTGAGCCTTATTCTTCTGGAAATAACTAATTAGTGCCATCTCAATGTCCTGAAAAGGTAGTCTTTGTTTCCTGGAATACTGTGTGCTCAAACCACAGTTTGAGGAAATTTTCTGTTGCTACAGGAATCCCAGTCCATTCCATTTGGATCCTTCTGTGGTTGTGAGGTGTGTGCAACACATGTGCAGGAAAATGCTGCCCATGAGATGGTGTTTGCATATTGCATCCCAGCTGTGTTTGTTGCAGGAAGGGTAGTCAACAAGAGAATTAGCCATTGCATTTTGATTACTTGTGAGATTAGTAAATTGATATCCCAACTGCATGGTGTTACAAAGAAATGGATCTGGTCTGCAGAAAAATAGATTAATCTAAGGTTAATTTTGTCATTTTGCATGCTATAGGCTTTTCCTTTCCTTGGTGAATTTGAAAGGAAATAACTACAAGCATTACAACTGTACAAGTGCAAGTGTCTGGATTAGATAACTTATGATACAAATGCTAAAGGAATATTATTTTAAAGAACTTAGTAATTTTCAAATGTGTTAACATACCTTTATATTGTCTTTACTGAATAATCTGTGTAAGCTTAATAGAAAATTGTATGTGAAAAAGCAACTCACGTGTTTGATGGCAGGAATGTGATATTATAATTTAATAATATTAATTTCTGATGCTGATTATATTTCCAAAAGTATGAATGTGAAAAACAAGTCTTTGAGATAAGCATAAAAAGCTAATATCCTCTTCACTTTGTTTTATTACAGTCAGAGATTAGAAATGAAAGCACAAGTTGCAGATGCATTCATAGCAAAATTCCAGCTGACACCAGATGAAATGAATCTGCTTCGAGGCACGAAAGATGAGCCAATTACTGAGGTAGCTCAATGAACATTAAAATCTTTGCCCTGAACTAAAATGTAGAAATGCCCTAGCTGAATTGTACATGAGATCTTATTTTCAGGTTGCAATTGAATTTTTTATGGAGGAATATACCTTTTAACAGAATGGTGAATTTCTGATGAGTTTGAAATGTGCAATGAAAGATTCGGGTAAAGAGAAAGAAAATGAACATTAAATTCTAGTTTGTGTAATGATGTAATGAGTTTGAGGCAAATGAGCTCTCATGTAATGAGTTTGAGGCTAATGAGTTCTCATGTGGTTCTACACTTCAAAAAGACCTTTATGAAGTCTCAATTTTCAGTGAAGATATTTTAAAACTTCATGGCACTCAAATAAAGCAAATGAGAAGCTTGAAGCTCTCTAAGTACTGCCATTGTGCATATGTGTGTACATTCTGCATATTCATGTATGTAGGTATTCAGTGACTTGAAACAATATAAGCTGGGGCTTTCCTTCAATGTTATTTGGTTGCTGAAGATACTAGGTGCTGATTCACTTTAGCTACCTTTCAAAACAAATTTTGGAATATGTTTATGGTTTGAATAAGAATTCACAGTAAAAGGAAACTTGTTCTACAGTAAAAGCAAACTGAATAATGGAAGAATTGAGTATACTTAATAGACAGTTTTATTATGGTAGTTGCATGGTAAGCTTCACGTACTAGGTCTCAGCAGGTAGTCCAGATTTATCTCATTTTCACAGGCATCCTGTTCACAGTTAAAGCACTATTAAAAACATGGAACTGATAACCATAAACACTGCTAATGAAAGCATAAATGGATTGTGCTAAATAATTGTGCACTTGAGTAATTGCTGTGTGCTTTTGTACCACTATTGCCATGAAAGAACATTCAGGTTTCTAGAAAGCACGTATTGCAGGGAACAATGACAGCAGTGCTGTGCCAGTTACTCCGTGATTGGTTTGCAGCCAATGAGGATTGGTCTGTTTGATACTTTGTCTAAAAAATGTGCAGAAGTGACTGAGATAAAACAGTTGTGCTGCTTTAGTTGGCACACTTTAGTAACATCATGTTTGTGCATTTCCCCTCCGACAGAGTCAGCCAGTGTGCTTAAAACACCTGTAGTCAGACTTCTGGTTTGGAAATTTTCTTTTTTCCGAAGGAAGAGTGCTTTGGCTTTTTGTAAACATGGTCTTCAACACAATTGATTCAAGGCAGTAGATTAAATTGCTGGCCTATTTTACTTAGAATATATCTCTTTTTATGTGACTTGAACCAGAATGAAACTTTACTTTCCTGAGCAAACTGTGTTCAAATCACAAAAGATGTAACAAACAGTTGTATCCAAATTAGCTGGTCTCCTCCAAGGCATTTGAAATATGTCTTCATAAGAAGGCATGTTTGAGAATGTTACTGGCTTTCCATTTGCACTCTGAAACAGTATACAAAATAACCTTTTTAGCCACATGTCATTGTCTTCTGGGGTTTGGGTTTTGTCTTCACTGCTGCTGTTGAGTTACTCCCTAGAGAAAGGTTGCTCTGGAAAACCTTAGTCTAGTCCATTGCAAATGGGGTTTTAAAATTTTATTTTTTGGAAATAGCTACCCCTTTTTATGAATATAAAAAATATCAACCTGTAATCACTGTACTTTACAGTGTTTCATTTTGCTCCTTAGTTACTAACAGTAATGGGAGTGATGTAATGCATAGCAATATCCTCAAAAGTCTCCCTAGAGTGTTACCTAATGAATGTTAAACAGACCCATAGTACATGAGACAGGTTAAAAACACATCTTTACTGCTTTTTGGTTTTCTTTAATTTGTGGAACTAGAGTTTGATGCACTTGGAAACTAAAAAATCCTAAGGTTCTTAGGGTGGAATGAAAGGTAAGAAGTGGCAGAGGCGGGGTGTGAATTTTAAAAGCAGCATTTGGAACACAGACCTGCAAGAAACTTAAAAATGGAATTGAAAGAGGGAGTATAGAGGGCTAGAGATTTGAATAGAAATTACTGCTTTTTACACACTGCTTGTATTTTATTTTTAAATTGATTTAGGATTTTTTCAAGGCTTTGGGACGAGTAAAACAAATTCATGATGATGTCAAGATTCTCCTCCGAACAAATCAGCAAAGGGCAGGGTGAGTCCTACTTAAATCAGTGCAAGAGAACCATTTACAGTTAAAAGCAGAAGTTAAAGCAAGGTCTGATTCTTTGCTTCATATGACTATACAGAATATTTCGCAAAAAAAAACCCCTGACATTTTAAAATACTCAAAATTTTAATAATGGTATGTTTTATTTGACTTTCACATGCTTTTGCTAGTACTACCTAAAATAGTATTTGCAAATAAACTTTTTATTTGTCTTGTAGCTTGGAAATTATGGAACAGATGGCTTTACTGCAAGAGACATCTTATGAACGACTTTACAGATGGACTCAAAGTAGGACTAAGAATGTTTTTATGTTTATGAATATTATTATGATGATTCCTTTAATTCCTTCATGTGGATTGAGCTTAGCAAAAACTCTTTCCAAGATATATTAACATTTTGCTTTCCTTCTTAGGGAAAGATGTGTTCCAAACCAAATAGTTAATTGGTGATTCTCTCATTTCTTGGGCCAATTTCATTATTATAAAAGTGGATTATTTATTTGTGTTTTTAGTAGATGGTTTTCCACAAAAACAACTACTACAGTTTGGTAGTCCAAACAAATTTTTAATTATATTGAATTTCATTTCCTAGTGAATTACAGGGAAGTTGTTGGTTTTAATGATTTGATAGTAAGATCTAGTTTAGTGGGAGGAGTGGTGGATTACTTTTAGAAAATAAAGGAAAAAGCCACCTCTTTTTGTCAGGATGCTTTTGAAAGTAGGCTTTTTTTTCTTTTTTGCACTCTGGATGTAGCCATCCACGTTCAGTGTAACACCTTGATAGTGTAAAATATAGATGCTTTTTTTATTACTTCCCTCTTCTCTGAAGCAAGAGACTGTCTCACTGACAGTAAGATTGATGGGAAAAAAAAAAAGGTGCATTGTGATTTTTATATTCATTAGCTATTCTTCAGTGGATGTTGAAACCTCAGATAATAGTTGTGGTTTCACCCTAATGAAAAGGCACAGTTTTTCTGCCAGTGTTTGATTTAGTTTTTATGATTTCCACATTCTTGCTTGGGATATACAAGATTATGTAGTTATTTTGATGAAAGAAAAAAAAGAACCAAATAACAAAACAAATAGCTTGCTTAAGTACTTGCTCCATTTTTTCTTCATAGTTTACCTGAAATGTGGTAAACAGTTACAAAAGACCCTAACAAAATTCTGGAGGTCAAATGAGTCAACATTTTTATGTGGGCACAAACAAATACTAAGCTTCCTTTAATCATTTTTATTGTTGAAATTTGTGATGGACATACATTTTGCAGTACCGCTTGCAGGGGAATTTAATTGTACCAATACTAACTAGCCCAGGTAGCATACTCTGAAGACTTCAAAATCAAAAGCCTTTGAGTCTTGAACTCATTTTCTTGTTTGATAGTTTGTGTAAAACGTATTACCGTGTAAAGAATGTGCTTTTATTTGTGTTGGTGTTTTATAGATGAATGCAGGACACTGACACAAGAATCGTGTGACATTTCTCCAGTTCTTGCTCAAGCCATGGAAGCCTTACAAGATAGACCCGTCCTGTACAAGTAAGTAAATGTTTGCTGTTATCTCTAACAGAAATTAGTATTTTGAACTTATAAAACTTAAAGATGGGCATGACTTACAGTGCCAAGGCTGGTGGCACTTTGGTCCTGCGTGAAATTTAAAACCACCCAGAAACTTAAGTTATGAAAAATCATATTTCAACTGCTTTAAATTTCAGAAGTCTTCTTGATGTATTTATGGTACAGGAAATGTCATTGGACTTTTTCTAACTTACAAGTTTCTAATTAAAGTAAAATGTCAGGCTGTTTTAATTGAAATGAATTTTGAATTGCTGTGCTCTCATTCTAGGATTTTTCTGAAGTAAAAAATTCTGTCCAAAACATGGGATTGTGTCATTTAAATCCCCAAAGTAAAAAATTGGTAGAGGCTAATTAGCTTTTACTGAAGTGCCTGTGGCAGTAAGAATGTCTTCCATTATGAGTTATACAGTAATCTAGTAAAAACTTCTACATATAGACCTCTAAAGTGTAGAAGTATTTATATATATCTGTATCTATGTGTAAAATAGTGTTCTTGTTCAGAATTTGCTGAAGTGTTGTTAAAGTAAATGAAATGGTACTTAGGAGAGTCAACCACGAGGTGGCACTGTAAGAACTGTTTGTTGGGGTGACCATACCCGAAGAGGTGGTATTTACACTTCTTTGGTTTTTGAGATTTTGGTTTTCGTTGGGCTTTTTTTTTTTTAATATTTTCAGTAATTTAAAACTACTTTCAGCCACAGGTATCCAGGACAGCAGAGTAACAGGCAGCCTTTCAAAGGCTACCCTTGTCTTTAAGAGTGTCAGGTGTGCAAAGTTGAAGGTACATGACACTGTAAAGCTCCATGGAGCCCTTCACAGGAAAAATGCGTAGTGCATGTGGACCTTAAAAATGCTGTCAGTGTGAGAGAAAGGTCAGATCATGGCGTTCTCAGTCAGCTCTGCTGGTTAATGTGAGGGAGAAGTGGTGTCACTTGACCTCCCTCGCCAGCTGTTGGATGTGGTGCGTTGCAGTACTTCGGGCCGTAGCTGGGGACTGCAGTCCTTTCTTGCATTCTGTCTTCTACACCCTCTTTTAAAACTGCAAAAGATCGGTCTCTACTTTGTTCACAACATTTTATAGGGTTCTTTTTAGATATAGTTTTGTTTTCTGTAATAAATACTTTGTTGAATTATGATACTTTGAAACTTCATAAAATCATTGCTTTGCTTTCTTAGTTCAGGGGAAGAAAAACATCTTGTGTACAAATCCCCTGCTGGCCAGTCTAAAATGAATCTGAAAAAGAGGATTTTTTTTTTCTGACACTTCTCTCACAAACAAAAGAATTAGCAAAGAACTTGATAGGTAAGACCTTTCCTCTGCCAAAAGGGCAAAAATAAACATTACTGTAGAAGATGCAGCCACGTGTCTCTCATCATAGATTATCAGGCTTAATTATTTGCTGCAGCAGTATTATCAAAATTGCAGTACTGATGCTTTACATTTTAAGTCTCAAGATTTAGTTTATTCCCTTCAAAAAATCTTTGTATACCTTTAGGTAACAAACTGCTGAGTTCATAATGTAGAAGTTAAGTCACAAAAGAAAATAATTTTTAATTGGTTTTTTTAATGCGTATAAGCACTGTGTGAACTAAACACTTTCCCTCCAAATCAGTGGCCTTGCATCTGATAAAGATTGTAATTCAATTGGCTGAAAGTGAGTAAGATGGAGAAGGACAGGAGTTTAGGAACAAATCTACAAATTCTTGTTTCCTCATATTGACTTACGTCTTGTTAACTAAAAGTGTCAGAAGGATTGCACCATGGATGGACTTCTGGGAATTGCAGTCAGTAGTGATGTGAAATAAACATTTCAGATTGGTTTTCACTTCCTGGCTCTAACAGAAAAATTGAAAACTGTTTCCTAGAAAACGCATGGAGACATAGCTCAAAGCAGTGTACCTCTTCCAACATCCACTCTGGTTTACAAAGTTTTTTTTCTCCCTCCTTCCTCTTTCCCCAGTGATCATTACTGTAAGTTTTAAACATTAAAGCTGGGTTGAAAAGAGTCCAAATGTTGTTTTCATCTCCGAACATGAGTATGTGTAGTAACATAGCAATAAATACTGTGTTCTAGTGTAAATAACAGTTATTGCTGAATTTTTTAAAATGCAGGATTTTGTGGCGGTTAAACACTGTTCTACTGAGAGCAAAAGAAAAATTAGTAGTTTCCTTTTTAAAACAAAATTATCATTATCAAATGCTGTTTTGAAATCTAATAATGATAGCAAGATCTGTTTCACTGCTGTATATTTATTGATCTATTGTATAGCTGTTTAATGGAGAGGAAAAAAAAAGGCTAACTGGTTTCTATAGACACTTGAGATTTTTCACTCCAGTACTGCTCCTTCTAGACAGTGGGCAGCTGTCAGATCCTAGATCTCTTCCACTTTTAATTGCATTATTTTTGTAAATAGTAATTTATTAGAATTTTTTTGTTAGACATTTTTTAATTGCGGATATTTACTCTCTGAGTTAACAAGTAGAGTGTATAAAGAAAAAGGTTTAAACAGAAATTTCCAGATTCTTCAGTGTGCTCTTTCCCCACCTCTTTCAAATAATAATTAAAAAGAACAAAACTGAAGGTTCCCTCAGACTTTTTATAGCAGAGTAGAAATCCAATTGAAATTAGTGTCAGACATTTTTGAAACCATATATTACTTTCTTTTAAATTTTGTTCTCCACCTCTATTAAATGTGAATGCAGTACTTACTAAATGCAGACTTAAATAAGTCAGTGAATAACATTCTTTTTATTATTATTATTATTTTATACATATTCTTCTGCTGGGTGTCATGGGTAAGTGACACCATGCTTACTCTTTGACATTTTTTCAGTTATATTGGAAAAATAAACTGTAATGTGTATTTTCTTTTTCTCCTTTGTAGTTTGTGTGTTGTTCAAAAAGCTTAAATTGGTTTAAAAAAAAATAGAAATGTTCTGTGGCTTGCAAGTGTAGCAGGGATGTTACCAGTGTTCATTTCCCATCCTTCTCTTGCTTTCGTGCTTCAATGCCAGCAGAAGGATAGCCTGCTCCAGAAATGAGCCAGGTGTAAGTTATTGGCACTTCCTCTACCACCAGCAAGCCACTTGAGATGCAGCACTCTGGGCTGTAATTGTCCATTAAATATCTCAGACTCCTTTGATTAAAATCAGTGAACAGCTATCAAATGAATGTAATTTGTTCGTACTAGTCATGTGGTAGCCTAGAAGAAGGAAGAAGCCTTGTGTTGCAGTACAATAAACTGCTGCTTCTGTCAGTCAGCTGGACCATATGCAAACAAGAGTCCCAAACCTGTCAAAGATGCTTACATGTACAAAAATTGAAAAGCTGAGTTTTCGTTTATTTATTTCTGTGGGGTAAGGGAATGGGAGGGTCAAGGAAAAGTTCTCTCTAGTATCTGTTTAGAGGAGTCGAGGAAATCACAGAATATGCTGGGTTGGAAGAAACCCACAAGGATCATCAAGTCCAGCTCCTGGCCCTGTACAGCACCGTCCCCAAGAGTCACACCATGTGCCTGAGAGCATTGTCCAAACGATTCTTGAGCTCTGTCAGGCTGGTGCAGTGACCACTTCCCTGGGGAGCCTCTTCCAGTGCCCATCCACCTTCTAGGTGAAGAGCTTTCTTTTAATATCCAACCTAAACCTCCCCTGACACAACCTCAGGCCACTCCCTTGGGTCCTGTCACTGGTCACCACAGAGAAGAGATCAGTGCCTGCCCCTCCTCTTCCTCTCTTGAGGAAGTTGTAACTGCAGTGAGGTCTCCCCTCAGTCTCCTCCAGGCTAAACAGACCAAGTGACTTCAGCTGCTCCTCATATGGCTTCCCCTCAAGGCCTTTCACCATCCTCGTGGTCCTCCTTTGGACAATCTCCCGTAGCCCAATGTCTTGTTTATATTGTGTCACCCAAAGCTCACACGGGACTTGAGGTGAGGCTGCCCCAGTGCAGAGCCGAGGGGACACTCCCCTCCTTTGCCCAGCTGGCAGTGCTGTGCCTGATGCCCCCCAGGAGACTCTGCAGAAGCAGTCACTGCATTTTCTTCCCTCACCCCCTCCTTTTTTTTTCAGTAATAGCAACCTGATCTTGGCAAGACTACAGCCTCTGCCAGTGCTCCTGTGTAGGAAACACAGTGCCAAGTACTTACTTCAGTCTATTTTGCAATGGTCTCAGAGGAAGCACACTAGAAAAACTTCAAATTCAGTAGAAAAACCCCACAAATAATAATGTAACAGGTAATTAGTTTAGCCTGGAAGCTAAGAGCTGTCCAACCAAGAAGGAAGAAAAGGACTGTGTCTATGTATATATATATGTATATATGACTATATATTGCAGCGCCTGTCTGCAATATCAGAAGTCTTGTCTCATCCTACACATTTGCTCTAGAACAGACAGACAGGTGACAACAGGAAATTTCTCTTCTTATCTCCTGTTTGTCAGATGTACCATAGGCAGAGCAGGATGATAGAAATTCTGACATCATCAGATGGTTTTGAATGCTTTATAGTAGAAGCATTGATGCAAGATTTCTAGAACTATAAAAATAGTTACTTGTATTAGCTGTGAAGTTGAACTAATCAACTGTGATGAGGTGAACTGGTTTTTTTTGACCTGTTTTCATGTGTCAATAACAGATACACACTGGATGAGTTTGGGACAGCCAGAAGGAGTGCTGTAGTCCGTGGCTTTATAGATGCTCTTACCAGAGGAGGTCTGGGAGGTACTCCCCGCCCTATTGAAATGCACTCTCATGATCCTCTGAGGTACAGTACTAACAAGAATATATATGAAATAATCTTTTTTTCTGGTTGGCATTTTGAATTCCTGACTCCATAAACCACTGATGTACACGGAAATTTCTGTCTTTGTATAGGTACGTAGGAGACATGCTGGCCTGGCTGCATCAAGCTACAGCTTCTGAAAAAGAACACTTGGAAGCTATGTTAAAGCTTGTAACTATTCAAGGTAGTACTGGTTTTAAAACATAAATTGTGAAGTGATAGTAAGTCTGTGATAAGTAAGCAAGTGCAATTAATTTCTTAGGCTGGGCTTCAGTTATAAGTCTGAGTTAAAATTTATCCTCGAAATAATCTCAGAATAGCTGGTGGTTGCATTCTGCCAAACGAAGGCCCATAACAAAGAAGAGTATTTCAAAATGTACTCATTTATTTTACTGTACTCATAATAGATTTACCCTAAATTTACAAAGGGACGTTTTAGAGTGTAGTTGAGAGTTCAGAAATTGTTTCTAATGTGTGGGAATACGTATCTCCTTGAAAACATTGTTACTGCTTATTATGTTGAGGATTTCCATTATGCCTTTGCTCTTTTATTTAGTAAATTTTTTCAAATATCATTCCTTGTTCCTGTAAGTCTCTTTGTTCTATGCTACAAGGAAGATGGAATTTTCATCTGTCATTTAACATTGTTCCAGGTTTATGGAGGTTGAAGTAGGCCACTAACAGATATGTGAAGCTTTTTAATATCAAAGCTCTCCTTCATTTCAGAACTGCAGATTCTCATGCTTAGTCTTCAGCCCCATTGCTTTGTTTTCAGTAGATTGAACCTATACTTTAAAGACTTTTATCCTGTAGAAGCTTTAGAATGGTTTGCCACCATAGCTTCAGAGAAAGGTATTTTTTATAAATTAAGGATGTGTGCTAAATTATAACAAACTCATTGTAAGAACTTACATTTCATCTGTATCTGGTGAGCTCTTCAGATTGTATGTCTCAATCCTACTCTGGGTTTTAAAGTGAATATGTATTCTGATTTTCCTTAATGCTGTAAGTATTAATTGGCTTTCCTAATTAATGGTATATGGGAAAGCTGTTTAGGAACTGTTGTAAATCAAACTGGA
This sequence comes from Oriolus oriolus, assembly GCA_013400235.1. NCBI lineage: Eukaryota > Metazoa > Chordata > Aves > Passeriformes > Corvidae > Oriolus > Oriolus oriolus. Next base: position 392,884 of record VXBT01005586.1, on the reverse strand, counting down.
GGAATGCTGTTGTTTTTAAACTATAGTTACAGTGTACTTTAGTAGTGAATTTAATATTGTTTGCTGACACTTTCAGTGAGACAGGAAAGCAGGCCTCATGGTTTTGTGGTAGAGAAAAAGATGTGGCAGTTCTTTGTAGATGACTGACTGATGCTTCTGCTGTAACTAGGGAGCCCTTCAGGAAAAGCTGGCCCCGTGGAGCATGTAAATGTGTCTGGTTCTGCTGTGGGCTGGACTTCTGCTGCTGCACTTCGTTCTGAAATTCTTCCACTTCTTTGTGTAGTGCTTTGCCTGACTATGAAGTTCTTTGGTCTTCTGACAGGATGTCGGGCTGAGATGATATGACCATGAAATGAGATATATTTAGAGCTTTTCAGCCACAGAGCAAGATACTTGATAATACAGAGAGTATAAATATTTGGGGAAAAAATTGTCAACAAAAAATCATCAGGCCAAAACCTTTTTGTGGAGAGACTGGTATAAACAAGAGATTCAGTATTTCAGTCTGAAGGAAAAATATGTTTTCCTAAGCTCTCCAGGAGTCGGTCTGCTATCACTGTTGTAGTTTTTAAGAAATGTAAAGAAGAATTCTTACTTTTATAATGGGAGCAGCAAAGCTTGGGAGGTGCTGTCTGTACCTATTCCTCTGTGTCTTCAGGGAAATCTTTTTGATGTCAAGGACAGTGATGTGATAAGGTCTGTAAGACAAAACAGTACTTAATAGGGTACCATTGGATTTATAAATTCAGATCCTGAATTGGTAGTGAGGACAGCATCTGTGGTACTGAGAAACTCAAGTTGAATTTTCTGTGCTGTTGTGCAGTCTTCAGGTGTCTGGCTGTGCAGGCTACAGTAAAAACTGAGTTAATTTCATGTAGCCATTTAACAAGTGGTCATCTTGTTTATTTGCAGTTAGAGATAAGGACAGAGACCTGCGTCTTCAGAGTGCAGATCTTCCTAACAAAATTTGAGATCTAATTAATACAAGGATTTCTGGAGACTTTCATCACAAACTGGGATTTTTTTCCATTCCCCTATAGAGGGAGCCCAAGCAACTGCCATAGATAAAACACCTACCTGGCAGTCTGAAGTTAGATTGGTCAGATGTCTTCACTTCAATTTCAACTTGAGTAGTTTTTTGCAGATGGAACCGCTTCTATTATTTTCATTCAGGTGTAGCTGTTCTGAGTTCAGATTTCTGTTTAAATTCTCCTATAAGCCCTGTGTAATTTCAGGACTGTGGAGAGTGTGGTAAATCACAGCTATACAAAAATTTCCCTTCTCAAAAAACAACAAAAAAGCGCCACATGTATACCTGTTGGTGCAATACAGGTGGATTTGGTCCCACTGGATGAAAAATTGTTTGAATTACACTTTTTTTTTGAGAAACATTTCCATCCCAGTTTTTACTTTAAAGTGACCAAACTATGTAGCCCATAAGCAGAGTATGCAAGAATGGCTTTTAAAAAGTTCTAAAATGTTAAGCTTACAAAAATTAATGGTTCAAAATTAATCTGATCAAAAATGCTATTAAAATTTTAAGCACTGAAAACACATTCAGAAAAGTTTCAACTCTTTTGCTGGATGAGCTGAAGCATCTGGGTTTCCTCTTCGGAGTTTAGGTATTCTGTTAGCAGGAGCCTTCCAGTCATACAGAGATCTTCGACATGAAAGGAATGGTGAATTGCAGGCATTTTAAGAGATGCAGTAGAAACCCATTTTTCATGGAGTTACAGGAACCCAGATGGAGAACAGAAGCTAAACGAAGTCCAAAAAAGATCTCTCCTTTTACAGAAGGATACACAGAGAAAAATTATATATGGTGTACAAAGGAGTTGGAAGCGTATCTTCAGTTATGAGCTGTATTCTAAAAGTTACTTTGGACCTCTAAGAATTGTTTATTCTGTAATTCTTTTATGTCAAACTTGCACACTTATATAACCCATTCTGCTGGGAAGATTTCACCGCTTTTGGAATCCAGATATTCTAATTGGACATGAAAATACATACGAAGGCACAAGCATGTGGTATAGCAAAAATTTTATTCCATGTCCTTTGGTATTCAAGCTTGTATATTTTTTGAGCTAAAATTTTCATACCAAACAACTTGTTTTTAAGTCAATCTGGTCTAGATACACTATTGCAGATATGTGCTAGGTGCTTGTTATATTGATGAACAGTACAAGTGTGACTGTTCCTACTAAAAAACGTGTAAATTGCTAGGGTCTGTCTGGGAGCTAGCCATTACGTAAAAAAGCATGCATGCTGTGGTTTGTAATCCTGCTTTCTGCCTTGATATCAGCACTCAAGTTTATAAGCATATTTTTATTACCTCACCAGTTTAGTACGTTGAAATTCTTACAGCCACCACACCGAATTCAGTTGTTAATGCTTATGTGGCTTTTCATGTAACTTGGTGTAAAGAGGCGTTGGCATAGACCTCTGATCTTTCATTATTTTTACTCTCTGAGGTAATCTCTCTTAGTCTGAACTAGGCAAAATATAGCTTCAGGTCACCTGATTTCTGTCACATGTCACAGTCAGTTTGTTTACTTTAATTGCATGGGTCCCATCTGAAGATGAACTCCTGTTGACAAGTTTTAAATTAGAATTAAAGTATTGCTTTCTCCATAAATCTGTTCTGAGTTGTTACTGAAGTGAGAGCTTGAAGATCTGTTACTTTCAGTTTGATTGATTTATGACAGCACTGGTTGCCATGCAACAATTCGTTTGTGTTTCGTGATAAGATAGGGCAATATTCTCTTTTGTACATCGTTCTGTGAAAGATGAGTTTCAATTGCTGCTGGGGAGGAAGTGTGTGCCAGTGCTGCAGCACGCAGTAGTGCGGAGGTACACATGTCACTTCATTTGTAACAATGCCATGAGCTCGTCAGTACCCAACACTGACAGACACGTGTATTTGCCAGTCAGGCCTTTCAAAATGGTGTGTACTGCTGTTCCTTGAGCGTCTCACTGGCCTGGTTGGTTTTTGGGTGTTTTTCTAGTTTAATTTCATGAAGTGCTAATATTGAGCCTTACTGTGGCAGCTTCTTGCTGGATCATTTATTCTTCCCCTTGCTGATTCTACCTCAAATCCCCACGCACTGTGTTGCACTAGGAAGCAATTGCATAGCAAAAGGTAATGACTCTGGGGCTGTTTTGCCATGCAGCTATTTCTTAATGCCTAGATTGGAAGTACAGATTGGAGGTGTGAACTGGTCATGTGGAGAAAAGAACATACAGTTCATAATGCTTTTTATGGAGGAGTACCTCCTACATTTGTTTATTTGTTTTATAGTCTTGAAGAAAAGAGAATTACATTTGCATAATCTTAGAATGTGTTTGCATTAACTATAGGTGTGGAAGAAAATATTCAAGAAGTAGTCGGGCACATCACAGAAGGTGTCTGCAGGCCTCTGAAGGTGAAGTATTTTGTTTTCCTTAGCACTCTAAATACAAAAACTGTTCTGTCATGTTTTTTTAGAACTTGTGCTCCCATCTTTTCAATGTATTTCCATCGCCCTCGGTTAAGAATTAGATTGTCAACTTCTAAAGGGTTTTTTCTCAAATTAAAGATTCCTTTGTTCATAGATATGGGGTTTATAATAGTCATATAGTGAGAGATACTAGGATGCTAAATCTGAGTCTTGATTTTGTTTTACTTTTCCTAGGTTGAGGAGTGCTGATGTACAAAAATACAGCTTTGTGATAAGTATATGGGAATAGCTGTAGTGACTCAAATGAAAAATCAATGGAATTTACTAACCTGTTTTTCATAGTGATCATTATGCTTAGGGAAGAGCATGCAGGTTATGCAGTTGTCATACTTCTGTAGGATAGTTTTCTTGCCTGTTTGTGAATGTACTAAGGACTTACTGAGCCATAACTTCTTTGTATATAATAGACCTCAATAGATGTTTTCTTGCATGAATATGTCAAATTGATATAAAGTGTTGGTATTCACAACATATCCTTCAGGAGGGAAGTGAACATTTCAACTCTGTTGTGTGAAAAGCCAGTTCCTTTTGTGGTTTGTGGGGTTTTTTTGGTTTTGGTGTTTTGGGGTTTTTTTGGTTTGTTTTGTTTAATAACTCCAGCTCTTGTATTTGAAAGACACCATGAAAAATTGTTTCCTAATTACCATCTTTGTGCTACCCTGTTTTTTTTGTATTTCTGTCACATCCTTCCATACTTGTCTTTTATTCAAGCTACAGCCTTAGTAAGAAGTTTAGAGGACACATTTGATGGAAATCATTAATGACGATCCATCAAATGATTGACTGACTTGTCTATTGAATGTGCTTCACATAAGCACTGAAGTAATCAAGGTGATGAAGCTGATACCGATTATTGCCCGACTGTGCAGTGTATAAATCCAAGTGTTTTTAAAGTAAAATCTACTGTGGTAAATGCTATTATAATAAATTTCTCTTAAGATGCTGTAGCTATAACAACCGTATCCAGTTGACAAATACTCAGTCTCAAATGTGAACAGCTAGTTTCTGGATATTATACATAAGTTACTGGTAAGAAAAGGATAAGGTCTGGAGAGAGGTAAAATACAAAAAGGTGCCATTTAGAATGTCACAGAATTATAGAAGGGTTGAGGTTGGCAAGGACGTCTGGACGTCACTTGGTCCAAACTCCCAGCTCAGGCTGGGGCACCTGGAGTTGCTTGCCCAGGACTGTGTCCAGATGACTTTCAAATACTTCCAAGGATGGAGGCTCCACAGCTTCTCTGGGCAACGTATGCCAGTGCTTGGCCACCTGCACAGTAAAAAAAAAAGGGTTCCCTGATGTTCAGACAGAATCTCTTGTATTTCAGTTCTGTGCCTGTTGCCACAGAATTATGATCAACCTTCACAACTTTTTAGTTTTTGATCTGTTGGAAAACACCTATCCCAACAGACACACACTCACCACAGCTTTGTTTTTTTGGAAGATATTTTCCAAACTTTCTATGTTCTTGAATCAGTTCTGTTAATACTGAATGCTGATGTTTCAGTTCAGTATTCCTGTGCATTCCAACAAAGTAATTAGGAATAAAATCAAACTCCTGTGTACATCAGAGGGAGTTTTGGTCTTAGAGATCTGAGTACTTGAGATTTTTATAGTTAAGTACAGAGTACCTTTCATTTTGATTGCCAGACTCTTTACACTTACATGCTGCTAGTCTCTTTAGAAATATGCCCTGAAATATTGTTTATAGTTAGTTACTGTTCTAGTAAAAATGAAAAAAAAATCTTAAACCAACAACTAAAGACTTCCTGTTGCATTTTGTATTTTAATAGAATGCAACTTACATTAATACACTGCCAGTCTAGACTTTCCAGTAAAAAGTATGGAACATACCTTGTTTCCCCTGGGGAAAGAAAAAAAAAAAAGGTAGAAAAAAATCCCCTGAGAAACCCCTTCATACAATGCAGAATAGGTAATTAGATAATTGCAAGCCACCATGTTCAGTGGAGCAACAGTAATAGACTCAGTTTGGAGGAACACATTGTAGTAGGGTTATGCTTACGTGCAGTCTAAACTGCCCACAGTTCTTACTGGTAGTTGGTTTGTGTTTTAGGCATTCAAGTGACTCCTGAATACTCCCTAGTAGTATATCTTACCACAGGCCTCTCATTTCAGATGGAGGTAGGAGAATCCTAAGAAACATTTAAATTAAACTATGCATATTTTCCATAACATTTAAGATGAGTTCAAAACAAAGTGTCTTTGATGCCCTGTGTGGACTGCAGGTAGTCTTTTATGGTCAGCTAACAGCAGGACTACAGGTCTAAAAAATGGTAAGATCTCTAAGTCCAGAGCTTGCAAATTTAGGTTCTCTAGTGCAGTGAAGACTTCTGTATGGGAAGCAGCAGTTCTTCTTTTCCTGCTTTGTTTTTTTAATTCTCATTTTTCTTTCATGACCCTACAATCTTTTTTTTTCCCCTCTTCTGCCTGTTCTGTCTTTTTCAGTTTCTTAATTATTTTCTTTTAGTTATTCCCATGTTTTTTGTCAATATTTTGTTTTCCCTCTTTTTCTCCTGCCTGCCCTATTCTCTTTTGCTGTACAACTAGAATATACTCAGTGTTCATGCCCACATGACCTTTTAGGTAACACTAGAGACAGATATTTGTATGTAGACCTTTGTGTATACAAAATCATTGAAGAGCAAAGTTCACCTGTGCATTGAAATAAACTTCATGCATTAAGTATTGTGAATAAGAGTTAAAAAGTATTATTTGGTTTTGGTCTGTGAATTAGATGCAAACTGAAAGGATGGAGGAAGCTTAATCTTACTTGGTTCTCCCTGCAGCTGGCTCTGAGATGAAGGCACTGCAGCACATCATGTTCCATTGAGCAGTAAATAACTTGGGAGAGTGGGTGGTGGCTGCTGATTTGTGTGTAGCCCTTTCACACACAGGCACGTGGGAGAACTGTGCAGTGATAAGTCACTGTCTATTCTGCTTCATGAGTGCATAAAGATTGACCCTGGGTAGCTTTCTTGAGTGGATTGACACTGTGTGTACCGTGGCGACAAGACATCAGCTGTCCAGCTATAAAGACAGTCAGCACCATTTTGTTGTGTAGCCAGTATCTCCTGGTTGAGATAAACAGTCAACATAGCTGGCTAACTAAATACTGGTAGGAGATATATACACTCTCCTTTAAGTGAAGAATATATTCATCCAGGTGAAATTTGTTTGTTGGGCAAAATACCTAATACTTTGATGTTCTGAATTGCTGCATGATGCTAGAAATGTACTGCTGTAGTTGTGTGAGTCTGCAGCATTGCAGCTGTTCTTGCTATTCAGTGCTGGGGAGGATTCCAGTATGTACTGGTATTAATCCATCAAATGATCGCATTATTTTTAAATTTCCAATAACAGCAGAAGTCTGTAGGGACTGTAGGATTTTTGGAAAGCTTTTTGGGGTTGTAGTTTTTCTTTTTTTAAGAATGAGTGTACCTCCATGTTTTCTGCCCAGACACTTGGCAGCCCAGAAGCTCTTTGGTTCAATCCGAATGTTATAGTTAACTTAACATTCTCTTTTTAAAATTTATTTCTGGTTGAATTTATTTTTCAAAAATCAGAGATATATTTCATATAAAGTGATAGGAAGCTGGCTTTCAAAATTTATGACCTGAAAGATGTTTGTATTTGTTCATGATGCAGGTTAGAATTGAGCAGGTGATTGTTGCTGAGCCCGGAGCAGTTTTACTGTACAAGATTTCTAATCTGCTCAAGTTCTACCACCATACAATCAGGTATGCAAAGTTACAAAGTATGTTAAAAATGCCATTTTTCCCTAGTTGTAAATGTAACAATTAATCTGCAAAGAAGAGTACTTTTGTTGCTTAGCTGTTGTTCTGCACTATAACATAAAGAAGAAACACATGTGATACCGAGCAGAAACCATTTACCCATTGCCATTCCTAAATTCACAGCAAAACTGCTTTAGAGTGTAGCATCAATTTGCCACAATAACTATTTCTTTATTGTTCTGTGTAGATTCAAATAGTATCCAAAAAACTTACAAAACATTTAAGATTACAAAGTCGAGTCCCCTTTAAGAAAATGTCACTAAATGAAATTACTTCTGTTTTTGGTTTTTTTTTGTTTGAACCATTGTGTTTTGATAACTTTCTGCTAACTTTTTTTTTCCTAATTATGCACTTCCATATCTCACTGTTGAAGATGCACTGATCACCTTCCAAGCTTCCAGATGCCACCAGGAATACAGAAACTGGAGAAAAGCCACAGCTGCTAATTTATATATAATTTATATATTGTGGCATATGCTGTAGTTCATGTTGATTAGAAACAGTAGCAGCAGAAAAATCTTCCTTCACAGCCCTGGACTGAACTGCTGAGAATTTGAAACATTAATGTTACCACTTGAGCTTCTCTGTCTGAAAATATTTTAGATGTCGGGCAGACTGGGATAAGTGGTTCTTGGGCACCTCCCAGCTTATTTAAAATCCTCAGTTGTGATGGCAGATCTGTAGTAGAACACATATAAGAGCTATTCCTAATTTTATTGTCGAAAAATCCTGAAAGATTTTGGTGTCATTTTTCTGTCTCCATAGTTAGTGTTTCCCTGTGGTTATAAAGCTTGGTGCAGTTGAAAATGTGATGTTAAAATGAAAGGTCTTAGGCAGTCTTATCTGTTGGCTTCTGTCTTGTTAACAACACAGTGTTTAAAGACGACTGAAGTACCTTCTACCAGCTGAATAATTTCCTCTGTAAAGAGAGTGTGCACCTCACTAATGAAGGGGAAAAGTTGTTTAAGAAATTATCTATTAAACACAAGATTACAATCTTAAAATCAAGCTACAGGTTTAGTCCTGTTATGACACAATGAATTTTCACTGCCAGTTTGTAGCTTAAAAGTGCAATTCCTATAGACAGAGGGAGGGTATATCTGTGAGAGGAGCATGGTCCTGTAGTGCCATTTAAGGGTTGTGGTGTCTGTGCTAAGTGTGATAGTTTAACACTTGGAATAGCAAGGCATGAATTCTTACAATTTTGGAGACGCCTAGCATCCCAGTGAAGAAAGGAGAGAGGTAATGCTATCCTTAACAGGCAGTACGATAGAATATTGTTAACCCTTTTCGTTATGTAATTTGTTTTCTATAACAGAAGTAGATTTATAGCATAATAAAGCAAAAATCCAGTAAATTTTAGTACTCTATGAAAAAGTTTGCGGAAGTTTGATAGCCTATATTTAATATCTGCTTAATTACTTACTTGATGATGCTTGTTCTTACAGTCAGCTTATCTCTCAGCCATTATGGAGAATTGTTCACTGCAATTACTTATTCTAAATTTTCAACTTTGAAAATAATCTTATTTGAAATTGTATTTAAGTATCTGACTATCATGTTGTTCCCCCTTTAGATTCGTTAAATAATCTTAATTTTTTTTTCAGTGGCATTGTAGGAAACAGTGCAGCCACACTGTTGACAACAATTGAAGAAATGCATTTGCTGAGCAAGAAAATATTCTTTAATAGCCTGAGTCTTCATGCAAGTAAACTAATGGACAAGGTTTGTTTCAAAATTGTACAGCTTTCATGTTTCAAAACATGCTTGCATTTCCCTTTCGTCTGATAAGATTACTAGATAAATAGCTGTTTTATATGTCAGCTTTTCCTAAAGTTGAAATCTTGTATTTTCAATATTTTAGTTATGGAACTACATTACAAACTTGCTGTTTACATTTTAATTCTATTAATAGTGAGAGGTTTGTGGAAATGTTGCTAAAATCCTGCTGGTTTTTTTTGCAGAGCAGTTTACATATTTTTAAAATCTATGAGAAGCAACAAAATTAGGATATTTTCTTAAGTGCAATACAGCCAAGTCAGGCAGTTGAGCTGTATAATTTGTATTAACGCATCATGCAATCAGTCATTAATTGTGCATCATTCCTTTTTTGAAATTGCAATGTATATCACAAAACACGAAGTAAAAAAAGCTAAGTAAAAACAAATTTTGGGCTTTTCTGTCTCTTATAAATATAGTTTTACCACATAAACATTTCTGTAACATTTGTAAATGCATTTCTAAATTATATAACCTACAAAAAAAATTGAAAAAATACTTTGTTTTCCAGAAGCTGGTCTTCGTGCAAAGACTTGTAATTTGCTGACCACTCAGGTTTTCTGAATTTTGTCAGTATTGTTCTGTGGTCCCAAATGAGTTTTCTCATTCAGCACAGCCTGTCTGGTCCTAATTTCCTGTCTTTCTGCAGGGGCTGGGGAGTGACTTTCTCAAAGAAGCAGTTGTTCCTCCTCTTCTCTCTCAGATATCCCAGGGACTCCTTTCAGTGGTTTTATTCGTTCATTGGGTTACTCCTTAGCTGCTACCACCCACAGCCCATACGACTGAAGTCCACTTAATGCATTGTTGCTGTGAGATATTTCCATTTGAATGCAGTGTCATATCAATAATAGTTCCTTTGCTATTAATACTTCTTCAAGGATCAGCTAGAGCTGAGTTCCTAAAACTGCAATCCAATGGACAATGACAACGTGAATTTACCAAAAAACGTTTTATTTCCCAATATGTAACCTAAAATAAAATATCTGTGTACGTTTTCCTAATATGAAAAAGAATCAGTGATGGACCTTAGCAAAAATGTTTGACTGCTCTTTGCTTACAAAGTGCTTAAGGAAAGAAATTTTCTTGGCTTGAAAACGTCTCTGTATTCATCTCTTTTCTGTTTATTTATCCTGTTGGCTATTACATCTGTACTCAGACAGGATCCAGGATCCAGCGTGATTTTCCTACTCACATAACTCACAGTCTTTGTGGTTTTGTTTTGGGTGATACACTGTTTTCAGTTTGGAAATGTGTAGAATTCAGAAGAAGAATGATAAATGAATTATGATCCCCTAGTTCATAGTGTGTGTTCTTTCTGTTGTCACTATGGGAAGGTTGTGTAGTCCTCTTTGCCCTCTTAGTTCGCCTTCCCTCTGCCCCCAGTCTAGATGTAACTGGTTCTTGATGCTGTCATTGTTTTATGAAGTAGTCAAATTTGCTTTTACTGGCCTTAAATGAAGGCAGTGATTGCACTGCCACCTTCAGTGGTGTTTTATTACAAGTAATGAATGGCATACCGAGCCTACCATGTAATGGGAAAAGATCATAATATTGCTCTTTCTCATAAACACATTTATAAATTAAGTCTGAAATGCTGACAATATTACATTGCCTATGTGCCCTATGAAGATCTTTCCTCAGAATATAATTGAGGTCAAAAGCTTAAAGAGATTTAGAGGACTGTTAGATATATGGGTAACAAAGACTTCCACAATTATTTATTAATCTGCTTCAGGTGTTAACAATGAGGTAACTCTATGTCTGAGAAGAAATCTTACTGTTCTAATGTGTAGTTCTTGTAACTGAATTTTAGATAGTTCTCTGTAGCACCTTATATTATTACCCTTTGTGACTGGGTTACTGAATTGATAGAATGATGTTTTATCTCTTCATCACTGAAATTAGTTTTGCTTCATAAAAAATACAAAATTTATAGCTGATTACACTCAGAGAAACATGAGTTTCCATGTGATAAAGACCTTTTTTTAATCATAAATTTAATTCTCTTGTTACTTAGTTTTTTGTGTGTTAGTGTACAGATAAGCAGGTTTTATGCCTTTTCATTTGTCTTTGTAAATTTGGTTGTAAAGGTCACAATGCCTTTACATATTGAGAAAACTGAAGCTTGCTTTTTACCATCCTTTTTTTTAACATGTGTTCAGACCAAAATTGTGTATATGTATTAGTAGGATTTTCTTCACATCCCAGCCTTTTTACCAGCTTTTTGCTAGCTATGTATGCACTGCAGCTGCTTCCAGATTTTTTTCAGAGAAGATTAAACCCCTGGAAGATAGACCCTTTGTGCTTACATAGGCAGTTGCGAAGGCTTCGTTGCTGTTCCTGTTGTGCAGATAGAGAATATTCACTGGAAAAATTAGTAAATTACTTTTCACTTGAACAGTCTGGAAATTGTGGTTTCTTATTTCAGTTTAGATTATGCATCTTAAGGCATTGATAAGCCTGTTTTAAAGAATATCAGCTGTCCAATACTTTGATTAAAATACGATTCTTAAAGCAATTTGAATAACTTTGGAAATAGATTAAAATGCAAATGGGATGTTCTTAAGGAAAAATACTTTTATTTCTATAAATTTAAGTGCCTCTTCTGGTAAGATTATTGGAAAGTGGTGAATGGCCTGTCAGGTAGACAATTTTAATGATAGTATTTCCTCAGTATCATCTGTTGTTGCTGATAATTTGCTTTTTTAATATCTACATTCTACCTAGTAGTTGATAGACCACAATATGATTTAAGCAAATCTTTCACTTATGTGTAGCTAGTTGGGAACATTTTTTAGACAAAGCAGGTTTCATTAAATATGCTAACTCCTCAAGATCCCATCCTTAGGATGTAGACAAATGACAGGATGGTAATTTGATGTCCTCATCACCATAGACAATTTAATTCCCTAGATTATTGATTGTCCTGAGTTGAGCATTGCCTTCAATCTGCCTGGGATTTAATTTCTAAAGCACAGTGGGAAACTGAGACTTCAGGCTGTTCTTTCTAGGACAAGAAAATAGCTTCCTCTTCATATCTATTTTTGAGAAGAGTCCCATATTACATAAGGAGTGTCACAAGTGTGGAGGTGTATGGAAGCTTTTAGGCAGTCTTAGATCAGGATTCTCCCTCTTGGTTGTCAAGCCATCGGTATAAATGATAGAGGGAAATCCCTGGTTACTTCAGAATACTTACTGGTTTGCCCAGAAGCACTTTGCGATGAACTTTTTTTTATTACATAAGAAAATCTCAAGCATCCTGGTTGTAACCTGAAAATAAAATAGTCAGTAGCTCTCAAGTTCAAACTGTTTGTTCTGAGAAAGCTTTTTTTTATGGTGTTCTCACTCTGACTTCTCAGGTAGCTCTGGGAGCTGAAATCCATGTGACAGAAATATTCAGCAAACTGCTGGAAAGCAAGTCCATTGTTATCAAAGAAAACCAGTACACCAGGGAGTCTCTTTGGTTCCGATGCTTCTGGAAACCTGTCATGAAGCTTGGTAACAGTTGTTGCAAAGCCACTCTGTTGTTAGGGTTTAAAATGCCATTCATGACTTTGAGATTCTCGGGCTGCTGTAGAGCTCAGTGTTGACATCCTGCAGAAGCTGTGCATCACCACGCAGCCACCTCCTGTGTCACTAAAGGTCTGGTGGATCAGTTCTTACTGCAGACACTTGCTCTCCTTTGCCTTGTTGGCTCTTACCCTTCAGAGGCAGTATTGGGCAGTCTTGCCAATACTTTCTAGCTCTGGTAGCAATTGATTTGTTCTGGTTCTTGGTTGAACCAGAATGTTTTCTGGCCAGTATTGGTGTCCTTACGCTGAAAAAAATGTGTTTGTATTTGTTGCTTTTTACCTTTTTTGGACCCAGCCATGGGTTGTCTACCAGCCATCCTAGTAAAGTGGATCAGATTTATCATTACAATCCTTATGTATCCTTTTTCATGTGTCTTTTCACTCTGAGCTTATAAATCAAATGTTTAGGAATTCAGGATTCTGCTTGTGTTACTCATTGTCTGGATCTAAGACCAGCCCAATACAGATGACCATTTTACAGATGATTATAAATCCAGGAGAAAATAGTGAATGAGCATAATTGTGAGAACAACAGAAACTGTTCCAATGAAGCTGGGAGTAAAGTTCAAAGTACCTAATGGACTGGAGTGGATGGACTGCTCTTTCAGTCCTCTCGATATGGGAGTTGTTTAACATCATGAGTCTGTTGGTGAGCCATTTTAACAAGTATGTTAGACTAACCAATGTCAGCATGTTTTATTGGACCAGCTGTTACATTAGGAGAGTGGGAATTTTCAAGCCCACTTATCCTTCCTCTAGCTTCACTAGGAAGTGAACAGATGAGAATTGTTCTGAAGTGTTCCAGAACAATTATTAAAGGAAAGAATAATTGCGAACATTTAATAAAATGGTCTGAGAGTTTTCATAAGGGCACTAGAGAAAGATTGTGCCAAACTCCAGTCATCTGCTGTCTGAGCTGTTAGAAGACTATTAGTAGAGTATCCCAAATTAAGTTTTGGTATTATTATTCCTTAATGCTGTTCTTTTTAGCGTAGATGTATGCAAATTAAATGCTGTGATTGCATTATCTTTTTAAGTTTGTCAGTGAGAGAGATATTAAAACGTTGCATGGGAATAATTGTAAACTTGTCCTTCATAATTTGATTCCTGCCAAAATGAAACCTATTAGGTTTCTGGGAAATCAGATGTGGGGCAGATTGAAAAAGACTGATTATTGCTGTTGTGATCTGAATGCTGTTGTGCTTTTAAATGGATCCATGTGAACAAAGCAAAACTAGTTATCTTTTCTTCTGAGATCAACTTGGTAGCTGAAAAGACAAGCATGCTGTTAGGCATTCTACTCTGTTGATCTCTGTAGGATCCTAATAGGACCAGTAAATCTTAAAACAGCTTCTCTGGTAGATATACACTCAGGTGTGTTGGAGTGCTGGTGAATTTTGTCTCAACTGAGGAGAATTAATTTCTGCAATTGATGCTGCTCAGTGTTAACTTACAGCATGAAAAATTCATAACATTTTTACAGGGTTCCACTCCCTAGTACTTTGGATCCAGCCTCTGCCAGTGGCGGTTTTTAAGAGGCTGTATTTAAAGCTGATTAGCCTATTATAAAAGCCACTAACCTTCCATTTGTTACTTGTAAATAGGACTTTCTCTGTGGAGTTCTGTGTTTTAAATTGCCATCTTGTTTTATTTAGAAGTAGTAGTATCACAGAATTAAAGAATGGAAAGCAGGAAACTCTAGAAACCATCTAGTCCAACCATCTTGCTCACGACACAGTGTCAGCTAGAGCAGGTGGCCCGGGACTGGCTCCACCTGGGGTTTTAATGTCACCAAGGACAGGGACTCCAAAACCTCACAGTGCATCTGTGTCCAGTGCTTGACTAATCTCACAGTAAAAAATTGTTTTCTTGTGTCTTAATCTGTGCCCATTGCCTCTTGACCTGTTACTGGACACCAGTGAGAAGAGTCTGTCTCTGTCTTCATCCCTCACTTCACATACTTATACACATTTATAACATCCCCCCTGAGCCTTCTCTTCTCCAGGCAGAACACAGCCTCTCCTTGTACAGGAGGTATTCCATTCCCTTCATGAACATTGTGACTGTTAACTTGCTGATGTTCAAGTAGCATAGTATATAAAGTCCTGATTGACTACAGTATTTTCAGAAGAAAATTTGCACTTTTTAAAAATGTAACCTCTTTTTAAGTGAGAAAGGGAAACAACATAAATGTACACTTCTTGATTGTTGATACTGCCTTTTCTTTTTTCTGTATTTTGCTGTTTGTGAAATTCTATGACATCCTTTAAGCTACTTGCTTTCATAGACAGAGAAACCTGCTCTGTCTGGAGGAAGATTACTGGCTTAGTATCTGTTCCCCCCTGATTAATATGCAGAAAAAAAGATACAAATTTTTGTACTAAAGCTTATGTACAACTTCCAGCATCCATTTCAGAATCCATTTCATTGGATTTTAAAAATGGGTAATTTCTTGGAGTTTTTGAAAGGCTGAAGAGCTGTTTGGCATAATTTCTGCATGACTGAACTGGTAGTTAAAACCAATTTGGTATTAAATACTGTGTTACAGTATGTTTTAATGCAGTTGAACTCGCTGCTGCAGAACTTCCCTTATCATGATTTAGTTAGCTGCTGTCTAACTTGCATCTGAAAGAGGTACTTCAAAAGTATAACTCAGCATGTATTTGAAACCTACTTTTCTGGAAATAGGATCAATTATAATGATCTCTTAGTGCATGTATTATGCATCTCTTAGTGCATAACATTCAGGGCACCAATAATTTTTTATTAGAATAGTGATTAGTGCTCATGAATTGGAGTCTGTAGGTTCCTCTGTAAATTTAAAGTGTCTGTTTTTAAATTTTCTTTTTTAATTTTGAAAAAAAAGCCTTCACTTTGTATTCGTGTGTCAAAAGTTAGAATTTTCAAAATTAATATAGCACTATTTTGATTCTCCTTCCACTTACTGATAATTTTGTCTCTATTGCAGTAGTCAGGAATTTCAGGGTAACCCAAATAAAATGTAGTGATCTAAATCTTTTTTGCTTGCCATATTTTCTTCTTCCATTATGTTGTTCCTTGCTCTTACCTAGAAGACAGTGGACTGTAAAGGAACAGACAAGTGAGAGATGAAGCTAATTTAAGAGCTTCTGACACCTAGCTACTTCAGGAGACAAAAATTCTGTGCAAAGCGGCCTGAAGTTATCATTGCCGTGATCTGTGTGTGTGTTGGAAGTGAAAAGTCCATCCAGCTCTAGTCTCAACAGCAAAATATCCCTGAACACGGTCCAGTTCAAGTCTGAGAACGCTGTGTTCAGGACACAATCAATACCCCTAATAGTAACAAGAAGAAACAAGAAGAAAGTCATTCAGCGCTGTAAACTTCAGTAAACTTTACTACTGATCAGCACTCAGCGCCTCTTTTTGAATTACTGTTGCTTCATTGCTAGAATATTTGTTTCGTGCATTCAAGACCACTTGGGCTGAACAACTGTTCTCTGAACCTGTTAGATTTAGTTTTCCATTAGTTCCTTGACTTCAGCATACTCTCTTTTGGAAAGTGAGACTAGAAGAACACTTTGTATTCAGAAGGATGAAAAAACTGTTCATTAAATCTGTCTTGGTAACAGTGTGGCGACATGTAAGGTATCTCAAATGTTTTAAAACACGAAGTGTGAAAGTTTGGTCTGGTTTCAAAGAGAGAGAGTTGGTTTTTTCTTTCTCTGCTGGCATGTTCATCAGGTATAGATTCATTTGCACAAGGCTCTCTTCTGACGATGTTTGTTGTGCTCTCGTTCTTGGTTTCTTTGGCCATCAGTCTCTGCCCCTTGGATTTTCTTTTGTTTTTTCACTTGAAGAATCAGACATCCATATTACTGTGCTATGCATCAGTATTTCTCATTTGGGAAGATACGGAACATGTTGCCCATGACTTGGAGCCATCCAAAGCTGCTACCTTTTCTTTTGAGCTGGAGTCTGAAGAGCACTGCAGAAATGCATGCTGCATTGCTCTGCTGTGGCCAGATACCCTGACTGAGACACATGGGCCAGTCCCATCCAAACTTACTTCTCCCTACCTCCTTCTGGAGAGATTATGCCTTTAAGTCTTAACTTATTGTGTATTGCTGAGGGTCTCCTTACTCCCACATGATCCAGCCACATCTGTGTTTGCCCTTGAATGGGCAGAAGAGAGGAAGGTGGGAAGTGGATTGTTGGCAGAAGGAAGTGAGGTTGTAGTCAGGGTTTGGAGGCAGCAGGAAGCCAGTTTGAGGCAGCACTGGAGACAAAAAGATGCAGCTATGTTTGGCGTGGAACCTAAGAAATGTATGTTGGGAAAAAGAGGTGCTAGATTTTATATAAATGTTTTATGAAGTGTTTTATGAGTATTTGCCTGTTTCAAAGAAAGGGCTAAAATATGTGAGCCTGGGGTAAAAATAGCATAGAATTCCAGTCAGTTTAAGGGGATTTAATGATTTGACTTGGAAAGTATATTTTTTTCTCTAATACGCACAAATTTGCCTTCTTTATTTTTTAAACATCTGCATTACCTGCTTTTTACCTTTGGTGTAAGCCTGCATTTCAGTTTGTGCAGTCTCGTTGCAGTTCATGTAGGTTTACTTGAGTTAGCTTGTGTCCAGTAATTTGTGTACTGGCAGTTTAAGTACAAGCTTGCTGGGGAGTAAGGCTGTTGCATTTGTGACTCCAGCTCTCTTACTCAGTGTCACAGGGGCTGTGCAGCCTTGTCAAGAACTGCTGCAGTATGGCTCTTCTCTCCCAGAGCTCTGCATGCACTAGATTCTGAAGTGCTTACAGGAGGTCCTGCTCAAAGTGAACTCAGTGGTGCCAACAAGGTGGCTACTCTTTGGCACCTAATCTAGTAAATGTATTTTTTTTCGCTAACAAAACCAGTAGTGTTTGGGTCTCTCCAGATGGTAGAATAGGCATAGTCTGAATGAAAGGAGAAATTCAGTGTTCAGTTGCTTGTTTGGCACTGAATGAGATGGTTATGCTGAAAGTTGGAGGCAGTTATTGTCTGAAATGTGCTAGATTTGTCCAGTGTCAGATTAAAGTTCTTCTCTGCGTGCCTACATGTAATTTTGTTACTAGCTGATTGCATTTGTGCTAACAGACTGGATGATGTTTGCTGTAAATTAATAAAAAAACCCACAGACAGATAATCTTGTTCTTCAGGTTGAGCTCCCACCTCCTGATCTTGGCCCAAGCTCTGCTCTAAATCAGACACTTAACTTGCTACGAGAGGTTCTGGCATCTCATGACTCATCTGTTATTCCACTGGATGCCCGTCAGGCTGACTTCGTCCAGGTACGAGAATGACTGCTCTGTGTGTGTGAAGAGGAGGGAGAGGGGCAAAAAAAGAATGTGTAAGTTTGCTTCAGTGCACAAAAGATAGATGGAACATTAATCTTTTTTGTCTGGTCCCATTTGGAGCTCTCTGTCAAACCAGAGCTTGTAATGTGAACAAGAGGGTGACTAACAAAATGGATAATTACAGTTGAGTATGGAGTGCTACTCTTAACACAGTATCTAAATTCTGTTATCCAATTACTACTCCATTAAGTAAATACTCCCTCAAGATTGCACAATTACCAATTATCTAATCTGGGTTATTCTTACTCCTGCTAGGCTGGAATCTGTTCTTCTCAGGTTTTTATACTTTCCCCATCGCTGTGGTAGGTGATCACCTGCTGACAAATCCAGCAGAAAACTGCTTTCACAGTTGGAAACTCTCATTCCTCTTTATTCTGCTTTGGGGAATAAATACGTGATAGAGACAGAATGAGGTTAGAAGCCTTGTGTGACATGATTTCCTCCCTCCCCTCCCTCTTTTCTGTGTGTTTGCTATTTTAGGTTCTGTCTTGTGTGCTAGATCCGTTGTTACAGATGTGTACTATGTCTGCTAGTAATTTGGGCACAGCTGATATGGCAACCTTCATGGTAAATTCACTTTACATGATGAGGACTACTCTGGCTCTCTTTGAATTCACTGACAAACGTCTAGAAATGTTGCAGTTTCAGGTAAGCTTTAGCAGCCCCAAAAGAAAATGAACTTTTGCTGATTTTTGCACACTGTAAGTTGTGATGTGAACATATTTATCGTAAAATCAGCCCAAAGCCAACATGATCAAAACCAGGGAAATGGGATAAGAGGGCTTCTTATCAGAGACCATGAGCAGATAGCATCTTTCATTTTAAACAGACAGAAAATGATTAAAAGGTTTGGTTTTGTTTGGTTTAGTTGCAGATAAACCCATATCAGTGAACATTTTCATTATCCTAATCATTCTAATATTTATATGCAAACTGTGTGAGAAGAAGCAAATGGAAATTGAAAGCTCAGTCAAATGGCTGACTCTATTCCATCATATAATCAGTACTAGATCATCGTCTGTTTCGTACTAGAATATAATGTAGCTGAAGTTACAGCTTCAGTCCTGCTTTCTACCTCTCTTTTCTCATTTGGTTGGTTTCCCCTCACATCCCGGGGTAGTAATTCATATGTGGTACAATTTTGAAATGGAAGTGAAAATTCAGAAACCGTTGACTTACAAAAACTTGGACGCTTCCCATTTATATTTTGTTTCATGAATATGTCTGCAATATATCTCAGGAGAGCTTTTGGAGCTGGAGGGCTTGAGAAAAGTCACAACTTCTTACTTGAAGGGATCAGCAAGGATTGGCTGTGAGCCATTTTTCACTTTCTACTCCTAATCAGAATTTCTAGCACCTTTTAGCTCTGAAACAAACAAGCAACCTCACCAAACTGTCTGGGGTATTTCTAATTTCTATTATCAGAGTTTCTTTCACAGTAAATGTTGCAATTGATTTACTCTTCAGAAAAGCAGTGGAGCTGAAGCTTACACATTTAATACCATTTACTTTCTTCAAACATTTTACAAATACAGGGACAGACTGAAAAAAGTCTTTAAGATTATACATAAGTAGGTTATTCAAGTGGAGTTAGAATGGCATATTTATTAGGAGAAACATTTTTTGTAGAAAAAGATCTCACTACGACAGTTAAAAACTCCAAATTGAAATATTAAGATTTCCCTCCTGATTTAAAAAGGAAAGTGTGTTCTTCTAAACAATTTTAGGAAGCAAAAAGGTGAACTCTTTAAGTGTCAGACAAAAAAGTCTTACATTTTAGTAGACTTTTATATATTATAATTTTTTTTCTTTTCTTTAGGATTGGAAGAAAAAAAAAGTGAGGTAGTTACCTGTAAAAATGAAGTAATAATGTATATATACCCAAATATCTTTCTGAGACTGCTCAAACTGCAAAATTGTTGCTGTTGCTGTGACTGGATTTCGGGATTAGGTTTTCCTGCAAAGTAAAGATTATATTAAGAATGTAAAATACTCTTACAACTTCTTTTGTATGAAGATAATTAAAACAAAATTAATAACTGTAATTTCATTGTCTATTGTTCTTTCAGTTAACTTTTTCAAGTACATGTTTATCAGTATTGAATTTAAAATCAATTCTGAGTATGATTTAGTTTCAGTTTTATTTTCCTTACAAAAGACTCTCTTGTCTGTTGTAAAGCTGCCATATTATTGTCAGTATTTTCAATAAGAGTTTTGAATGATTTTTATCACATATATTCAAAGAATTACAGCAAAATAAAATGATACAGGAATTTTTAAGATCAAGGCTATAATCTTCATTTTTGGTGGTGTTGTATTTACAAATACAAAAAACATAGGTTCTTTTATTAGTCAGACATGAAAGAATTCTTTGCATTTTTATTATTGGTTCCTTGTGATATGAAAGATGTAAATGGATAAAATAATTATGCTGTACATATTTATAATATTTCCTTGTTTGTTGATCACTCTCCTTATTTGTGTTTTTTCTTCTTACTTGTGTTTCTAGACCTTTTAACCCCAGAACTTGTTACATTTAATATTCTCACACACTCTTTATAAATACCTTATGCTTAACATTTCAGATTGAAGCTCATTTAGATACACTCATAAATGAGCAAGCTTCCTACGTGCTAACGAGAGCTGGTCTGAGTTACATTTATAACGCTCTGCAGCAACACAAACCGGAACAGGTGAGCTTACAGAATTTACATGTTGAGGGGGTACCACACACTTGCCAGCTAGTAGAATTTTGGCACTAATGTTTTTGCAAATTAGGCGTCCTCTGAAAGCAAAGATTCAGTCATGTCTGTTGGTTTTTCACATGGCACCAGGACTATTAGACAAAAGCACCTTGCAACTGCAGATTCCCCCTACACTGTGTGTTCAGCAGGCCTAGCAGGGTTGGTGTGCAGCAGTCCTGTGCTGCCTGTCTGGTGCACACTGGGTGTGTCTACCAGCACCTTCATGGTACCTAGAATATATTAGACGTGCTGTGTGTGTACGTAGCATTCAGCTTCTTCATTGCTTCCTGTAGCACCCGCATGGAGTCCATAGAAAGCTGCATGCATTTGGTAATTGCTGCGTTTTTCTTCTGTGGAAAACTGGCAGATGAGTTTAGTAGTAGTTTGAAATAGTTTCTTCTTTCGTCCTTACTTGTTGCTGTAGCTATTCTAGTACCAAGACAGTGAGATTCTCAGAGTGAAAACTTGAGATTTCTTAGAGGAGCTGAAAACTGGAATTCAGAGCTCACGCTCTCCCTTTCTTGTGAAGCACAGTTGCAATGTGGTAGGTGTTAATACAGCCCTTCTTCCCTTCAGCTGTGCCTATGTCCTTTTGTGATCTTTTGTAGAAGTGAAAAACAGTGTTTTCTGGAGAAAGCAGAGCTCTGTTGGGGAGCTTTATGTTGTTTCTTCAGCTAATAATTTTGCATAAAGTGCTCAAACTCAACAGATTTTTATGTATAAAGATGAATAAATAAATGTATAAATAATCTGATTAATAACTCAACTTAGTTTTCTATTCATGGGCCTATCTCCTGTTTTAAAACCAATTTCAAGTTGACTAGGGCAGGTTGTTAATGGAATGTAGCAATTTTCATTTCTATCTGTACAGCTGCCTGGCTGCAGAGGTGATGTCACAGAATTTGCTAGGGGGTTAAGCAGCATTTGTGCATTGTATTGCCATACCAGCACAGAAGGCTTACTGGAAAGCAGGTCTGAATTCTTCATGGTCTTCAGATAGAGCACAGTTGTTGCCTCTTAAGTCTGGAGTACCAAGGAGATGTAGCCAGTTTGCAGTTCAGTTTTTATTCTAGACCTTGTGAGAGGCTAGTTTTGGCTTTATTTAATGGTGAAGAAGGAAAAAAGGGATTTGAAAGGACATATTAAGAATTCCATATTCTCAGCTTTTAATTTAAGGGAGTGGTAGAATACAAATGAACTGTTAACAGCACTTAAGTACTTTCATGAAATGGTGATACAGTTTCCAAACATTTAAGATCCTGTAGCAGGACCAAATAAAAATTAACTACTGAACCGATTGTAGACTTTATTATTTATCTTTTTCTATGTGCTACTATGACCAAGGGTAATCCCCCTGTTTGATTACTGATTCTTAGGGTCCTCTTTCAAATTTGTCAAGTATGGATTCCGTGTCCCTGAAAGTTGCAATGGTAAGCATTTTTAACTTTCGTATTATGGTGGTGATGCTGTGACATGGTAAAGAATACTGTTAATTATGTGATTAGAAGATATTCATCTGTAGTAGAAGATATTCATCTAATCAGTCCTACTCTTTAATAATAGCTGAATTATATGTCTGGGAATACTTTCTTCATTTGTAGTAATTTGACCACTTGAAGTAATAAATACATAAATTATTTCTGAAGGGGTAGTAACAGAAAATTAGTTTCTAAGCCTTGAGAAGCAGAACTTTACTTACAAGAATGCTGTCCCATGAATCATCTTAAATTGCTAAAAGCAAATACTTAGCTCTAATTAGTTTTAATCACCAAAGTTTCTTTTTTTGCCTCTATGCTTTGAAATATAGGTTCTTATATCATTTATAATCTTATTCCTAAGGCTTTGGTTTTATGCAAATAGTTCAGCTTTACTGAGAAGTTAGATTCTGGGTGTATGTCACAGTTTTGTTTTTTGAAGTTGAAAGCTACAATATATTTTAAAGCAAATTATCAGCTGATATTTTTTCTCAGAGTGTGTGAAGGCTATTTTGCATAGAGATAGCAATATCACAGTTCAGTAGGCAATAACATATAATCTGTCACTCTTCTTACTTAGCCAAGTTTAGCTTTATTATAAAAGTTTAACTGTAAAGGCCTGCTCATACAGCAGTATGTGTACACACCCATGGTAAAAAAGGAGATTTTAAAAGGTTTTTTAAAAAACTTGTATGTTGAATACATCCCAGTTATGGTAGTGTAGCCCATTTTTTTCTGTTCAGGATTTAAACCAGCAATTCCCAGGCTGGCTGGATGAACAGAGCTCTGGCACAGAGCACTCAGTGGTTTCCTGAGGTCAGCATGCATTCTTATTAAAACTTAGGAATTTTGCATTTAAAATACCTTCTGTTTATCATGGTCTTGTACACTAACAAGGAATTTAAAGGCTGCAGCTTGGGGACCTTCTCTTTAAATTATATATATGCAACTCTGTTATCTATAGTGGTACATAATAATTTCCCTTGAATAGTTAAGAGAAGAATCCAACTGTTTTATTTTGTTCATTATTTTACTTAACGTCTGCTTCTGTGAACACCCTTTAACCAAAATGGAACCAAGTATCCTGAAATCAAACCCACATAAATCCAATCTATCAGCCTAATCTATTGGCTTCTCAGGATTTAAACCAGGGGGGAGTACTTGCAGGCAGATTCACTGCCTCCCATTTATACTTGAAAGTTTTCCAGATCCCAGCCTTTTAAGTTATTCATATGTGCTTGCAAATGCAGTGCTTGCTAAGTCCATACCCCTCTCAGCAAAAGCTCCCTTGCTTTCCAAACAAGGGCAGAAAACCCCAAAAAATTAATTTGTGAGAACTGTGACTTCATTATTCATTTTTGCCTAAGTTTTAAATGATGGATGGATGTGGATTTTAGGATTTACCAGCTTGAGAATATTCATTTAGTGAATGAATTAATGAATACAAAGGTTGCCATCATTAGATAAACTTGTTTAGGGCCTTGTCATAGTGAATACTTCCAAGGATGGAGATTATACAGGTTTTTTTGGATAATCTGTTCAACATTTGATGACATTCCTGATGAGAATTCTTCCTCTCGCTATCCAATCAAAATGTTCCTTATTGTAATATGTGTTCAATATTCTTTGTGTTTTCACCTGTGAGAAGACCTGGTTTCGTCTTCTCAGTAGCCACCCATTTGACCACACAGTCACAGAATGATTTGGGTTGGAATGGACCTTAAGGACCATCTTGTTCCAACCTTCCTGCCGTGGGCAGGGACACTTTCCACTAGACCAGGTTGCTCAAAATCCCATCCAGTCTGGCCTTGAACGCTGCCAGGGATGGGGCAGCCACAATTTTTCTGATCGATTGTTGAAAACAGCAGTAAAGTTTTTTCTTAGAATCAAAGCACAACTCTTTTTATCACTGTATTCTGTGGGAAAGAAGTAGGCTTAGAAGCAGTTCAAGAAGCCTGAAGTGGGTGATTTGCTCTTTGTTTTTCTCAACGTAAGCAGTGACTCCCTGCCAAAAAGTAAAAAGAAACATGCAAAAAGAATCAAGCAACATGTCTAAATTGGACAGAGTAGATATCTCTCGGCAGCTGTCTTATATTCCCTCTGCGCTGAACAGACTCGGTGTGATCATAGGAAGCTTAGATGAGTAATTATAAAAGCTGGATTCTCGTTATTTGTCCTCATATTCTTCAGTCAGAAACAACCTTTTGGTGACAGAGGTGCTGAAGTCAGACATTTGTTTTGGATTATTAAATTCTATCTTTTAATGTAATTGGAAATGTTTTCAGAAATTTGTGGTTTTACCTGTTTTCATATAATATCAAGGTGTTAATATTTTGATCTCTTATTTTCTTCTCATAGGCTCAGTTTGATCGCTATCTGTCTGCTCCAGATAGTCTGTTAATGTCCCAGCTGAATTTCCTTCTGAGTGCCACTGTGAAGTGAGTACCTTACCTCTGAATTTCTATTATGCCTGAATTATGATCACAAAGATGAATTTGATTAGGTTTTAGTGAATCATGATGAGAATCAGGTTATCAGCTGTGATGATATTTCCATTGTCCTTCAGGTCACAGTTCAGTTTTTATTCTAGACCTTGTGAGAGGTCTAGAATTTTGAACAAGCAGTGAAGAGTATGTAATTCTGTAACTTTCTGAAGTAGTTACTCTTGATTTAAGAGGCACCATCAAAATGAATTACATTAATCTATTTTGAATGTGTTTTGGTGTGTCAGCATTTTTTTGTCAACTTAGTTGTATATTGTTTTAGAACTATTTTGTAAGTTTTCCCAAGACAGGTGAAGTATATAATTCTCCAAAATTTCTTTTATCCCCACTGCTTCGTCAGTTCTAGAATTTTCACCTTTGTTGTCTTCTGCTGTAGAATATTGGCATTCTGTCTCATTGAATATTGTGCTGAGATTATTGTACTTTTCACCTAATGTATTGTTTTTTAAAAAATTTCTTCTTTGAAGTATGGAAGTAAGAACTTTATTATTTATCTCTTACCTTGTTTTTGAATATAACTGCACCCTAAGGCTAGGGAAAGTGCCACGAATTTCTTTCCAATTAAATGTGAACCACATGAAGACTTTCTGTAGTACTTAAACTCAGAGAATTATATGTTGCCCTGATCAAAAACTTACCTTGACATTATTTTTCACACTTTTGTGAAGAATGCAGGTTACAGAATATACCAAAAACTGAGACAAGCACATCTCATTTTACATAATGCAATAGTATTTGGAGTTTCATTACTAGTACTTTTCCTCAGTGGGATTGCATTACAGCATCTTGCATTTACAAAATGACATATGTCAAGGGAAAAATAATTATGGTTGGGAATTGAATAGAACAGTTTGGTTGGAAGGGACTCACAATGATCAGCTAGTCCAGCTGCCGGGTTCTCATCCTGCATTGTTTAGGTTCTCCTTATCCAAAGACTTCCAGTGTCACACCATGCAGGTGGGGGAGCATGGCTGGGAATGCTGGTGCTTTTCAGCTTGCATTGGGGGTGTCTGCCAGATTTATCATTCCCACAGCTCAGCTGGCAGAGCTGACCCTGTTGTGGGAGAGCTCTACTCTCTGTACCAATCAAACAGGGTAGTTTGACCAGTAATGTCAGTGAAACATCACAACTTCTGCTTCTCGGTGTCAAGGCATTAAACCTGTATTTTAGCTCTTGATGTATTTCTTAATGTAGGTCTATTTAAAAATCATAATAACATTAAATATGTTTTGAAAGCCTCAACTTTTCACTGCTAACACAGAGGCAATTTTAAGAGGTAGACTCTATGCTACCATAAAGACTCTGGAACAGTGAAATTACTTGAACTAAATCATACCTTCTGTCAGGTGAACCAAGATAAACTGGTCATGTAGGCACTCTTAGCCTTATCCCATTGATAAGCTTTTTAAACCTCTCAGCACATTTTAAGCCAAATTCATATTATCTTGCAGCAGTGGACAGTTGACAGGTAAGAGGGAAGCTTTGTGTGAAGGTGATGGCTATAGCTGCTACAACTCAGCTAACATGCAGAAGTTTATTAACCTGCTATAATTAATGCTATGGGGCAAGTTCTGCTCAGAATTAAAACAAAGTAAATAAATCAGTTAGCCCGTTAGCCTTCAAACACATAGCTTTAAACCCAAGCAATCCTTCTGAAATTAAAATACCCATTTACAGAGATGCTTGTAGAATCACTGTCTTGATAGTCAATATTTTTAATAGTAAATAAGCCTTGAAAATTCAAAATTTTCTCAAAATTCGAGCAAAACATTTAACCAGTGCTATAATTTTAGTCTCTGGCTATAGTAGTTGGAATTTTCAATTTTGAAGACATTTTCCTTGAAGTCAGATAATTGAGAGCTGTAACCTATGAGGTCTTTGATTCTCAGAATCAGACCACATGCTTTTGATATGGGACCAGTGTGTTATATACTCATTGGCAATATCATTTAACCTTTGCAACTGTGAAGAACATTCCTTCCAACATTACCAGTGAATGCTCTTGTCTTTCAAATTCCTTCACTCATCTAAAACATCTTCAGCTATGTATTCATATGGTTGTTGGTCTTGAAAAGCTCTTTTCATTCGTGTTGGATCACAGAAACTGAATGCTGGAATTACTATTTTTAGCAAGTGCTGCCATTTGTGTTAGTGATAAATATATCATGTTGTTATGGCAACTGAAATCCTAATGTACTGATTAATGACACTGACATTATTTGATTGAACAACACATGTGATGCTGTTCAGTCCTCTGAATATTTTAACAAACTTTTTTCATTTATTCATTTGGTGCAATAGTTTTACACAAATTCAGTGTGTAATGCTTTCATAAAAGATTGTCATGTTACAGTAGCTTGGTGATCCCAGGCTGAGGTCAGAGACAGTTGTCTTACCTGAACACCCTGAATATATTTCCCTTATAATAGTGGGTTTGTATTTGCTATTATAAGGGCAGTCTTTTTTTCAGGTATTCTAATAACCTAGTAATACTGGCAGTTGATGCTGTATATGAAAAAACTGGATACTGTGTGTCAGAATAAAATGCAGGTTTGGTCTTCTAATCTGCTTTCTCGTAGCTTCTGTTCCTTAATGTTTCCTGTAAAGAAAAAGGTTTTTGTACTTTGAAATTTCTTTAACTTGTCAATTCCCAGCAGTCAGTGAATTCAGCCCTGATTTTAGTGAATACAGTTTTGTTGTCTTTGTTTCTCTGCTGCATATTACAGCAGGGCTGAATCTGGATTTGTGGTTACCTTGGTTTCTTCAGCTTCTGCTGGTGTTCCCCTTGCATGGGTTTGGCTGTAAAATAGTTGTAACTGCTGTTTCTAATAGATAAAAATGCATCTGCAACTGTAAACGCCATCACCATGATGATTAAGGTAAACTGATTCGATGCATAATGTAAAATAAAATTACTAGGTTGCCCTCAAAAAATATTTTAAGTTTCTGGTTAAATTTAGCGTTCAGTCTGTGTGCATTGTTACTCATTTATCTCCAGAAAAATAACAGGACACAGACTTCATAGCATTGTTGGTAAAAGGTTGTGTTTTAAATCTCTGACCACTATCAGTAGTTTTTGTCTGATTATGGAATCAGGTGCTGTCAAGATAAAGCAAATAGAATATATTTGCTAGTAGATGAAAAAAAAAGTGTGTATTTACAAAGGACAGTGAGAAGCCACTGGAGGCAGAAGGTAGATCACTAAGTTTATCAGTCTTTTAAAAGATACAGGGGAGTGCAGGTGGGAAACTAATGTATGCAAATTAAATCCTTCTATTAGTTTTTGCTTGATTGTAGAAATAAAGAAGCTCCTGTCTTGGTTATCAGGTCATTTATGTGAGTTTGTATATGATACAACATGAGAAAGAAGCCCTTTTTTGTTAAACTTTGAGCTGTTTTCACAGTTGAAGTAAAAGGCTTTTTAGTGTAACTTACACTGATATTTAATGTGTATTTTTATCTTTAATTTCTTGTATGTAGTTATATTCCCTACAATTTGCAAATTATGTTGTTTTGTTTTGGTTTTTAGAGAGCAGATAATAAAACAGTCAACAGAACTGGTCTGCAGAGCTTACAGTGAGTTATATGCAGCTGTGATGGATCCTTCAAATGAATACAAGGATCCAGAAACCATCCTACACAGATCTCCTCATCAAGTTCAGGCACTCCTTTCATAGTCGTGCATCCCCCAGATTTATCAGAATCCATAATTCTGTATTTCTTGAGTATTTGCATTGAATTATTTTTCTGCTTTGAATTTGGATGTGTAATTGTATAGTTAAAATATGTAGGAATGCAGTTTTCTTTAATCTGCTTGGCAGAAGTCTAGTCTTTCCTGTGTCTTAGAATATTTTCAGTAGGCCAGAAAATAGAATATAGATTGAAAATTATTTTAATGTATTTTTCTGATGGAAATGGACCTTGACAATGTGCAGTCTCTTTGAAAAAGGAGAAAAGCTTTTTTCCTTGCTGTACATAATCCTTTCAACTACAGGCTTAACCAGTGTCTCTTATGACCTCACCAATATTTTTATTTGCTCTATTGTCTGTTCTCTCACTCTTTTTCTCAGCCTGCCATCAGTAAACACTGATCACTGAAATTTTAATACAACTGATACGCTTTGAATGACTCATGCATCACTTTTGCAGCTCATAAATCATTTCAGAATACTTGATGCTCTTTTGCAAATCCTGTTGATTAAATCTTTGAGGCAAAATTTGTGTGGTTTTTTTGCAATCTATTATCTGGTGTTTTCTGTCAGAAAAAGAAATGTTTGAACTACATGCTTTAAATTATTTTTATAATTCTGTTTTAGTGGAAAGATTTTGGTTTAGTGCAGTTGTTTTCAATAGGAAGCCTTATATGACTTGCAACTTGCTGATGTCCTAAGGCTGGGACCAGTAACAGTGTAGGTTAGGAAAGTGGTTTGTACAGCAGTATGGCCATTCCTCCCTCACATGTACACAATTTTTGGTTTGCTTGTTTTTATGTACAGAAAAAGTCCATGTGCTCTAGTACAAGTGTTTATTCAGTTCATAATCCACTAAGAGATTTTCATGGTTTCCATGACTTGGGATTTATGTGGGAGAGCTGGAGTGCATCAATGTCCCAGTCTGGTGCGTAGAAAGCCGTAAGTGAAGCTTTCATCTTTCCTCCATTGGTGCAAGCTGAAGTTTCCCTGTGTAGAAGCCCTTATAATAGAGAGTTATGATTTAGGGGACTTCTGCTTCCAGGAAAAGAGGAAAATAAAAGTGGAAAAAAAAAAAGTAGGACACTTGTTCTCTGCTGGGCCTTGTGATAATTTTCTGCAAATACCTTAAACATAGTTGTTTTTTAGGAAAGTGTTGTTAAAGAGAAACCTTAGGAAACAAAAGGTTAGTAAAATGGATTTGTGACTGGGGTTTTTTGTTTGTTTGTTTTTAAAGGATAATTTAAGCGAACTGTTTTGTTGGAAGCATTTCACTTTTTTTCTTCTCTTTGTAACTGTAGGAGTGCCACGGAGTTATTACAATCACCTGAGTTTACTCTCACATTATATGTGGCTTATTTTATGTACATCAAGGGGGAGATGAGCAGTCATTCATATTGAATAACTTACTTTACTTTTATTAGTAGTAATAGTTCACATATAAAATATATACTGGGTGGCAGCCAAGTCTGCAGTTTAGTGTATGCTTGCGAAAGAGCAAGACATAAAGAGCAGCAGCAATACATTTTAGCTTCTCAGAAAACTCATTGCACAAAATGCATTCAGTGCGCTCAGAAAACAGCTTCTGTGGTAATGCCACAATAAAGCAATAGCTCCTTTTCCAAATGGGAGTAATTTGTTGGTGTAGAAAGTGTAAGTGTCCCTGGAGTTCTTGGGCCAGGCATAAATCTTTCTGTAAATATGAATGTTAGATTTATTCTGTTAAAAATCTCTAGACCTGTAAGACAAAAAATTCTAGAAGGTGGGAAAAGCTCTAATGGAAAATTACCAGGTAAGGCTCTTTATATTACTCAGATTTTGCACTGCCATAGTATCCATTCAGGCGGCTGTTCAGTGTTGTTTAATAATGTTAATATTGCTTAATATGCCTGTAATTATTATCTAATATATGAAAATTACATCAGTTGTGAAAGGACTATAAATTAGCTTGAGATGAGCATACTCTTAAGAGTGAACTTCTTCCTGAAATAACGCTCAACCTCAGTCTCCAATAATCAGTAGTTTGCATGAGGATTAGTAAGAAGTTACCTCCTATCTTTGATTCCATGTAGAGACTTACTCATGATTTTGTCTTCTCTTGGTAAAAATGCAAAAGCTATAGAAGTTGTAATTTAGGAAAATTAAAGTCAATTGCTAATTTTGATCTGTGCAATTAAAGTTAATGACCAATGGTCACAAATAAGAAAGGACATCAATAAAAACATTTGATTTACTGACACTGTCTTCAATGTTATTTCCTCTTGATTGCCTTCCTAAGAGTAGGAAGGAAAACGTGATTAGATTATGACCTGCCTTTTCCATCTTGGCATTTCTGACCCTTTTATTTTACAAATTCCCATGATTTCCACACTAGGAATCTTGAAGCTGCAGTCCTCTGATTAGCTAGAGGATCCATGAGCATTGCAGTAAATGAAATCAGTCTGGGTGTCAGTACCTGGCCCATTTTCAGACCAATTACTGCAGGCCTGACCTGAGCATCCCATGCCTGAAGAGATGCTCCCATGGCTGGGCTGAGTCTTATCACTTTTCCTGGAGCGACGCGGCTTTTCCTGGAGAGAGCGACTGCCCGTAGTAGGCAGCACTCCCTGTGTGTGACACCCTGACAGCCCCGTTCTGAGAACAGATGTGTTGTCTGGTACAAAGAGCACTTTCCTGGGAAGTGGGAGAGCTGGGTTCTGGGCCAAAGGAGTTTGGAATCGACATCCCATCTTCCTGGCGAGCACCCAGCCCTCTGACTGTTGTGTAGTATGAGATGGGGCAGGTCTGATTCTTCTCTGTTGAATTTAGCAGCTGTGCATAAATCAGTGCAAAATACGGGAGACAGGAGATGGAATAAGCAAGGAGGAGTTTGCCATGTTCTGTGGCATGTACATAAGGGGTCTATGAGGCCTCCAAGGTCTGGACCTTCCTCCATTTGTTACATCAGAACCTTGATTCCAATATATGAGTCCCTGAGACAGAATCAGGTTCCCAGGGCTTTATCACCCACAGAATATCCAATGAGCAGCAAGATACAGAGTTGGGCTTGGGCTGGACCCAAGGTTCATCTGCGCTGGTGACAGTTCCTCTGTGTTCACTCCTACATGTACAGTTTTCTCCTTCCTGCTTTATAAATGTGCACACCACTGAGGAAATACAATATAAAAGTTGTTTTAATTACAGCAAGCAAGCAGCAGCCCAGCCATGGTGATTTTTTGTTTTCTATTACAGGAAAAGAGAAGCTTGCGGAGGTTTGGAAAGGTGATAATCTTTTTGTTTTGCAGCATTTCAGAGTGCTCCTCCCTGTTCTCTTAAGATTTATGGCTCTAGCCCTGCATTTCGTCTGTTAGACTCAGCTGTCATTATTTTTATTAATGTTTTGAAGTAAGTGTTGAGGGAAAATACTTTCAGAACTGCTAAACTTTTCCATTCGTTTAAAAAACTGTATCTGTTCTTTGATCCCTTTGCTTGGCTTGCTGAGTCACTTTGCAGGCAACCCAGGGGGTGGGACACTTATAAAATTTTGAAAATTAAACAAAGAGATTAGACATATTTCCATGAGCAAAACACACCCTCAAAGGAACACAGACATGAGTGTGGGTTTATTTGAAATCCACTGCCACCTGCTTCTGAGGGAAAATGCAGGAAAAGAGACATTTGCTGATGATGTGGGCACCCATCCAAAATGGCCTGGGTAGGGTTAGATGCTGCAAATGGATGGTAAATCGATGTTATGTGTGAGGAGTTCGGAGAATTTTCAAAAATCATATAACTCAACTCATATATTGAATTTACTTGTTAAAGATTTCCAGAACCGCTATGTCTTTTGCCCACCGATCTTAAGAACTTTGCAAACGTAATTTCAAGCCAATCCAGCCACTGCTACACAAATTCTAACCCCTGAATATTTAGAGTAAAATGAGATGCCTTGAGTCACCCAATGCATACAAAGCAGTAGTTGAATTCCGAGTGAATGTGTGTCTTGAAAGAATTTCAAAAAATGGGAAATGAATATAATTTGAATTTGGATAGTTGTCCTGAGGGGTATGAGAGGCAACACCATTCATGTGGCAGAGCAGGTCTCTCTGGTGGTCCACTACACAGTAGGAAACGAATTTCAGTTTTTCAGAATCAAACTCCTTGGAAATTTTTTAAAGGTGCTGCTGTGCTGTGCTAAGCTGGGTGTTGGCTGCCCAGTGAGGAGGCCAAGCTGTGATCCAGTGGGGATCTCCTTGCCTGGTGTACGTCATTACCAAATGCTGAAAATGTAGGTGAACCTCTTGGAACACAAAAGATCTTTTTCCAATATCCTAACTACCTCCATCTTTTAGTAAAGAGCCACTTTGTGCAGAGCTAGTGTGGGTCTGAAGTAAACACAAGACATTGCTTCTGGCTTGGTCCTCAACCAAATGTTCATCCACCTGGAGATGGTGCTGGTAGATCTCCAGCAATCTGCAGAATCCTCTGGTACAAAGCTAAGGAAAGACAAAGCACAAAAGAGCCCTTTACACCTGAAAATGCACACTTTTGTACATTACTGTACATATCTTATGGCCTAAATGAGGGTGCGATCCCCTCATGCTACAGTCGTCACACAGACTTCGCATACAATGGAAAGGTGAAGCACAAAGGCTTTGCTCCTTACAAAAGGAGTTTGTTTTGACTACCTTGCTTTAGCAGTAAGGAAACCTTAATGGAGCAAGATATGGCTGAAAGGTGTTTGATAGATTACTGCAGAGGAGCTGACGGAAAAGAAAGAGATTGTTGCATGTTTCATATTCAGACAACGAAGCTTTCACTTGCTGCCTCGTTCACAGATGTGGTATCGTCAAATTGCAGGAAAATGCCTGGCAGACTGTATCGTTGACTATTTTAGGGAGGAAAAAGAATCAGAACACCCTATTTATAGAAGCCACACAAATAAGTACAGAGTTCTTATCAGCCAAAGATAACATTAGTTGTGATTTATCAAAGTAATCTTTATTTTATGGAAAATGGATAATAGGGTGTAATTTAATCCTCTGTGAATGTAATGTATATTTCAAAGGGTTCTTTTTTGTCAATAAAACCATTTGTTGTACTTGTTAAACTAATTAGTCTTGTTGCTGTTGCTTAGGACAGGATAAAAGATACCCATTAATGAAAAAGGGGAGGAAAATATGGGTTTGAAAGTTTGTGAAATATTTTGTACTCATTGCAAGCCAGTTTTCTGATCAAAATGGATTTTGCCTCTCACTGCAAGCCTCCATTGAGTTTGTGCAAATTATACATTTTTCTTTTTTAATTAAAAAAAAATAAACGATTACCCCAAAAAATTCATCTCATTTCTAGGTGTTTCACCTGCTCCAGGCATCAGGGTCTCCTCCAACTCTTTTGGCTACCAATGCTGGCACAAGCTCCCAACCCGAGAGCTGAGCACCAGCAGGGAGGGTGACATTCCTGGCTGCTTCTCCCTGCTCTCTGCATTTTTTCCACCATGTGCAAACACATTCCAGGAGTCGCAGAGAAAGTGAAAAGGGAAGAAAACAGAGCTGTCCGGGTGCATCCTGTGCTGGTCCCTGGCCCGCCACCCACCTTTCGCTGGGTGAGGGCAAGTGTTGCAGGGCAGAGCACGGGGCTGAAGCTCTGTTGAGTCTTGGCTCTGAGAGGGGTCCTGGCACCAGCGCTAGGCTGTAGAGGCAGGACATGAGATCATTCTTTGGATCTGCAGTTGACCTTGAAAGATGAGAAAGTCAGAAGTGGGTAAGAGTCAGAAGAGGACATATATTTTATTATCATAATTTTTTCCTTTTATCCTTAGTGGTTTTGGTGTCCTTGTTTGTAGCCTGGCAGCCTCATGAACTTTTAATAGGAATTTATGAATGATTTTCAGAGGACAACACTTAAAAGACTGGCTAAACTCTTGGAGGTCTTCTCCCTTAGAAATGTCTCAGAAAATGCTCCTCAGAAGGACTAAGTTACGGAGAAATCCTTAATGGTCTTGTCCTTGTTGTCTGTAGCAATTTGACATGATATTCCCAGTTCCTTGATTCTCCTTGTACTCTCCATTTTAGACACTGTCCAAGTGCAACATTTCTAATCACGAATTTCTGCATCCGGTGGTTTCAAAGGACCTCAAATCTCCTGGACACAAAGGTGAGAAGAAGCCTTGGTTACACTTCCAGCTCCCAGGGCCCCCACTGGAGAGATTGTAGAGCAGATCTGCCTTCTGCAGCCCTTCCCCACCTTGCTCTGAGGACATCTGCCTACTTCAGCAGGAGAGAGTTGTCACTGTACACAAAGGACAGTTCCTCTGCTGCCTCCATTACCACTGTCCTGAGTGCAACTCACAGCTTGGGATAGGGCTGTCCATCTCCTTCTCAGCTGAAAAGAAAGAACAGGCAAATTACCAGATGAGCTACTTGATTTGTGTAGGTGAAATAAAACCTCTACTTCAGCAGCCATTCAGTCAGAAATCTGAGTGGCAAGTCCAACCATTCTACCTCTGGATCAGGTGGCCCTGCTGCCTCATACTTAAATACTGTGGGAACAACAAACCTTTATCCCTGTGAAGATCCTTCCCCACCTGTGGCTCAGAGAGCAGCCTGTGCCCCAGGTCTTGGTGCTCCAGGCCACACCAGCAGAACACACTGAGTGTCTTCTTTACAGCAGCCCTGCTAACACTGCAAGGCAGAGCTGATGTACCCCATGGGCTTCCAGGACAGTGACCCAAGCAAATGCCAAGATAGCTTGCCAGCACTTTGATGTGGAAAGGGCTCTGAATCTGAGGATGTCGTGTCCTTGCTGTGCTCTCTTTAATTTCTACTTGAACATGCTCATGCACCATTTGGTTATTTTATAAAATACACGAATTTCTGTGGAACCCCTTCACTAGGCCTTTGGGGCAGCGCTTAGGAATATCACAGTAGTGATAAAAACCTGTCAGCTTTCTAATTAAATGGGATCAGTTTAGAAAGTCCTTTGAGTTTTATGTTTCTATATCCGGAATGACAGAAGGACTGAAAACTGCCAGCCATACCCAGAGCTGCATCAAAAGCAGTGTGGCCAGGAGGATGAGGGAGTTGATTCTGCCCCTCTCATCTGCTCTTGTGAAGTCCCACCTAGAGTATTGTGTCCAGCCCTGGGGCCCCCAGCATAAGGAGGACACAGACCTTTGGAACACTTCCCACCTCCCTGATTGCTAAAGCAGAGCCCAGGGAGGGAGGTGATCTCCACACAGGGAAGTGCAGAATCTGTTCCAGTAATCCCTACTGGGCAGAGGAAAATAGCGACCTTACTTTAAAGCTTACATTTTTATGTAAACACTGAATGATGTGGCTTTTACTTCAGGGAATTGATATGGGCTGAGAAAATTGCAGAAAGGTGAGATGTGGTATTTCTTACCGGTATTTTTTCTGTCCTGCACAGCCTTTCATAAACAGGTGAGGAGGTGTCTGCGGTTGTGAACATGTTCTTCCTTTTTCTTCTTGGAAATCCACTCTCAATTAGTCCGGAACATTAGATAAACTGGTGCTAATGAAATAAAAGGTTTTATTAGGTTACACAACGGTATGCAGTGACTTAGGGGACAAAGTCAAATATTTACTCAGGCTAACTTTAGGGAAGAAAACAGCTAAAGAGAAAGTGAAACAGCTGAAAATAAAAATTGCATCTGTCAGGTAGATTAATTAGGAGGATAAATAATGTCAGGGTGTAATGTGGAGAGCAACTGATTTTTTTTTCTAACTCTTTATTGCAAGCCTTTGCAGTTACCTCCACACACCCGCTACATGATTGAACTTTGGATCAACTCTGCAAAGCTCTTCAGCATATGATTAAGACCAAGTGACTTCATGGGAATGTAAATATGTACTTAACTTCAAGTCCAACACGTGCCTGAGGCCCAAAGATACCTCCTGAGCACAGGACTTGGTGCTCAGAGCGATGCTTTTCTGATCAGGTCAAGAAAATTGCTTCAGAAGAGATTAACTGTGCTGTGGAATTGCTTATCTCCCCCCACAGACACCACAGTGGTGACCAGTTTGGAGACAGCTATCTGCAAACTGGAAACCGGGTTTGTTTGGGTTGGCACAGCTTTAAGTAACTAGAGATCCCAGCATGGCTGGAAATACCCTTAAATGCCACAATCGCAGCAGAAGCAAAATAATTTGATGGGCACTTAACCAGCCAGGTACACACACTCCTGTCTGTGTTTTTCTGGACAGAATGTGTAGGCTGCAACCTTTCCCAGATACTTTTGAGCAATATCCTTCTCGGCATGTCTGGGATGTCATGAGACTCTGCAAGTGCCAGCCTGGAGCCCAGCTCATGAGCAGCCTGCTGCTCCACACTCCTCATTCAACAGGTGCTTACACTGACTGCAGCCACAGCCATGTGACTTTGTACAGCAAAAATGAGGCTGAGAACCTCTAAATACATCTGTCTCCTCCATCTGAAAAGCTCAACAGCCAGAGCAAACCCCAAAGTCCTGAGTAGAGGTGACTTTACATGATTTAGCAGGCATCATTTCTCCCATCCCCTGAAGTCATATTTTCTCACCAGGTGAGTACACGCTTCTGAAAAAGGAGAATGGACCAGCACCAGCATTCCTGAGACTGATTTTATGGATGCAGAAATGCAGTGGATTTAAAATGTGCTGCTTGAGTACTGAGATTTACAGAAGCAGAAAGTTTTTAGCTTCCCAAGCACACTTAACCCTGGATGCATTTTCCGTAGTCACGATATTCTTGGTCTAGAAAAGTTGTTACAAGTGTTGCCTAAGTGGAAACCAGAATCAGCTCAGAGCTCTGTTGCAGGTGACTGAAGTGGGTGGAGTGGCAGAAGGGGAAGCATGGGACTGCCTGAGTTTTTCATAGTTTTCCATTGAGTTCCCGAAGTTGTAGAAACTTCTGCACATGATTCAGCACGAGTAATCCTACTGCATGTATATATTTCAAATTCAGCAGGTGAATTCAAAGGAAGGGGACATGTGCACACGTGTGTTCTCATGACCTCCATCCCCCAGGCCTGTGAAAGACTGTAGCTCGTTTGAAGTTTGGTCTCTCAGCAGAGGTACAATCTTGGAATAACCTCTAAGAGTGTACCATCACATCTTAGTTTTTTCTGGGTGCAACTGAAGACAGAGAAATAACATTCTTCTGGTCAAGTGCTGAATCCAACAAATGTGCTTAGAGGAAAACTCCCAATCCAGCTCTCTCCATGGCAGATTGAGTTTTTAACAAACCAGTAGGAAAAAAATCTTCCTTTTTGCATTTTGATGTTAAAAATATGAGCAAAAAATTTATACTTGTGTATTGGCCAGTGTTTACACTTTCAGAGAATCTCCCATTAATCTCAGCTAAAACTAATCTATTCACTGCATTTTTGATCCCCTCCTAAAATGAAAAAGAGACT
This sequence comes from Oriolus oriolus, assembly GCA_013400235.1. Lineage (NCBI taxonomy): Eukaryota > Metazoa > Chordata > Aves > Passeriformes > Corvidae > Oriolus > Oriolus oriolus. Next base: position 355,047 of record VXBT01005586.1, on the reverse strand, counting down.
AATTTAATAATAAATTGTGTAACTTGGATATTGATGCTGCTCGGTGTTAAAAGAGCGCAGAACATGGAAATCCACAGGTACAGTTATTTTCCATTTATCTGTTTTCTATAACATACTGTTTAATAGTCCATATATTTACAGCTTAATCTTCACTTTATCTCCTGGTTTCTGCTATGCAAATGGAATTACACTGAGTGCTGTGAATTTAGATCCACATTTTTATATGATGCCCATTCTTTCTAGTTTCAAGACATAATACAGAACATTTGCAACTTCTTTATGACTCTCCTATATACACATGGTTATTTTAGAGTCAAGCTGTTAAGTACGTTGCCTGTGACTGATTCCTTGTGAAAAGTCTTAACTGCAGCAATGATCACAAGCAGGTTTTGGTCCAAAAAGCCTGAGGGAGAAAGAAAGCAGGAGAAAACAACATGTGCAGTGTACACTTTGAGTGCAACGGAGCAAGGGTTGGCTTAAATACTTTAATCGGAAGGTCAAAAGCAATTTGGTTTGGCAGTTTGTATCATGTTGCCTGTAGATCCCAGCTCCTGAGAACAGGAAACCCTAAAATCACAAGTCAGTAAAGAAGACATTCAGTAGGACCAGAGGAAGTGTGAGGGACGGGAGCAAGGAAAGATACGGTTTGCAGAAAGACATGACATGGAAAATGCTCACCCGAGGCAGAGATTACTTGAGGCAGAAATTAAGATACAAGTGGCCCAGAAAATATGACAGGAAGCTGCTCTAGACCTTGATGGCAGAGTGAAAAGTCAGAGGAAAGGCTGGCAAGCTCAGATAAAGGAGGTGGTTGTGGCCTGAGCGATGGGGACCGGGATTGTGTGGAGCCTGCTGGGACACAGGGAAGGAGGGAAAGGTATTTCTGCAGATAGGGGGGCACTTTTTCTTCCACGGTCTCAGAGAGGTGGGGAGGGGGAGTGAGTGGCAAGATCAGAGGGTACTCACTGAGCAGTGAAACAGAGAGGAGGAATTAACGGGGAGCTAATGATCATTCTGGAGTGAAGGATCCTGCCATGAGTTAGAAATGGCAGGCAAGAATAAAGGCTTTTCAGGTTGCAGGTAATGACAGTTCAGACAGGCCCCTCTATGTCAGAAACATCAGTACAGTGTGTTACAGATGTTCACATGCTAGGCACAAACAAACAAAACCCCCTTCATTTAGATAACACCAGAGTCACTTTTCCATAAGCCTCCAAGCCACACAGCTGGCATGAACCTTGTTCCCATTTGCAGTGCCACAGGCTGTATGATACAGCCCACAGGTGATGGAGACAGGTGGGTCTGTGCCTGTCTCCTGTCCCTGGGCAGAAGGTGGAGGGACTCTGGAGAGCCTTGGAAGATTCTTGGGAGGGGCAGTAGGGATGAACTCTGCCAGTGGGACCCTTTCTGCTTTTGGCACCGGCACTAGAAGTTAGTGAGCTTTGTGGGAAGAGAAAGGGAAGTGACAAGAACAGATGGAAATTGCCCTGCCTGAGCCCCAGCAGTCCTGATGCTATTGTTTGCTAGTGATGTGGAGCTGTTTGCTTGGAGCAGGGGGACAAGCAGAGGAGAGGTTTGCAGAGCAAAGCAGGAAATCTGGGTTTCTTTCGTGGCTGTCACCACTGGTGGGGAAGCCACTTAATCTCTGTGCTTCAGTTCCCCCACTCTGGTGCTGTAGACACTCCACTGAGGCCAGGAATAGGCGGGGGCCCTGGCGGGCTGGGAGGAGCCTGAACACACGCGTGTGTGAGGAAAGGGCCTCTGCTGCAGATTCACGTCCAAAACCACAGCTCTGAATAAGCAGATATTTCATTACCCTGATGCTGGCAGTCCAGTCTGAATCTTTCCACTCTGTTTGTGCCATATTATCCGGCTATAAGCTGCAGAAGCCTGGCAAGGAGGAGGCTCCTCTTGGCCTCCCTCGGGTATCCCCTTGCATCTGCTTGCAGCAGGAGATTAAATATGCTTACCTATCCTTCCTACTCTGCCTCTCCAGCAGTGTTGTAGATGGATGCCAGATCTCTGCCCTCATCTGAAACACCATTTAGCAAAGATTATGAGGTAGTAAAGTGGTAAGAATAGTTCTATACTTAAATACTAAGTGAGGTCTTAAAGCCAGAAAAAACAGCCTAGCATCAAATTATTCAGAAGGTAGCTCGGGACTAAAACATGTGTATGTGCCTGTGGAGGGCAATCCCAGGGTTATAAACACCTACAGGACCACACTTCTAGCCCTGCCTAAGAGTTGACCCAAAGTAATTGCAGCTTTAAGGCTTTGCTTACATTTTTGCTGCTGTTCATGTTTATTGAAAGAGATTGCTTCTTCATTTTCCACCTAGCCAAATTAAAGGTTTCACTGAGAGCGGTGTCTGATGTCTAAATGATTATTTCTTGTACATTAGAGGCAGAACTGGCCTTCTCCAGCCCCCTATACTGCTGGTTCATCCAACAAAGACATTGTTAAGCTGGTCATGGGGAGTAGAGAGGGGGAATGGGAGTAGAGATGGGGAATGTGAGTAGAGATGGCACAGATATTTACCCTCGCCGAGGTTGTCCTACAAATCCTTAAGATCTTTTACCTAATAACTGAAGATATGTTTTATATTATACACCCTTTTCCTATTTTCTTCTCTTCTTCTGCCCTTGTCTTTTCTATATCAGAATTATCTGACTCTCTTTATCTTGTCATTTTGACCCTCTTCTTTTGTTGCTAATGCAGTTTCCCTCTTTTACGTCACTTCCCTTGTAAAGTCTCATTGCCTTTGTGCTCTTTTCCAGGAGCATCATCTTCTGTCACAATCTTCTGCAGATTGTATCTTTTAGCCTTCTCCCATAGTGGCTGATTTTAATCCGTAGTCCTAGTCACTTGTGACTAATTGGATTGCTTTCACAAAATCATAGGCATTTGCACTGGGAATTTACCCTGTGGTAATCTGAATTTAAGTAGCTCCACTGTTAGTTGTTACTGCTTTCAGTCAGTTTCTTTTCACCGTGAAAAATCAGGTTCAGGGTGAGTTTTCCTCTAAGTTCTTTGTTTTGAAGACCATTAATATGTATTCTCTAAAAAAGGGGATTTATTTTTTAGCCTTTTCCTTGGTTTGTTTTTGTTTCTGGGTTTTTTTTTTTTGTTTGATTGGTTTGTTGTTTGCTTCTTTTAACAGCCATGAAACCTAGAAGAGAAGGTTTTGAGTTAATTTCCCCCTCTTCCTGCATCTGGGAGTTGCTCAAACCCTTTCTCCTGTTTTCTATCTCTTGGCTCCTTGCCTCTTGGAGCTGCCTGGGATTTCTTTACCACATGGCACTGCACCAGGTAGTACCTTCTCTAAGGCCTCAATATCAAATCTCTAATTGCTCTAAGCACCATGTTCTTCCTGTGCTCGCTAGGCTGTAAATTCACTTTTCAGTGGCTCTTCTATTTCTTGTTCAGTATTGCTTTTACTCACAGATATTTCAGAATATTAATGACCTTCTCAGGCTGTCTGTATTTTTTTTGGTGGGGATTTTTATTTTCTTTTGGTTGGTTGTTTAGTTTTTAATAGATAGACCCTACGTCTCATACTGGTGGAAACAGTCGTGCTGTAAAACCTTGGTGCACCCTTGGATCTCCTACAGCTGAGTGTGTGTGTGCTCCACATCTGAAGGAGGATACAGTAGAATGGAAAAAGATGTAGGGAATGGCAATTAAAATGATGAGGAGAATGGAGCAAACTGGTTATGAAGAGAAACTGAAAAGGCCGGGTGGCCTTGATTTGGAGAAGAGAAGGCTGAGGAAGGATATGACAGAAGCTTACAAAACATGGTGATAGTAAGGGGAATAAAAAGCTATTGTTCACCTGATCCATCAATAGCAGAAGTGTGGGCACTTGGTGAAATATGAATGAATTTATAACAGATTAGCAAGAAAAATTTCACATGGCAATTGGAGAAATTTGGGAATTTGTTGCCACTGGAGGTTGAGGAGATGGACAGTACCATCAGATGCAAAGGGAGTGCAGAAAAACACCATAAACAACAGGTCAATAAACAGATCCTAAAGAAAAGAACACACGATGTACCCTCTAGCCTACATAATGCTACAATTGCTGTGTGGGGCACTACAAGGACAGTGGGCCTTGGGTGGCACCAAGACTTGTGTGCTGTGCCCAGACACTGATCTGATCTGATCTGGGAGGGCATTTCCTGCACTCTCCTGCCTTTCCCGTTTATTGCTAGAGATCATTAAACAACAGGAGTAGCACCATGCAGAGAGAAGAAAGAAGAGCAGGAGCATGGCCTTTTGGGGTGGATGAATATTCAGAGGCTGGTAGAGTTAATGGGAGTCAGGAAAATTTCAGAGGTCTCAGGTGAGACTGAGACACTGGGATGCTCAGCAGGAGACGGCAGAGGGAAGATGTGATGGTCAGAGACTGGAACCTCACTCCAGCAAATGCCAGGGGCAAACGGATCTTCTTCTACACCGAGCTATCTTGTTAGATAAAAATGGCAAGAGAGGAAAAACTGATCTGTAGTTTTGCCCTGCTGCAACTCATTGTGGGTTGCAGTGATAATGAAAATAATCCAGAAAGGAAATATGTGGTGCTCCTGCAAACTGTTAAGAAATGGACTTGCTGTGGTAAAGTTTGCTGCACCAAAAGGATACTTGGTGATTAAAGCCAGTTTCTTGTTTTACCCAGCCTTCCTGTATGGGCTGATGAGGGCTGCTCACCTCCTTTGATGTCGAATTTCTGCCCTTGGAGTGCAGAAAATACAAATCAGGGAGGAGTGGCTGATGCACAGAGGACTGTGCTGCTGTCCAGAGGGCTGTAGAAATGGGCTAGCAGGAACATCCAGTTCAAAAAGGAAATGCAAATTCCTGCACCAGTACTAGCTTGGAGCTGACCAACAGGAAAGAAGCATGACAGAGAAGGACCTGGGGGTCCTGGTGGACACCAAGTTGAGCACAAGTCACCAGTGTGTTCTTGGGGCAAAAAGGCCAATTCTATCCCGTGCTATATTAGAACAAAGTATTCCCAGCAGGATGAGGCAGGTGACCCTTCTCTCCTCAGCACTGGTGACACCATACCTGAAGTGCTGGGTTCAGGTGTGGGCTCTGTGGTAGTAGAGAGACACAGACATACTGGGTTGAGTCCTGGAAAGGACCAGAGAGAGGATAATGGGACTCAAGCAGCTAACACACATGGAGAGGCTCAATCTGTAATTTTTAAAAATGGTATCTATTGCCCCTGGTCTTTAGCCTTGTCTACCCAGACTGGGAGCAGTTACAGTCAGGGGCCATCTCTTTGTGTCTAGTGCCTGAGAAACATGATTTAACTGAGCATATAATGCTATTCTATAAGCACTTTTTCCTTTGAATGGATGCCCTGTAATATCAGAGTATGGAAATCCAGTAAATACATCCACTGATGTTATAAGGTGGGAAAATCCTGAGTGAGCAAGAGAAGCATTTTCCTGTTGTGTATAATCAAGCTGTGGGAATCAGAAGCAGAGAGGTGGCCTGACCCAGCATCTCAACAAGTTTTAAAACACCACTGAGCACATGCAAGGCGAATATCAGAAGTTTTTCATGGTGAATAAACATTGTGCAAGACATAATACACTTCATGTTTAGAAAATCTCCAACCCGTAGTGAGGCTGGGGACCTTGTGTGAAGGTGGACCTCCTAACACTCCCCTTCGTGAAATCATGGTCACCCTGCTTGGCCCTTCTCCCAGACAACTGTAAGCAGGAGGGGAGTCAGCTCAACTTTAAATCCGGTCCAGGATGGCAGATTTGCAACTCCGTTTTATTTGTAACACACAGATGTTAAAACATGTAAGCATATAATTAGTAACCAAAGGATAATCTTTTAAATAACAGATTTTGTGTGTAAACCTCTTCCCATTGTCAGCATGTCTGCATGATTCCTGTTTACCTTTCGCTAGGGAATAATTTCATAATCAGCTTCAGCTAGTTCATTTTCCAGAAACCCAAACTAAAACTTAAAATAAAATTGACTTATAAAAAGAACTCCAAAGTATGCACAACATAGGAAAAAAGGAGGGAAAGATTTGCCTTGAACCCTGATAAAGAAGTGAAGTGTAATTCTGCCCTGCTCCCTATTTACCCAGTTCAACAGGCAGCTGTGTTTGGTCCAGCCAAGTGAAAACAGCAGCAAAAAGTTCCTGTTTATCTTGGGGCTCCTTTAAATCTGTTTTGGCGGCTGTTTGCTTAGCTCTAATTTATCAAAAACGGGAAAGAGTGGTTCCAGTTGAAAACCTTGAGGCAGGGATTTTTGCTGGCACCAGTGGTGCTGAGAAAAGTTGTCCAAAAAGCTGTCCAAGGTTCAGCCAGAGCCAGGCATTGCTGATGTCCGCACACCGAATTTGCAGGAATTTGGGAGGTTAAAGGCGGGACAGAAGCCAGAGGCTGTAAAAACAGGACACTCGACTCCTGTTTTGTGGCAGATGCTTGTGTTAGCATCTTCTCGCCTACAGAAATCTTCCATCTGCCTGTGTTACTTAAGACCCACCAAGAGCCAGACTGGTCCCAGCAACAAGTCTCTTCACCACTGACTCCTTCTGGAGCACTTCTATCGTCTAAAGTTGATGGTGTCTTTTTAAACGCAGTCCCAGCCCTCGTGCGGGCAGGAAAAAAAAATCACACAAACAAACAAACAAACAAAAACTCCTCAAATCCTTTTTCCCTACTATTTGACCTGTCAGAACATCAGCACTGGAGAAACTGGATACCTCTCATTTCAGCAAGGGGAGGGGAGGCACTTTAATCACCTTTTCACATCATAACTGAGGATAAACAAACAAAAAAAAGAAAATGAAATGTTTCAAGTTGAGTGAATACTCTGGAGGTGCTGAAATTTGTCAGATTACATGAAGGTTTTCTGAAACTTTTGAAGCATTTTCAGATTAAAGACTTTCTTGGAAACTGATGTCACTCTCTCCTTTTACCCAGGACTGTAAAGTATAGCCTGAAATTCACTGTGGTTGGACAACAAAGAAAGAGATCCCCACCCCAGCATGTCACTATTGAGTGCACCCTCAGCACATTTGCAGGTGACACCAAGCAGAGTGGCGCAGCTGACACACGTGAAAGGCAGGATGTCATCCAGAGGGACCTGGACAAGCTCAAGCAGTGGCCCCATGGGAACCTCATGAGGTTCAACAAGGCCAAGTGCAAGGTGCTGCACCTGGGTTGGGGCAACCCTCGTGTCAATACAGGCTGGGGGATGAATGGACTGAGAGCAGCCCTGCCAAGAAGGACTTGGGGGTGCTGGTGGATGAGAGGCTGGACATGACCCAGCCAAGTGCACTGGATGCAGCCAAACGTGTCCTGGGCTGCATCCAAAGCAGCGTGGCCAGCAGGGCAAGGGAGAAGGTTCTGCCCCTCTGCTCTGCTCTCATGAGATCCCACCTGAACTGCTGCATCCAGCTCTGGGGTCCCAGCACAGGAGGGACATGGATCTGTTGGAGTGAGTCCATAGGAGGACCATGAAAATGATCAGAGGAATGGAGCACCTCTCCTATGGAGAAGGCTGAGAGAATTGGGGTTGATTAGCCTGGAAAAAGAAGGCTTTTGGGGAACCTAATTGTGACATTTCAGTACTTGGAGGTATCTTACTAGAAGGGAAGAGGACTTTTCACAAGGACATTTGGTGACAGGACAAGGGAAATGGTCTCAAGCTAAAAGAGAGTTGGTTTAGATATTAGGAAAAAATTCTTTACTGTGAAGGTGGTGAGGCATTGGAACAGTTTGCTCGGTGAAGTTCTGGGTGCCCCATCCCTGGAGGTGTTCAAGACCAGGTTTGATGGAGCCTGTGGCAGGGGGACTGGAACTAAATGCTCTTTAAAGTCACTTCCAACCCAGTCCATTCTATGATGCTGTGACTCTATGATTGTCCTTTAACCTGCAGTTTATAGGAGCCAGGACTGCATATATTTGTTGGGGTAAAGTTGCTAGCTAACCTTTGCTCTTTCAGTCAGTCTGTTTTGTATCTGCACTGTTGATTCTTGCTTGGAATAGTCAGCCACAGTTGTGCATAGCATTGTGGTTGCTACCTGCATAACCCCTGTGATTTCAGATTATCTGAAGAGAACCGTGCTGTTGAGGTACTGCTCAAAACTGTAAATATGCACTGTGGGAATGCCCAGAAAATATGGTTTCCCACCTGACTTCTATTTTTGCAAAGGAAGATAAACATTAAGCAGTGGAAAGAACAAAAACATGATGGGAGTTAAGAGCATGAGGCAACAGGAGAAGATAGAAAAGTTCTTCAGATGAAGGTTTTTGCAAAACAACAAATACACTTGCCTTGAAAGTCACAGACATTGTTTTCATATGACAATGGCTCTCACACAGAGGCCTCGGGCTCAATGTAATCTTACAAGGTATTTTTAGATGAGGGTGGCTATTGCTGCTATCAGAGTGTCTAACCTCAGCTATCCCATAGTCTGCCAATTCCTTGCTTACCTTTTAAATCTCTCGCCTTGTCCTTCAATAACAGCTCAGATTTCTGAGTCTTCTGTGTATGAGCAGATTTCCCCCAACTAGAAGAGGGGAGGATTGGGGCAGTCTGTAAAGAAAGTCTGTGAGTTCAAAGCAAGGCTTAGACAACACCAATACGTATAAACCCAGAGGTGAAAGATAGAAAGTTTGAAGACCATTTAGAAGGCATAGCTATAAAAAAGCAAACAATTCCCTCCTCCTCCTCCTCCTCCTCCTCCTCCTTCTTCTTCTTCTTCTTCTTCTTCTTCTCCTTCTCCTTCTTCTCCTTCTTCTTCTTCTTCTTCTTCTTCCTCCTCTTCTTCTTCTTCTTCTTCTTCTTCTTCTTCTTCTTCTTCTTCTTCTTCTTCTTCTTCTTCTTCTTCTTCTTCTTCTTCTTCTCCTTCTCTGCTCTTTTTGTATCATTCAGACAATGTGGACTTTTTCATGGAGATGTTTTAGCTATAACCTTGTGAAGTTAAGTCTATCATCTTCAAATGGTTGAGAGCTTCAGGCATGAAGGGTTGTGGTCACCTAAAAGCTATTTTGCAAAGCACTCTAGGTGCAACAAAACCATCATGGTATGAAAAAGAAAAAAGGAATTAAAACCTGAGACTACTTCAAAACAACAATTCTGCACTTTGAAATAATTTCCAGCAATGTAATGATGTTCCTTTACTGAGATGGGACTGGGGTCCAAAAGAGAACTAGCAGACAAAACAGCTTGCTCAGTGGGGCTAAGCCCTTACCCAGAGTGGAGAGAGGAGAGGGTGCAGTGTGGCAACAGGAGGTCTAAGCAGGCCCTCAGCAAGCCAGTCTTTGGAGCAGCCTGGAACATAAGTCATTGTGTGGCTGAAGCCATTTCAGCTATAAAAGATGCCACCAAATGGACAAATTATTGATAGTTGATAACACCTTTTATCTTACACTGCCTGAGTCATCCTCATTACAATTAGCACACCAACAGCAGCTTGTAAATTAGGGGTGTAATTGCCTTAACATCCCAACAGTCAAGACAGAGAAGAATGAACCTCCCAAATTAACCCCAGTTTCCTGGAGTTGTGTCTCCTTTTCGTGAAGTGTGCACCTACAATTATGAGTCAGCTACCCCTTTTTGGTGTCCAAACTTAAGTAGGGAAAATTGATTTGGATGCCACTCTCCAAGAAGTCAGAAGGCAGCAGTGATGGAGCAGGGTCTGTGTCACAGAGGGATGAGTGTGCAAGAAAGGGGACCAAGGGCATGGAAATGAGGAGCTGTGTCTGCACCAAGAGCATGCCTTCTGCTGACACCATGTTTCCCAGCAGATCTCCTCTCCAGTGTTCTTCTCAAGGTTTATACAGTCCTCCCCAGCCATGTATCCAAGTGTCTTCCAGAGGACACTGGGGACAGGAATGCCATCTGCCACAACAGGCTCTTTTGGTTTCATCCTTAACCCCAAAGGCAGTTTATTTCAACTGCCCTGCTCGTGCATTGCAGTGATGAATAAATTGGTGCCTTTTCTCCTTAGAGATGGAGCCAGTGCCTAGGTCCAGCACTAGATATCAGAGAGAACCTCCAGCAGGTAATCCAGTGTCCCCAGATATTTTACAGCTAATAAAACATAGGGTGTGCATCAGTCCTGCTGCAGAGTGCATCTTCCTCCCTCTTTGTTCACCTCCTACTGTCAGGAATGTTGGTGCATTTTCTGTACAATCATCCAGCTCTTTCAGACCAGAAAAGTGGCTGCTCTTCTCTTTGAAGGTCTGGAGAACCGCTGCCAAGAGAAAGTAGAGGAGATATGTGTCTGGTGCTGCTGTGAACTATGAAGACAAGGATAGCTTACCTCTCCTTTCTGAGAAAATTAGGGCATCACATTCCCTCTTTAACCTCAGAGCTTTGTGATAGCCTTCTTGATTTCCGTAATATTTCAAAATGTTTGAGGGGTTTCAGGGACAGCTTAGAATGGATCCAATTTTGTATTCTTCCTTAGGTAAGTGTCACTACATCAGAAACAGGATCTCTGTGCTGCATAGGTCTGTCAATTTTTGTCTTCTTAACATGCTCGTATTTATTTCTATGCCAATATTTCCCACTCGATGAAAGAGCTGTTTGGAATTTTACTCTAATATATTCACAGGCAACAAACACATCTACTCTCTGTCTTTGATTTGCAAGACTAAACAAGCTGACAGCTTTCTCTGTCCATTCATAGAAAAGGTCTCCTTTCCCTCAAGCATCCCACACCATGAGAGCTCTGCTCGGAGGAGCCAAGAAATTCCTATGATGTGCACAGAAATTTACCAGGCATGAAACATTTCTGAAATATACTGTGGTTTAAGGCATCCTATAATCAGCATTTTTCACTTTTCCTTCTTAACACATTGAGGTTACCTATTAAAATGAATAGATGTCCTAATAATAAAATTCAAATTCTTAAAATGAAATTTCAAGAAATAGAAAATCCATAAAATAATTGTAACATTTTTAAAAATCTAAACATTTTCAGTAGAAGAATTTTAATAAAATACACAACCTTATGTTACAAGTCAAAATATCATTAGTAGTTTCAATGATGCTTTAAATTAAGCTGATTTATACATGTGTTATTTAATATCTCTAAGCAATATTTGCCACATTTCATATAGATTTCAGGTTGCTTTTGGCAGTTTATATATAGTAGCTAACTCTTTAGCACATTTATGAATGTGATTAATTTATTTTTAGTTGTTTATGGCAAGTTAATGTGTTTCTATAAGTAGCAATGATGGTAAAATTCTTCCAAAGCACAGCAGTTACAGATGCAAGCATTATAAAGACTAAATAGTGTGTATCATCTTATAAATTTGTCCTTGAGATAATACAAAATGAGGCACAGTCAGTTAAGATATTAATCCTGTATGTTTAAAGTCCCTGACAATGAAACTATTTTATGAAATAGCTTTTAAGGCAGTTATAAGAGCGGTTCTGTCTCCATTAACACCCACACACACATTAAGCAAGCCTCCATTTCACTTTGATAATTTTAGAACTGGATGGCTTTGTTATGAAGCTGAGAAAGCAACAAACTCTATGTTCCTTTTGTGCCGCCTGCAAAATGGGGGAGATGATCTCCAAAACCGGGTGGATATCCCTTACACAAAAGCGAGCCATGGACAGCAGGGCTTGCACCCAGGTGATGCTTCCCTGCCTCCTGGGGAGCTGTCGTCATTTGGCAAGGGACTATCACTGCTGGGACCCTGTGCTAGCATTTTGCAAACCCTTCATGTCACAAAAATGGTCTGTTCAGGACAGAGGTGTGACTGGGCACAAAACTGAGTATCAAAGGCTGCACCGCAGCTGTCCATTCGAATTCATCCTGGAGGGTGTATGTCTGCATATACATGTAGCTGTATATGTGTGTATATATGCACAGTCACATCTGCTTCAGCGTGGAGCTTCAGTGAGGCACTTAAACCCAGAATGACGGTCTGAAGAGGTAGGGAAAGGCTGTGGGGAAAGGCAGACCTGAGGCAGACCTCGGCAGGATGTGGCTACAGCAGGTACTGCGAATGCTTTCCCTCCTTTCTCAGCCTTGCCTGCTCTTACAAAGCTGCTGTGCTGCCACCGCGGATCCCCCCCGTTCACGGCTCTACAGCTGGGATGCTCTAAGTACAGCTTAGGTGAGCACCTAACTCCCAGCGGAGCTCGAGCAGGAACTGGATCTTCAGACTTATCTCCCCCCTCCCTCTCTCCTCTCCCCCTTCTCCTTTGCGCTTTCAGCTCATTATCTCACTGATTTCAAGCTTGGTCTCAGCAGATTCTCTCAGAGGCAGAGCAGCAGCTGAGCTGCGCAGACATTGCAGTGTGTTATTATCTAAAAGGAATTGCTGCTGATCGATTGACAGGAGGGCAAACTAAGAGACAACAAAATCTCCAATTTCTCTTCCTCCCCTCCCTTCCCCACCCCTAATTTTGGGCAGTAAGAGGGAAATAGCTTGTGCCACTCAACGAGGATAAGGCACCAATATGGGTAATGAAAATATGCACAATTCGATGATATAAAGTGAAAAGCTTAGGCACAGAAGCACTCAGGCTGAGGGGCAAAGCCCAGGTTGTAGCTCATGGGCATTCAGAAGAGATCCTCAGCAGCTGCAGTTGAAGCTGTCTGGTTTCATTCATTTGCAGATGCAGCAAGTGTTGCTGTGGCAGGAGACAGGCTGGTGCCAGAGCAGTGTGGCTGTGAGGAGGTGACACACAGGGATCTGTGTCCCCTGCATTGCTGCCAGACCCCCTGGCACTCCTCTGCTCCTGTCATGGCCACCATGAGGAAGGCTATCTGGAGAAATGAACATGCATCTATGCCTGTGTCCATCCCAGAGTTTGTAGGGACAAAACCAACAGGATTATGTCTTCAGAGATATACCACCCAATAATGCTAGAGCTGGCTGGGTACACAGAGCAGCTCTGGGATTTTTTCAGTTAATGGTTCAGGTGCTCTTGCAGCCCCATGCTGCCCCAAGTCTGACATTTTTGTCCATGTCAGGGTGAGATCCCACTGTCAGGAGGAACTCCAACATAACCAGAGCACTGAAGAGGAGTCACCTCTCTAGAGCATTAGCTGGCACAAAAGCTGTCCCGAGGCAAAGCAGAAGAGCTACTGGTTACAACTGGTTCTGCTGGTTTTCGTGCTGGTGTCAGCCAAATCTCTTCAGGATGGCACAAGAGGGATGGGTGCAGAGGGGAGTTACTTTGCTTCACCAGAGGCTGGAAGGAGAGCACAGAACAGCAGGGTGGGAATCAGGTGTGGAAACTCAGCAGAGCAAATAAATTAAAGTCCTGTCCCCAGTGTGAGAAGTGTTCCCATGCTGCTTACAAAGCCAACAGAGAAAATGGGTATTTCTGGGCCATCGCCCCGTGCAGGGACGGATGCAGGGTGGCCAGCTCTGAAGGAAACCCTGCAGTGCCAGCGGCTGCCTCTGAGCAGAGGAAGCCCCTAAAGTGGCGGCCCATGCTCTGCCCTCTTGTGCATAATTATTTAGACTATTCATTTCCTAATGTTTGCTTTAGAGTAACAGATAGATGCACCACATGATATTTACTTGCATTTTGCCTTGATGCCAAGTACTACTACCCCGTATTCTCTGTGCTGAAATGTAACAGGGGACACCACCTGCTTGCTGAATTTTTTTCTCCCAGTGCACAAGACAGAAAAAAAGCCAGATTTTTTTGTGCAGTGTTACACACAGGAGGATGAGCAAACCCCCACCCAAGTAGGGCTGCACTTCAGCAACTCTTAAGCACATCTGCTTTACAGCAGCATGTGCTTAAATGATTTGCTAAATCAGGACCTTCAAACGGAGCCAAAGCCATTTCAGGAAAAAGGTCCCAGTGCCAGCAATTAGATGGGGACTAGCCAGGTCCAAATTTTTTGTCTTAATTAAAGGAAGGTATTTTATCTCCTAGTGCATTCTTTCAAGTCATACATAAAACTCTTCCACAAGTAATCCAGGAGGTCAAAAAAACATTTTGCAAAGCCTCCAAGACGCAAAGGCACAATAAGAGGAAACAATTATTTTTTCCATTAAATGGCAAAAACAGAAAGAAAGGTGCCACTTCTCTGGAAATCACATTGGCTCTTCTGCTCCTCTGAGGCTCTTCTAGGAAACAGGACTGGGTTCCCTTTGAAGACGGCAATGTCACTGAATTTCAAGCCATTCATTTGCAGAGACCAAAGACAAATATTTTCCTGAACTTTGACTACCTGAATCAGGGAAAAAAAATGTTTATAAACAGCCACTGATGTTATTGATGACATACTTGGCTGAAACCACAAAGGCTTATCAGTATTCAGGGGCTTCTGAAGTAGGGTTTGTAAATGTCTAATATGTGTGTAAGTGAGCTATTTCCTGTAAATCAATGTACCTTACTTTTGACTTCAGCTTAATAGCAAACATACTCTCCAAAACAAATGACACAATCATCTCTTTATCTCTACATGAATGCTGTCCTATACCATTCTGCTCTTTTGTCTTTTTCTTTCAGCAGAAAATTTGTACTCGTCATAAGCTTCAATTAAGGTAAATGAGCGCTATAAATCTGGAATCCCTGAATGTATAATCAGCAAACAAAGGCTGGTTTCTTGGATGTTTTTATTAAGAGGATGTACCTTAATGAATAGATAGCAACAAATACTAGAGATGACAACAGCATAGCAAAGTGGGGACTTGCTTTATATAGTTTTAAGAGTGCCTATTCTGATCATTTAAGAGACCAGAAGAATAACATGGAGCAAACACACTGGTTCAGAGATCAGGGAAAAAAACCAACCCCATTTCTTCTTGTCCTTCAGACCACAGAAGGCAGATGGGTAGAGTGTCTGTATTCTGGATTTCTGGTATTAGCAATATTTTCATGGCCAGTCCCCCCCACCAAGTGATGTAAACAGACAATATCCTCAACTTGTTGAAGCCCAGCCAGTTCATCAGACCTTCATGTGCCCTTGTTTATTTTTCAGAGCTGCCATGTGGAAAGCACCCTGTTAGCCAAGCAGCAGAAGCTGATTGAACTGGCTCTCACTCCGCTGGTGAGCCTGGTCCACAGCTCCATCTTGCCCTTTCTTTCCAAGCCAGTAGCAGGGTCTAACGCACATAATTTGTCCTACGGAGGTTCTGTTTTGTTATTTCTCAGGCATGAACTTGGCAAAAGGCAGTTTGTCTCTTTTATGGCCCGCAGGGTACCCAGCTGAATTGCCATAAAGTGGGAACCTCCAGTGCCATGAGCTTTCCCTGTTCTGTGAACCCAAGTTAAGCAAGCAGCCCGGCCTTTCTCCCTCATGGGCACTGGCACGTCACAGGGTCCCTCGGGAGGCTGACCCTTGGGCCCTGCTCACTGTCACGTGCACTGGGCGATGCAGGTAAATATGTGATGTGGTGCTCTTTGGACAAGGGCTGTTTGCCAGCCTTCAGAAGAGATTGAGGCTCTCGTTTCACAACTGAAGAGGGGGAAAGCTAACACATTTGGGAGTCAGCCCTGTCTGAGTACACACACCTCTCTTGCTAAATGGGATGTCTAAATTGCTAAGTCTTCAGTAGTGTTTTCATCAGTAACGTAGCGTCACACAGAAACCTCTTACGCAGAGCAAAAGACCAAAAAACTCACCCCAACAAACAGTCAGGGCTTAAGATCACTATGAGATTCATTAATTCTAAATTATCTTCTCAAATTGAAAATGGCTGCCCGGAGAGAGGGAGGAAATAGCCTGGACCATCTCACACATCTACAGCACTAACCAGGCAGAGCAGAAGCTAAACCAGACCTCTCTGAGCAGATGTGTATGGAACCTTTCTGCCAGCACTGCTTGCTGTGTGAATTCTCTAATGTCCAGACATTAATGAGTTTATCAGCCATCAGCTCCCTTCATGATAATTCTCATCAAAAGGGAAGAACTACACGACTGGATTCACACATTATGGAGATAGGAGAGACACACATATGCCTGTAAATTTTCTAAGATTATGTATTAACCTTAGGAAACTAGAGTTATTTTTGTGCTAGAGCAGAAGATGTTACAGCAGCTGCTCCTAAAATCGGAAGTTCTCACTGAAAAACCCAGCAGCGTGTATCCATTAGCTAAGAGGAATCTTCACCATGTACCTTCAGCCGTACAAACAGCAAAGGACTCACCTGCTCATCTTCCTGATGAGCACAAACAAGTGCACAGCTCCCCACTTCGTGATGTCATTGAGATCAAAGACAAAATCTCCCTGCACTTCAGTGGAGCAGTCAAATGCATAGAGAGATCCTGCCCAGCCATGCAATGTAAGAGAATGAGGTCATCAGCATGGTGAACAACTCCAAGGAAAATCCACACAGGCTCCCCTTGCCTAAGCCCTCTGTGCATTTCGTGCAGCATGGATGCAGGATAGCCACCTCCTGGAGAACCCCATGTGTTTGTCTATGGCATGGTCACCATCCTCGCAAGGCATCACATTGCCCTGCTGTGCTAACACTGTGCTGGAGAGCTGGGCAGGCAGCACCATGCTTTAAATCTTGTGCTCTTTTCACCAGACACCTGGTTTCTGTGCCATTAACTCAATGAAAATTTGTCTCAGCCAGAGACATTTCCCCAGCAATGTGGCTGGGACAAGAAATCCACTGGGCCATAAGGTGCCCAGAGTCTGTGAAAGCTGCTTTCATCACCATTGCTCAGGAACTCTGGCCATGATTTTGCATGAGTGTACTGAATTTCACCATTCCCAGGGGATGGCTGCAGTGTGCTGTGCGGGGACAGGGATGCAGATGGACCAAAGCATCCTGGGGCACTCCTCCTGCCAGCTGGGCACTACTGGAGCCATCCTTGGGTCTGGGAAAGTCTAATGCTCTGGCAGGAAAGTGTGCTTGAAAGCCTGCAGTTCTCCTTCGTGAAGGCTCCATGCATGGCTGAAGTCAGGCTTGAGGTATGCTGGGAGAATTAGGAATTCCTTCCCTTGCTGCAAGCTCGGTGAGGGGGACTTTCTCCATAATATCTGAATTCTGCTTTATAATAAGAAACTAATTACCTTAAATGAAGTAAGGCTCAGTGCAGCTAGAGAATTAAATGTAATGTGTAATCATCCCTTGTATCGACAGGACAGCAACTAATTGGCTGCTTTCCTGCAATTTTCACCTCAGCTCACCTTGGTATGCAGTCACTTCGCTGCTCTGCCTCAAACCTCCCTTCTGTGCCAAGTAAGTAAGGGTGCAATCTTTTCCATTAATTTTAAGAGGTTTTGGAGCAAGCCCTGCACATGTGGGAATTACAGCTGCAGTGTGACGGTGCTGCCTGCTGTCTCTGAAGCTCTCATTCACAGAGCTCATCACACACCAGTCCATAGGCCAGCAGCCAGAAATGCACTTGTTAGCTCCTTGTAGATACACCTGTGAGGTGATCACAACAGGACAGACCGATTTTTGTGAACTGGTAGTCACTGAAAAAGCCAATGCTCTTCACAGATGCAGGCCACTGGGTCTGATCCAGTAAAGTAAACCATTCAACTCTGTCAGTTCATGAGGGTATTTTAGCAGTGCTGTGTTCATTTAGCAAAATGAGTGCATTTCTAATAGTTGCAAGAAGATGATACTTCCTTTTCTATTCATACTCCAGGGTACTTTGGGCTTCTCCAGGTTTACTACTTCTGTTTGTCCAGAAAAATTTGAACCTGCCTTGGATGTTTCCTTGAGCAATGTGGCAACCACCAGCTAGGGAATACTTTCAGTTACTGATCCTGGTGTCTATTTCTGTAGTAATTTACTGAATATATAATATTTCAGTAATCTCTGAAGCAGACCCTGGTTCCCAGCTGCCAGTTTACAGATCCTATGGATTTTCTGTCCTCATCTCTCAGTTAATGTTTAAATATTGAATAGTTATTTTTTATTGATAAATATTTAAGTGAGAGAGGTATGCTTCTGAGGGCTCTTGCAAGAATTAAAGGCTGAGGAAAATTAAAAGGAGAGGGGTTGATTTGAAGCCACATGTAAATCACAGTGAGGATATGACCTGTCTCTTATCCCTTGGATGAACATCCACAGAACTGTAGAACTGAAGAACAAGACTTTAGCACTGCAGGCAGCCAACCCCTTTGAGGGTATTTGTTTGTTCATTTCTTAGGCAATGTCTCTGGACCCACCCAAGGCAGTCAAATACGAATTCCTAGAAGGACAGAGACCCAATGTGTAAATGAGAGCATCCTACCATGCCTTAGTGCGGCTGTTCCCTGACAAGAGGAAACAGCTTCAAGTTGTTGCAGAGAAGCTTTAGATTGGATATCAGAGTTGTCAAGCATTGGCACAGGCTGCCCAGGGAAGTGGTGGGGTCACTGTCCCTGGACATATTTTAAAAATGTGTAGGTGTGACGCTGAGGGACAGGGATTAGTGGTGGACTTGGCAGTGCTGAGTTAATGGACTGAGCAATCTTGAAGATCTTTTCCACCCTAAATGATTCTATGATGCCATGACAACACCAGTGGCTTTTCTGTCCTCTTCCTAGGCATAAAATTAAGAGGAGCTGCATTTCCTCTTTCGTCTAGCTGATTGTGGAGCTTTCTTGGCCTCTCCTTGCCACTACAAGCATTAGCTTTTCCACTGCACTAGGATTTGTATTTACTTGGGTCTCTGTTTCAAAACACAGTAGCCCTGACTACAAGCATCTTACTGCATCTGTACTTGTAAACATGCTGAAAGGTGCACAGAGTAGCATCTCTGGAGACAGCTGAGCATCTCATGGTTCTGTGGAACACAACAAGAAGATGAAAGAACAAGACATCTCATATATGCATTAGTGATCCAGGTGGAGTTCTAACTAAGGGGGAAGCAGAAGAAAAGTGGTTCCCATGAGCAGATCTGGTCAGGAGCAGTAAGACTGCAGGTAAATCGACTCCTTAAGGGATATTTTTTTGGTACTTGAGCACAAATATCCAGGTATACTTTTCCTTTGAACTGTGCCTCAGCCATGTTCTTGGTTGTACCCTCCCCTGCCCTCTGCCCCTTCAGTGTGTGGAAAGTGGAACAGTTTCAACTGAGAAGAGCACAACCCTGCCCAAAAGGTAGCCAAGGGGGTTGCAGCACTGCAGGAGCAGACGCTTTCAGCTCAGACCAGGCAGGGAATGGAAGATGTCTGCCCATCCTTTGGTCTATAAAATCAGTACAAGGCTGCTTGCCAACTTCTCACCACCAAGCTGTGGTAGAAGGGGAGTTTCTAGATCCCAGCTTGGTTTTGTCTGACTTGTTGCTTAACACTCAAAACATGGCCAGCTCTAGAGATACCCAGAGACAGAGAGCCAGCTGCTAAGTAGGATTTTGCATTTTAAACTTTTTCATGGGAGCAGATTAGCAGATTAGCCTAATTTTTTCAAGTGCTGGTCCATAGGATCTCAGAGTCCCAGCTGTGAAAAACAGGATAGTTCCCAGCTTTTGGAACTGTTTGGGAAAGAATGACATTTCTTGCGAGGAGCGTGAAGTCAGAAGTGAAAACTGTGCTTTGGTGTATGAACACGTATCTCAGTGAGTTCCTGGGATAGAGGTGTTAATAGGTGCCATGGATACAATAAAACAGAGGACTTGTTTCCTGGTAGAGTGATATTTCTTTCTGTTTATTCGTATTACACTTATTATAACACTGCCAGCGTGAAGACTGTTATAATAATGAGGGCATCAGAGATAAGATCATGTGCCTGCACAGGCTGCTGGTACCTTGCACACAGCTTGATCCTATTCAAAGGCTTAAACATACTTAAATCCTATCCAAATCCTTTATCACTTTAAGCCTCTTATGGCTTTAATGCTTCAAAAATACACCCTGGATCACTCAGCCTGACAAACTGGAAAGAGAGGAAAGGCTGGGACTTTTGATGGCACCTGCGGCTTGTGCCTTGCACACCTAGCTCAGGGCAGAGGGGGTCCTCAGAAAATCTCCTGTGGCCAGGCAGGATCTCCCTGGGACCAGGGGCTGGAGGGGGCTCCCTGACCCCTGTCTCTGGGGAGTGGGGTGGTGCTGGGCTTCATGGGCATGGGAACACATTCCTTTCTGGGAGAGATGAGATGGAGATGGGTTCGTGGTGCTGTAAATGAAAGCCTCTGCACGGCAGTGGGCTGTTTGGAAGAGTGAGTGTCCCCCTGGTGCTGACACCCTTTATCTTGGAACAGGCATAATGCCAGAGATCCATGTCATCAGCATTTTAGGATAACAGTTTGGAGGGGTAGGGTTTATTTTGCAGTCTGTGTGCTCACCGTGCTTGGCATGACAGAGACACCACTGGTCATGGTGTCTGAAGCCTGTAGCTTTGACTGGAATATGGAGAAAGGAAAATGGCAGCAACAAAGTGACTCTTTGGGACTGAGGTTTGTTCTGCAGAGAGATCTCTTTTTACCTCTAAAATTTAGGCATTGTGAGCTGAAGGAAGGGCATTATCATCTACCACAATTCTTTTCCCTAAGACAAAATAAGAGGTTAGTAGGTTTGACATTAAAGGATGCTTTTAAAGTGTTCTTTTGCAGTATATTTCATTGCACATATCCACCAAGTGTGGGAACAAAATGTCATACTTAGGGGTTTACTCATCATGTGGCTTCTCTTGTTTCAATGAAAATAATTGATCCCAGACACGTACATGCAATAGTGCTTTGCAAGGAACCACATACTGTACCAAATGCTGCATACTGTACTCAGATTAGAACTTTGTGTCAACCCATGTGAATTATTTGCAAGGCAAAATACAGAGGAATTCTCTCCAGGGTAACACTGAGGTTACAGCAGTTCATTTAGCAAAGACGAATCAGCTTCTGGGCTGGAAAAAAAGAGTTTTATGATCTGCTTGTGGGGCTGTTCTGGTTCAAATACGAGCGTGCCAGCAGCAGATGCTAACAGGAAGAGCAAGACACACCCCGGAGACCAGCAGCAGTGACCGTGTTGCAGCACACACTGCAGACGGCGCCCTGGGGACGAGCTCCCGCTGTGGCTGAGCAGGGACAGGGTGCACGAGTTGTGCTGGGCTCCGACTGCACCGCGGCACTGGGGATGCAGGCTGGGCTCCCTCCCTCCTCTCCCCACCACCTCCCCACCCCAGCCTCCCTGCAACTGTGGCCCAAAGTAACTGAGAGTGACAGAGCTGCTGGGATGACAGGGCGATGGCACCCACACAGCCTTCCTACTGCTGATGACAGACACGCATCAGGAGGGAGCATGGTTTTGGGTTAGGTGCTACCTCCCCACCCCTGCCCACTCTCAAGACAGCACAGCCTCTTCAGCCTGCAAGTTCAGACGTCCTGATTCACCACTGAACTTACATCATCCTGCAAAACGCTCTTGTGTTATCAAGCCAGACCTCACAGAAATTGCTCTGTGGGCTAATGCTCATGGCTGCCATGTACATCAGCGACAGCGTGCATGTGCCAGCCCAAACTAGGCACCTGCCAGATGCATCTGAACCCAAACTGTTATCACCTAATTTGATTTTTTAACACTAGGACACTTCAGGTCACATATGAACCCCACAGAGCACAGCCTCACCTGAGAAGCCACTTTTGTGCCCTGAAATGCTGACTTCATGCAGTTCAGATCCCTGAGGCTATTTGGGCTGTCTATGGGGAAAATTGCATCCCTGCCTGCTTGGCCTCGTATCACACTCCTCCTCATGGTAAAGATGCAGTGCTATGTTAAGTCTTATCCCACTCTGCCCTCCTGCTGGGAATTTGTCTCTTCCCAGAGAAGCCCATGGACTCATCCAACTCCTTGATCCCCTATGACTGATGGAAGGGCAAAAATTGCAAGAGGACCTGCAGTGCCACTCCGGGGAAGAGGGTGCCTCCATAGGCACTGAGGGTCAGAGTTATGAGCTTGTTGTCCAACAGCAACAAACCATGGGAGCTTTAGGGTCCACAGCACTGCGCATCCAGGTTTGATGTGTTCCAGCAATGACCACGACCAATTATTATCAGCAAATTTAGAGAAATTTAAATTTTCCTGAATTACTTAACATTTACATAGTCTTTCTGATGACATGTACGCCCCAAATAGATATGGGGTTTTTTTTTGTTTGTTTGCTTAATTTGCTGTTGTTGTCACAGTCGGTTTTTTTGTTTTGGTTTGGTTTTTTGTTGTGTTCATGTGCATGTTTTGTCTTCATTTCCACCCCTGCTTTCTTTTTTTCCAGCACTGCAATATTTGGAGTCCACCCTTGAAATATTTCTGATGTGACTTACACCCAAAGGAGCTGGCTCCATATGATGGAGGCAATTCAGCACATGAACTACAGTTTTCACATTACCTTCCCTTGTTAATCAACTGCCCCAGAAATCCCAGCATTCGAAGATGAATTCTGTACAGGTTGTTCTAGAGAAAGGGAGAAGGCCATGCAGGGATACTGAGTAGCCCTGTGCATGGAGCCTGCTGAGGAGACCAGCATCACAAACCCAAAGATGGGCCTGTTGCGCCAGCTTGCCCATCTCCAGAAGAGCTGGTACCATCCTCTGCACCATGTGGGTTGACACCTAATAATCTGATCCTTTTGTACTCTGACAGCTTGGGAAATCTACCTGTGTCCATCTTCTGAGCTTGGTCCTGAGGATCAAGTCCGTCTGTATGTGTCTTTGTAAGACTTTAACACTGGTGTTTATTTTGCCTCTGTGTGTGTGTGTTTTCTTTTTTTTTTTTTCCATTCTCTTTGACCTTAGGTATGAATTCCTGGAGCCATAGGGAGGGGAAATTCTTGCATCACCTGTGGACGTGAAAATCACCTTCACAAATGCCATGTACAAAGAAACAAGCAAAGTGATGGCACCCTCTGTCAAACTGGATTTTTCCATCACAGCCGAGTGCTGAGGGGGGCCCGGGTGGGAGGAATGGACATGTGACTTTCTACCTCTGGCCTAAACTCCTGCTGTGACGTGTGAAAGAAATCAAGGAAGGGAAAAGCATCCAGCTGTTTTATTCTATTTAGACATCTTGTGTCTTTGTCAGGCTGGTTGAAGCATCACCACTTGAGCAATCTGGGTCTGGGACAGCCCCAGGGATGTTCGTGACCTGTGCATGCTGGGCTGTGTGACCAGGGCTTGCACAACCTGGGCCAGACAGGTCCCCGGTGCAGAGCAGGGTGAAGAAGACGTTGTGAAGGCCAGCTGGATGGCAGTAGGCTGAAGGCAAGTGAGACCCTCATTTCTCAACCCTTACCTCTCCTGGACACAACCCAGCTCCCAGTCTGACACTGCACTCCTCTCACATTGGGGTTTACCCAGGAAGAACTGCTGCACCAAACCTGGGAAGCAGTGGGGCCAATATGGCTAAACCAGAGCCACTCAGCCTCCCCTGCAGCCCCTTCTCCCCCTCTTTCATCCTTCATCAAGTTATAGGCAAATGTCTATTTTCTAAAAATGACTTGACCATTCACTCTTTCCACTTCTAGAAATCAGTGAGAAATGGAGAGCTTGGAGGGAAGCTGTGGCCACTTCATGCTACTGCCAGTGGCTGTGGTAAGCCACTTGGACCTGAAGCAAGCACAAGGACATCTGCTCCAGCCTCCTCATACCAGAAGCCACAAAAGTTCCTGCAGGATGCTAAAACAACCTTGGAGACTTCAGTAACAAAGACTCAGATCCTTAGAGACTTCACTTGTTCCACACCCAGAAAGCAGGAGGGCCCTTCTACATATTTGGCCCCTACAGTGCAGGTAGGTCATGGCCAAAGCAGCTGAGAAATAAAAACAGTCCATTCCACTGTCCAACAGCCAAAGACAATATGATGGCAATAGAGATGCATCTCAGAGATTTGGAAACAAGAACTTTGTCCTAAATTGTACTGACAATTTTCCTGCAAGACGTAAACTTAAACTTGTCCTCCCCATTGGCAGCCACAGCTTAGGAAGCTTCCCTCGTGTCTTGGTTTGCATTGTGCTTTCTTCCAGCACTGAGTAGAAGGGTGTATTTTAAACTGGGATTAAGAAAGGCAAGACATCTGAGGTCAAGAAGATTAGCAGTGAAATTTTGTTTAGCTAGACAGATCACTAACTGCACTGTACTGCAAGAGTTCCAGTTCAGCTAGCCTGGCCCAGCTGTTGAGGTAACAGGCAGTCTTGCACCTTTCAACAATGCTGTGGGTTCATTTCCCAGCAGAAATACTTGAACTCTGTCCAAGTGAGTGACTGAATACTGCCTCTCACTTCTCCCCCTAGCACGGGAGGACAAGCAGGCCTGCTTGGAAGGGAGCTCGCGTTTCTTCCTGCCTTGCTCTCCGAAGGCGTGTGAGCTCAGCTGCGTCTTATCACTCCAATCTCTGCAGGCCTGAGCCTCTGGGGTTAAGAGAGTTCAGGACCACACAGAATCAGATGCTACATTAGCTGGATAACATGAGTCCAAAGCTGAGGCTAACGCTGAGAACTGTGTGGTGGGAAAGCAGATACTGCATTAGCTGAGTTCCATGATGCTTCCAAACATTCTTTGATACCATGATGCTGGGTTTTGTATTTTGATGCACGTGCTTTGTATAAGAAGCAATTTGAACACTGTAGTGAGATATTTTGCAAAATTCTGCTGATCAGTTGCGGTGTCACCTATGTGTTTCGTCATTTTTTAATCAGAATGTTACCCTGCCATTTATTTCACCATAACGATTCTATAAAAAGGTTAAATGAACTACTCCAATGTCAACAAGCTTGGCAATGAAAACATAATTTTACAAGTTGCTGCCAGACAGTGAGTTGCGAAAGATTCACCGTGACCAGCAAGGAGACGGGATAAGGCCTTCCCCAAAAGTCTTTGGAGTATAAATATTTTTTATCAGCTGTGTAAAATACCAATGCACTGAATGTGTGCGAGAATGCCGACCAGGCTGCAGCATGTCTCATTGACCACAAAGGCAGGCTGGGACTGAGAAGGCTGTGATGGATATAGGCTCGGAATCTTCTCCTTGGGACAGGCAACAACAAAGGGTTTCTAGGATTTTTCAAGGCAGTAACTTCTCTGACCTCTGAATGCAGAAGGACGCTCATAGCAATCGTGCCCCCTAAAGCCTGATTGTTACTGTAATGTTTGCTTAAGCATCTCCCCTAGTTCTAAATAAGTAGCAGCAGATGCCAGGCAGCACCAAGGCTAAGAAATGGATTACTGGTAGCTCAAAGAGATTCTCCCAGGGCTGGTCACCTCTCGTGTGGGTCCATTACTGCTCCAGCTGTCACCGGGAAAAAGCTGCATTTGCTGCAATTTTGTTTTACATCCCCTCCCTGCCTCCCCCACAATGTACATTATGGAAAGAGTAAGAGCAGGCAATACCCTACATTCACTGAAAAACAGAAGTGAAGTAGCCTTACCATGGGGATTTTCCAAAATTTCAAGGTCTGGTTTAGCATTTCATTTTGGCACTTGTTTGTCTTGATTTATCAGGGGAAAAGGGGACCAGCCAGCTGCAATAATCCAGAAGGTTTTACTGAGTTGTGATGATGGTGAGAAGTGTTTCAAACCAATAGCAGAAGGTTTGGTGATGTTTTCATTCAGTAAATAATCTGGTAATCGTAAAATGTAAGGCAGGTTTGACCCGTACATGCCCTGACCAAAGCTCCCTGTACCTCAGCACCCCATCCCTGCTAGTGCAATCCGCGGTTCCTCAGCAAAAGTGGAAAATATGAAGTCACTTCATCAGATGTACCCTCCCAAATTCCAGCTGTCTATGGCTCAGGGACCAGAAGCTGTCCTTATTCATGTCCTCCATGAGCTCTTCTTGTATGAAGTAGTGAAAATTAGTTTACTGATGCTCCCCTCTCTTTACTCTTGTATCTCAAACTGAAGTACAAAACACAAAGTTCAAGACAGAATGAGGGGTTCATGGCTGTGGCCTTAAATGAGCCTCAAATGGCAGCAGGAATGCTGGGAGAAGGGTGAAAAAGAAAGGAAATCAAAGTAGTTGGCGGTGCAACATCATGGTATTTTTATGGCATAGCAATAGAGTCAGATTCAGCTCCTTCCTGCAAATTTCAAGAGATTCAAAGATTCTGTTTTAAAATGTTGTTTCAGAGAAATATTATTTCCATCAAACATGTATCTATGTATTCCATAGCTGAGTGCCATCTCTCTAAAGCAGGGGTAGGACAAATACTGCACGACTTTAGTAACTGATTACACTTCATCAAGAGCAACTATTGTATATCTAAAAATCCAGGGCAGGAGCAACCTACAGGAAAGCACATTCCTGTAATCCTTAAAAATAATCAACAAATTCCCAGAAATTAGGGAATGATTGGAAGTCTATACTGATTGAAAAATTAAGCCAGAACAGATGATTCACTTACTCTAATCAGCAAAAATACATGGAGAGAAACTTGAAAACCACTTAGCTGCTGAATTGCTTGGCCCAGCGGTAGTTGTCGCTTGTTTTTATTGGCCATTAATTAACAGATGCGTTTAAAAGGCTAAATATAAAGAGGGCCCTTACAAAAAATGACGGTGGCAAGCCGAGCGCTGCGTTTCACCATGACAGCTGGAGCAAGGGTCTCCGGCTGGTTATCGCCGTCACTCCAACCCACTCATCTGGAGCCTCTGCTGCCGCTTTGCCTCTGCCTGCTCCGGGCACAAGTGCTGTTTGTCTCAGGGCTGCGTGTCCCCCAGAGCCACGGTGAGCACTGGGAGCATCCCAGGGCCGTGGCTGGGATGTAACCCACCCGTGCGCTGCACGCGGCTTTTCCCTGCGCCAGCTGTGGGGAAAATTTAATTTGTCCACGGAGCTTTGGTCACACTTGTCTGAGCGCTGGCAACTGTGCTGCCTGGCACAGGGGCAGAGCCCGCGGCAGGCAGGTGGTGGGGTGGGCTTCAGGCATCTCTGTGTGTGTTTATAACAGCGCCCTGCTCCGCGGCCGGAGGCAGCTGACAGCGGCAGTCACAGGGGGCTGTGCCCAGGACCCTCGTGCCTGCTCTCTGACCAGCCACTGTCAATCGGGATGCTGAGATTTAAATTTCATGATCTAGACTGGTTCTACAGTGAAATGTCTCTCAGCTGGAAAATGCTGTTTCCATTTAGACAAAATGGGTTTTTTTGGAAAATTTTGGGTTTTTCCATGGAAGTTATTTTCAAAAAAGTTAGTCAGAAGCCATCAGTCAAAAGCATTCCTACTCAGCCTTTTTGAGATGAAATTTGATTTTCCATTTCAGAGCAACTTTTCTATTTTGTATTAAGAATTTTTCAGATGTCCTAAGTCCCAGAAAAACATAGTATTTTCATTTTTTTCCTAAAAATTAATCTGACCAGAAGCATTATTTTTCTCTTTTCAACATTGTCTTCTAAATAGTTTATTCTTTTTGTCATCTTTTCATCTTGCATTCCTAAAAAAAATTTTTTTTGAAACACCAACTGTCCTTTGAAATGTAAAAAGTTGGTTCCCACAGAGCCCTTTCTAACAGAGGGAATGTATTTCAGTGGATGTTCCTACCATAAAGAGCTTCCAGACAAAACTGATTTAAAAGCCATTTAATTTAAATTTCCTTTTCTGCATAAGCTTCTGCTGGTGCTCACTATTGTTTCTAGATCTCTGTTCTTCATTCACAACAGACTCATTCTGGCCTCAAATCCCACTTCCTACTAAGCCTGGGAATAGAGATTTGTAAATTCACTGGGTATTGAATACCATGGATTTGGTAGAGATACTGCTTTTGCAACATTTCATAATCTTCCTCTCCTCACTAAAGACTCCCTGTCCCATAGGCATAAATGAGGAAACTGTCTCTTTTTTCCTACTAAAATTAAGGCTACTTCACAGGTTCCAACAACCTCCTTTCCAATCCTCTGAAAAACATCTGATTACACTCAGGGCATTTGTTCACAATCCCTATACAGCTTTGTAATTTGCTGCTTCTCTATCAAGCCTGCAAAACGTCTTGCCTACCTGAAAGCTAGTCTGCTTTTTCAAACTACATTGTTTTTCCAATAAGGGGAAGTATCTCTACCTGCAAACTTTCCCCTGCCTTTTGTTGCAGCTCTGTTTTACAACAAATGTTACTCTCAGGGACAGACATCATGAAGGAGAGCATGAGACAGCAGGAGGAGAGCAGAACATCATCATTATGCCAATAGCCCACGTTGTAGGCCCTGGAATAAGATTCAGGGGACCAAATACAGACACATCTGCTTGCATCCTCTGTCTGCCGAGATGGTCCCACTCTTGGTGTCAGGATAAGGCCAGGCTGCTTCACACAAAGCCTGCTCTTCCATAGGAGCACACCAAGCCACACCATAGGTAACAGCTCCCCCTCATGCACCTTCCAGCTTGAAGACAGTTGCTGAAATGGGGAAAGAGGGTCTTCTAATGTGGAGAAACAAATGCAACTAGAGATGAAAGCCCTCTGAATATCCAGTGAAGAACAAAACCAAAATCCAATGGGCCTTCCAACATCGTAACGTACAATCCCGCTTCCAATTCTTCATCAGATAAGAATGTCTGGTACTTTGGGCCGGTTTATTCTGGAGCAGAAAGCCTGTAGCTGCACACAGCCCACCCCACTGTTTCCTGTGGGAGTCACTAAAAAATATTCTGTCCTTCGATTCCCCTGACCAAAATATTTCTAAACATTCTGGGAGGACCTTGCAGGCAACCATGTGACTACATTTCGGAAGCAAGCAGACAGCAGCAGGCTGTGCATCCCCATCACCAGGGGATGCACATTCATTCCTTCTGTATCTCGCTGAAGTTTTTATGAAAGAGAGCTTAACCTTTCTTTGGCTTGCAAAGCCCTAACCAATTAACTGCTATTTATACAAGATAATTCCTTGTCATTGTAATAGGAAGAAATTCCCCCTATTCAAATCCTCAGAGACCATAAGGAATTCCAGAAAAATAAAGAGTATCTAGCCCTGAATATTTGACCTCTTCTACTAAATTTTAGAATCAGAATGGAGTAATTATTACAGCATAAATTCCCTTCTATTTCAGAACACAATGTGTACCTAGGGAACTATCGTGGAATCGTGCAATCTGTTGGTCATTTCCCCATGTAGATTAGACCTAAATCTTACTTTCCTACAGTTCCTTAACTACTGTCTTGCTTCAGATATAGTTTAAAGAAAGGGAAATTCATCCCATATGCATGAACTCTTTTGCCAAATGAAATTCAATAGGGTATTCTGTTTGTAAATTTTAAAAAACTATTAAGTGGAGTAGATTACTCAGCAAATCTCAGAGATAATGAATTAATTTAAGAACTATATAGAAGATAATGCTCCAAATAAGAGAGATTATCAAGCAAAAATTTCGTAACAGAGGAGATCAAGCTGAAATAAAGCCTGTGGGGAAATCTTTCTTTCATAGTTTGAGTTTTCTCCTCTTCCTAAGCCTGTTTTGTGGTTATAATGGGATTACCAATTAATGGCTCAAGTAAAGGACTTAGGATCCATGAGCTTCATTTTAGGGTGCACTAGGAAAGGATCTGGGTTACAAGAGAGCAATGCCTGAACTGCCTCCAGCTCTGTAGAAAGTTCCTGTGGGCATTTGTTGCAAATGGAGATGAGAGCTTAGAGAAGTCCTGTCTTTGACTCAGATTTCTGGCAGTAGCTGTTTGGGGCCGCCTGCACCCCAGATTGCTCTCATTTGCAAGTTCTTAATAATGGCCAGTTAGGTCTATTACAAAAATAATTATTTATTGAATAGACACAAAATTCACAGACATAAGACTTTAAACAGGCTGCTTACTACACCCTTCAGGTGGTTAACATAGATATCATGGTGGCCCTTTCCACTGCAACCTAGACTTGCTCACAACAGACTAAAGCACTGGCAGTAGTGTCAAAATTCTGTAGCCTTAACAGGCAGACTAAATCCCCCCTTGGGTTTTTCCACAGGAGGCCCTCAACCCAACCACAACAGACTATTTTCTTCTCTTTGGTATGTGGCTTTCTTTGCTGGGAACATCCAGCAAATTTGTCTCCGCAGGGGTTGTGCAGCTCTCTCAGTTACCTTGGTCAGCCCTAACCTTTCCTATAGTCCTGTCACAGCCATCACCTGCTCCTGCTGAGCTGCTTTTCTACCTTCCCACCCCTTGTCCTTTGTGCTTCTAAAGCAGCGTGTCTGCAGCCAGGCCAAGAAAGCTGCCATGGCAGTTTTGCTCTGCTGCAGTGACAGTTTTGAGCACTACATGGGTTGAGCACACTTACAGAAAAGTTACAGCAAGCTTGGAGCCAAGTTGTAGGACCTGGCGGATGATTAAATGATGTGGTGTGAATTTTTGCAATGAAAACAATCATAAAACCAGTTTCTGAATGCTCTGAACAGCAGCCAAATAAGTTGTCCTGAACTGCAGTATATAGAAAATATCCAGATTGTTATGTTAGTTTCACATTATTTTGTGATCTTCCTGAAAACTCCATCCTCAGACAGGCACTAGTTTATTCACAAGTTAATGCACAGAATCAGATGTAAGACTAGATATAACAAAATAATTAATATTTCAGAGAAGTACTGTGTAGTACAAATACCTAGGGTACCCCAGGGTATCCTAAAAATGTGGAAAGAGGTCACCTGTGAAAGTCAAAGAGTTTTTCTGTTGGCTTAAAAGAGATCAGTATATATAACCTTAAAAATGCAGAATATTCAAGAAGAAAATCAGAGGTCACTGAGTTTTTTTCATGTTTTTAAGGTGCTTCTGCTATAAAATAAAGCCCTCTTTGCTGCCATTAAAACACCATCCAAAATATGATAGCCTTGATATTGTTGAGTCTGCAACAGAATATAAACACATTCTATTGGCAACGTTGCATGAAATAACCGCTTTCAAGTGACCTTCAGAGTGGTAACACAACAGATCATATTCTTCATTATTATTATTTCCAGGCTGTTCACCACAATATGTGAAGTATGAGCCAGACAAGCAAAATTGCATCTCACTGAGCTGATTTTTAATGTCTTGATTTGTCAAGTAATGGGGTGACTGTTGGCATACATGATTCTCATTCACATGTACTGGTGATAATTGCAGGAGAGTATCCTGAGCAGCTATTTTTCAAGCACTCAATATTGACGATTATCGTGAAGAATTTCCCAGCCTGTCCTGGATATAATTAACACCTTGAGCAAAACATCTTATTTACTGCTATTGCTAAGCTCTTCTGAATACACTTTCAGGGTGGTGAATTGACTAGTGCATGCAATCTCTAAAGGATCAGATTGATGGTGCGTGCTGAGAAGACAAAAGGCTCTCTTTGACAAACAACAAGAAGTCTAGTTTGTGGATTTCACTGAAGAAGGGCTTCAGGTATTAAGAGGAATAAATGCCGTAGTGTGGTGGGCTGTATTTTAACTCTGTGCATGGACTTGATCAGCAGCACTGGAAAACTCTTTTAAACAGTAATTTACACAGTTCGGGAAGGGAAAAAAAGCTTCTGTTCATTGTTTGCACATTAGAGTAAATAACATTTGATGACAGGAAAAGGAACATTTGGCTCTCTCCGCCCTAGGACTCTGAATTTGTCTTTTAAATTGCTCACTTATGGTTATGAAGCGGATTCCTTAATGTCTGTTTTGTAACATCCTGGGTTTGGAGGTTGCTGTATTTTCTTTTAATTAGTGCACCCCTGGCCCACCTTGGGATGCTTGGCAGGGACTGGGAAAGGTACAGTGGCTGAATTGATGTCCGCCTCTGCCCCACCAGAGCTGTTGGCTTTTTAAATAACCATGCCTGATTACAGGATGGCCATGGACTGACTGACTGCAAGGGCTCAGCTCATTAAAATTGGACTTGGGTAATGTAGCTTGACCCACTTACGCAACCCTAGCGATCAGTCACTATTTTTACAGAGAAAAACGCTTGAGGAGGCTGAGTGTGGTCTCCAAAGCACTGGAGGGTTATTCTCCTCACCAGTTTCTCTCTGCCTCTCATAAACACTGGGAGTGTCAGGTTTGACATACCAGTATCTGCTGATGAGAGAAACATTTTGCTGCTGCAAATCCTGGGCTGCTGTCACCACTGGCTGTCCCCAGCAGACCATGCTGCTCTCTGGGGGCTTGCTCAGAGGTCACATATTATGGGTAGTGCTGCCTGCACAGTGGGCTCGCAGCCTAGGGCTACAGCTGCTTTGATTGTTATTGACAAGCACTCAAATCTTTTGTTTAAATTTCACTGCAAAAGCTCCCCCTCCCTTCTCCCGTGTTTCTCCCAGAGGAGAAGGTGGCTGCTAGCCAAGCAGCTTTTTTAAGGCATGTTTTTCAGGCAGGTAGCTATAGACCTATTTTTTGGGGAGGGAAGGAGGGGTAACACCAGAGGAAGCCATAGCTGCTGAACCTGTCCTGGGTCACGTCGACTTTGCAGCGGTCTGCATTCCAGGAGGATCTCATCCCATGGCTGGGGAACCTCTGCACCAACACAGAGCTGCAGTGTGAGTCCTGGTCACCTCTCCAGGAGTGTTTGCATTCTCATTTTCCTTAACCATTTTTTGTTAAAGTTGAGAAACAAACCATCCATAAATCTTTCCATTGGTTTTGGTGTCTTGTTGGCTTTTTTTCCCAAACTCCAAATATAGAGTGGAACTGAACCTGACAGTGTTTTCTTTATGTTCATCATAATCTTGCTACTAATTCACCTCATGCTATGCTGGAAATATGCCTGACAAGTGTTTTTAATTTGAAGGGAAAGTAGCAGAAAAAGTTATATCACTTGCAAATTGATGAACATAATTTTTTTTCTTTTTGAAAAATGATCTGCTCTCATTTCCAGCACCCTGTTCTTGTAGATGCTATCAGTATGACAAAATCAAGGAAATGATGGAGCAGGCTGTTCACAGTTCAGCTAAGAACCATTCCAGCCCTTTGCATGTTTGTTTGTTTGGGGTTTTTTAAGTGCAAGAATGGTTTACAAATTCAGCAGTATCTCAGGTGACTTCAGACAAGATTCTGCCGCTCTGTCTCCCATTATGTACGGTGGTACTGCACGGCTCCAGATACCATACTCTGTCTAGACAAGACTGCCAGAACCGTTTAGTTACCTCACTCCTGTTAGTGATCTGGGCCCTTGACCTTCCTGAACCCCAAAGTGCCCTAAACAAGCATCCTTTGTTACACCTGTTTTCTCAAAACTGTGGATTTCCACACTCTGGACCAGTTCTACAGGGACTTTGGAAGTCAAGTGGAAAGAAAAAACTTTTGAATTGTTGCAGTAAAGTAATCACAAAAACTTGTGTTTGCACCACAAAAGAAATAAAAAAAAAAAAAAAAAAGAGAAAACAGGAAGGGGGAGGAGGGAAAACAACTTTGAACACATTGAGTAGCAAAATAAAAATTTACTAATGAAGCTGGAATGAACATTCCAGTGAAGACCATTTCAGAAAATAACTGGGAAACATAAACATATGCTCATCTCATCTCCTTCAGGGCCCTGTTGGAGAGGAAATGCAGCCATGGAGGAACTTTCAAAGCAAAGCACAGGATTTCTGGTCCTCCTCCTGTTTTTGTCTCTTGGACACAGACCAGAGCAGCACAGTGGGATTCACAATAGATATTCCTCGCTGGTCAGTGCCAGCAGGAGGAAGAATATAAACTCAAGCCAAACGTCATGAGTGACCTGGCGTGCCCTGACACCCAGAACCCTCTGCATGGGGAGAGGGGCAACCAAACGTCACCTGCCTGTGCACTGCTGCAGCCCCACGCGAAGCAGAGGCACGACAGAGCGCTCTTTGCATGAGTGTGTTCCCCCTGCCTCTGACGGGTTTGGGCGGAAATGTTCCTTTTGATCAGATTCTCGAGACGGAGCTTCTGTCACAAGTCAGGCTGTGTCTGTAGGGCACAACAGAGACTAGAGGGGTAGGGAACATACCACATGCAAGGGAACATACGGCATGCAAATACCACATCCACCCCGAATCTGGCAAGGGGTTGGTGAGCTATACATTTACTAACACATACAGTAATTTTTAACTGAAAATCTGTCGTATTTTGGCTCAAGCACTCTAACCGTATACAATAATACAAACTGCTGATGGTAAAAATTTGGTTCAGTAGTTGCTGAAAAAACTGATTTCAAGTTGGAAAAGAAAGACTCTCTTACCAAAGCTTGCAATTACTGCACTGCAATGAGTTAATACAGACTGCAGCTTGTTAAAAGGACAGAGATGAACCAGCAGATTCATGTGGGGAGGTTTATGCTGGCACCTACTCCTACAGGGTATGAGTCAGGCCAGTGCTGTTGCTCTTTCACTTTTATAAGCATTAAACTTCTTTGCAAGCTTTTGAGCTACTCCAAAATTTCAGATACAGTTTTTCAACTAACTAACCAGCTAAAATGCCTGCATAGGAATAGAGACAAGCTTTAAAAAAATTTAACACAGGTAAAAGAGAGGGAAAAAGAAGTAAAAGGAAAGAAAAAAGAAAAAGAAAAAAGAAAAATAAAAAGAAAAAGAAAAAGAAAAAGAAAAAGAAAAAGAAGAAAAAGAAAAGAAAAAGAAAAAGAAAAACTAGGTCCATTTAAGAGTAACAGTACAAGAGTAAAACTGAAGGTCTAAACTTTGAATGCTTGAGGCGTTATACAGATGTATACTGTTTTAAAGGTGATTTGCTAACTTGACTCCATCAGGGATTTACTTATTAGCTTCAATCCAGTCCAGCCTCTTTCTTAATTTGATCTCTGATCTGTAGTGTTTAGAGTATATTAATTCAGAGGGTACCTCTCCCCTTTAGAGCAGACAATCAAAAAGCCCAAACAAATCCCCTTTAAGACATTGACTGAAGCATGGGAACAAGCAGAGATGTGGGACACATCATTTAACCCCACTGCTCTGAGGACACAAGTGACAGCTTGAGGGTGAGAGCAGAAGGTGAGACCAAAGACTTGTGTTTGAATCACCTTCTCAGTGTGCTTAAAGGAACTATTCTGACTCCTTTGACTGTGAAGAAGCTGAGGAGAAGCACAAAAGTCAGTCTCTATTTTCAGGTGTCAGTATCTTTTTTCCCCAACTTGTTGCAACACAATCTATGCTTTAGAATTTACTTCATTTCCACAGGTTTCTTTTCCTTCAGGCAATTAAGTCTTATGCATAGTTTTTATTTAGCTGTTTTTCCATACTATATACAGCTAGAAGCAATTTTTTATTCCTCTTCAAACCCACACATACCTGGAAAAGGCCAGTTTAGCTTCAGAGGTATATCTGTATCTGAACCTACTGGTTATGGCACTCCTGAAAGAAAGTGGGAATGTGTGCCTTCACAGAGTCTTTAAACCTGGTTCCCAGAAGTTACATACCCAGCTGGGAGTTACTTGAATAAGACAGTCTCATCCATGTTGCCAACACTGAACTCCTGCATAGCCAGGAATGTGAACACTGAGCAATCTGTAGCAGCTAGCAGAGAAAGCACAGGAAAACAAGGACAATATCCTGATGAGCCATGGTTGAGAGACATCCTCTAAGAGTCTCTTGCCAAGAGGAGGGCCAGAGCTGTCATTCCTGGAAGTTTTAAAGGAGGTACCAATGTGCAGAAAAACCCACAAGAGACCTTTGATGTAAGAAGGGCCAGGACTTTCTGAAGAATTTTCTTGCTGACACCGTTTCTTTTGCTGTACTCAGCCATTTCCAGTTTTGAAGCCTTTGTGCCTTTCTTCCTTCACATATAAAACTTAAAGTAATAATACTTTAAAAAGTCTACATGTCTGACAAAATTCAACACCTCTCTGGGTAAATACATCCCACTGCGCTCTGTAGCTTTCATTGTGAATCAGAAGAGATGACTAATGCCATAACTGCTTATTAAAAAGAAAATTATTAATTTCTTTGTGAGCTAAAGTCTTAGAATTCTTTTTAACACTTTAAAACCAAGGAAAATTAGTTTTAAGGATATAAAGCACAGGCAAATGGAGTTTTCGTAGATGTAAAAGAGCATTTTTTTTCTCAAGAGCTATTGCTGATTTTGCTTGACAGATGAGCTTATCAAGTGTCGCTGACATTTTTGCAGTACTGTGCTAAAATATGCTTCATTTGCTACTCATCTGAGCACTTCAGATATGTGTCATTCAGATGGCAGTAAAGGCTTGATCCAACAACCATGTGGGCTGGAAATGCCTCAGTTTCCTAGAGACCTCTTGGTTTCACTCCCAGTGCCTAAACCAAGAGTAGCAGATACCTGGTGAATAGAGCTCTTTCCCAGGCTGTGGGAAAGTGATGATTTTGAACCTCCTCAAACTGGTCCAGAATGTCTTTCACCACCTTTGGTGCACTTTTCTCAGTCTGTAAGGCAGCTCAAGGATGTACTTAGGCATTCAGTGCTCTTCCAGGCAAGAATAAACTTATACAGTGAAAAGAGGGCTGTATCCATTGCTTTCCCTCCGCATCTGTGAGCACTTCATCCTCTGAAACCATCAGCCATTTGAAACAATATTGTAACTGGGGCCTCAAACAACAATACCTCACTGAAAAATTAAGTAAAAATTAATGGAAAAAAACTGGGTGATAGAGACCACTGCAGTAACCTCATCCAGCCCTGTACTGAAAGGAAAGCCAACTTCTAAGCTAGATATGAGGACAGGGGTTCCTGTACAGTCAAGATCTGATAATATCCAAGGATGTAGATTTCCCCAGCCTCTTTAGACGACCTGATCTAGTTCTACAGAAGTAGTTTCACAAGTACCAAGAGGCAAATCACTTCTCTGAACCCACTGGCATCTGCTGATGCAGCTCAGGAGCCTCCTGACCTTCTTCACCCAAACTTGTCCTCCTGGACTCCCAGGCTGTATTCTGTAGAGCTGCTTTCCAAGCAGCTTGTCCACATTTGCACTCATCTTCATTAAGCTTCATGAGGTTTCTGCCAGCTTGTTTCATCAGCTTGCTGACATATCACTGAATAGCAGCCCTACTTTCTATTTCCTCTCCCCACTTTGGTGTTGTTGGTGTACTTGCTGTGGTTTCACACTGTTCCATCATGCATGCTATTAATAAAGATATCAAACAGTATCAGCCCCTTTATCAAGCACTAAAGAATGTTACCCATAACTGGTGATCAGTTCAAGCTATTGGCCTTTATTCTTTCAGTGGGAAAGCCCAGATAAATGTTTTCACCAGCTTTGTGGTCCATCCACCAAGTCCAGACCTTCCAAATTTTAGCACAGTGGTGCTATGGCACAGT
Organism: Oriolus oriolus; assembly: GCA_013400235.1. Taxonomy (NCBI): domain Eukaryota; kingdom Metazoa; phylum Chordata; class Aves; order Passeriformes; family Corvidae; genus Oriolus; species Oriolus oriolus. Next base: position 318,008 of record VXBT01005586.1, on the reverse strand, counting down.
GTGTTTGAAGCCTTGCTAACAGGCTTCTGTTTTCTGAGCCAGTTATCTCATCTAAGAACACAATCAGACAGGTCAGACATTACTTGCCCTTGGTTCTGGGGCTTCTCCTGGAAGTCTTGTCCAGGCACGTGAATTGTGGTTTTCCCGTGCAGAGCAGAGGTTTGGCTTTGATGATCCTTGTGGGTCCCTTCCAACTCAGGATATTCAATTATTCTATGATTAAGTGATGACATTTCTATGATCAAGATGCCAGCCCAGTCATCTTTCTCTCCTTCATGTGCCTGGATATGGCTTCCAGAAGAATTTGCTCCATTGTCTTCCCAGGGACTAGGGCTGGGATGATCCTGACCAGTAATCAATTGACTGGTTTGTTACTCATTTCACAGCAAAGCTTCGTACTCTCAAGCCACTCTTTCACCCCAAGCGGAAGCCCCTCCTGCTCACCTCCCCTCTCTGACTTTTTCAAAGCTAGTCCATGGCACTAGCCATCGGTCAGACCGTCTCATTACACCCCTCTGACCCTAACTAAGAGGTTGTGGCAGGCATACGTCTGTTACCAGAGATTTCTGTTTACTTGTCTCTTAGCAGCAGATGCAGGCTCAAGAAGAAAACATCCAGAGGGCGATATTCAGTTCCAGAGGTTATACTTGTAGTTTCTGTTATGAGATTACAGCACATGAGCTCCCTTGACTTCCATTATTGGTTTTCACGCGCTTTGCAGAATTTGAGGACTTGTAAATGCTGGAAAAAAGTCTCGATGTATTGTGCCTCTGACAGTAAATGTATCCTTTCACTGCAAAGATTTGGTTGTTAAGTTTCTCTGCTTTATGGAGACTGATGAGATTTACCTTACACTTAGGGCTATGCAAATAATTGATTTTGGAGTTCAATGGCAGAACACAGCTAAAGCCAAACCCAATATTTTGAAGGCTTTCTTGCCAAAATAAGAAACTGAAATATTTAATTTTCTTTTTGAAAAGAACATTGAGCTCAATCAGAAACCAAATATTTCACTTCGTTTTATTTTTAGTAAAAGAAAATGAAACAAAACAAAACCAACCCCCCCAAACCCCAAAACACACACCAGCAAAACACCAACAACTAAGGGGTAAAGTCAAAAACTTGCACGGGGAAAATTGTCCATTTTACCTGGTTTCCCAGTGTTTGGCAGACTTTTCCAAATCACAGAATCATCACTGAATCTCTGAATTTGTAAGGGACCTCTGGAGATCCTCTAGGTTAGTCCCTGTGCTCAAAGTAAGGCAGATGAGAGTAGCTTAATCTGCAAAGCCAGCTCCATGTGACTCCACACTTTCCACAGGGTCTGGCTGGGGACAATCCCTGCATCTTTCTTGCCGTATGTTCGCAATGTCACTTTACTGGCACAAGCCTGAGTGGCTGCAGGAAGGCTGAGCAGAGCATGAAACGTCACACAGGCACTAGGATATAGGTTGTTACGCTAGTTAACGGGGTGAAAATCCCTCTCAAATAATTTTTACTTTTTTAGAACAGTGGAAGAAATCTTAGCTATTGTGCTAATTAATATTTCTCTGCTGCAAAGAGAAGATACACAGCAGAGATAGGGTAAGGCAGAGCAGTTCCCACACTACTGAAGAAGCTTACATAAAGCGGGCTATTCATGTCTCTTACAAAGCATAATTCTTCGATTTTTTTTTTTTTTGCTGTTTGGTACTGATTTCCCATAGTGAGATTCTACTTAAAACAAAGAATGCACTCTTGAGTGGTGGGGTCTGATCCTGCAGGGCTCACTCTGCTCCTTCTCCTTGTCTGCAGAAGGAGACCCTTGTGTAGGAAGAGGTGGCTACACAGGTGAGGAGGCTGGATCACGCATTGCTGTATGTTTGTAGCCAGCCCCAGATGGCTCTAAATGGTACCCTCAGCGTTCAAGGTACCTCAAAGCTATTGTGCTTCTTATCATCGCAAGTTTGGCCAGAGCTGAACTGTGGGAGAAAGATTTGACCTTGGCCACTTTGAGGGCCTGCTGCTAATACAGCTCAGGAGCAAGGTACTATGACGAGTAAAGCCCCAGCTTTCACCCTGCTCACAACAGGTTTGGCTGCTCATTTGGTGCACCCTTCCTTCAGCTCGTTTGTGGAGGTGGAGACCCAGCAAGCCCCTGTGGTGTGACACGACTCCACAAGGACCAGATCTAGCCAGTCCCTTGCACCTGCTGAACTTTTACCTGGGTCCACTTTTTTACATAAGGAGGCTGCATGGGGCAGCCTGTTCCCACACCTGAATGGTCACACATTTGGCTGAAAGGTCTTGGGGGGATGGCTTAGGCCAACACTTGAGAGGAAAGACAAGGACTTCCGTTCTGGTGTGGTGTTGGTGTGGGAGCAAGCTACATGACTTCTCCAGGCTCTGTTTCCTATGCTGCTTCTCTTCAGCTTTACCCTGAAATCCCTTGCCCTTGTTTCTCCTCCTCCACTGTATATTCATGTCTGAAACTGGCAAAATGCGTGTGGAGAACCTACAGCCTTTCCAAATGTCTAATATTTAGGCAGAAGGATCAGAGCAGAAGAAGAATCCTACATCCAGCTTTTTCCTGTGCCATAGTCACAGCAAACTGCTCATAGTATCCAAAATTTCTGTGGCATGTGGTGAATGGGAGAAGAGCTTCACTCTTTAGGTTTGAGTTAGAGCTGAAGAGTGTTAGACTAATAGATTCAATTTGTGAAATAGCTCTGCAATGTCCTCAGAAAAAACAGGAATTTTCATCACAGCCTCAAATTTGAGCCTTTATTTATACCGAAGGAATTTCGGACACCTTGTAATCAATCCGCAGATCCTTGATGCTGGGGGCCCATTAGTGAAGAAAATGAAATGACTCCTCAGACAGCACTATTCAGTGAGTCAATAGCAGGGATGGATACAGAATTCAAGGACCCATGATGTTGAAGACTGCATAAAAACCACTTGTTGCCACTAGGTCATCGATTTTTTCGGCCTCTCTTTTAGACATGGCTATAGAATGGTTCATAAACAATTCTGCAGACATGAACAGTAAGACTTTAAAGCAGTTTTACAGACAGAGAGAGTGTTAAGGCTGGTTGCAAGTTCTTCTGGTAAGTGACTCAGAACCTGTTGGACTCTACAAAATTAGTCATTTATTAAAAGGTGTAAGAATAATTTCTTAATCTATTAATGAATGTACTCTACTGTAAAGTGTGACTAACTTCCCATAAAAAGAGAGCAAAACTGTGAGTGCACATAGTCACTTTGTTATCTTCCTGCCAAAACTCAGTCTGTTTCTGCACTGTGCATAGGCACATCCAGGAACTGAGTCCCCAGGTGCCTTCAGGCACCTGGGGAGGGCTGAGAGACTCACTCCTTGAAGGGAAACATTTTCTTGGAAGGTCTGACTCTATTCTTATTTGGAAGACAGGGAAAGCAGCAGCAGCAGCCTCTCTCATTTGCTTCACCAAGCCTAGACCTGTTTCCAGTCAAGCTATGAGTTCCAACCACTTTTTAACTGTTGTGGTTTTACTGACCCAGCCTTTATTTTATATTTAGGCCATTTTCTTGTAAGAAGTCGCAGCTGTGAGTGTCATTTTACTACACTGAAATGTGTCAACAGGACCAAGAATAGCAGCTGTCTGTCAGACTTTCACCTCGTGTGTTAATGGAGATACCAAGCACTGGAAACAAAACAAAAGGCACAGAAACACAGAATGCAACTCTACAATGAAATTCATCTTTGAAACAGTATTCTTACTTCTTTTCTTCCCTAAAAGAGAGAGTAGAGATTTTTTTTAATTAACTCAGAGGGACTTATCACATCCAGACCACTCCAAGGTTATGGAATTTACAGGAATAAACGTTCTGCTGGGAGGACTGGAAGGTCCAGAGTCATCTGTACCTCTTCATCATCACCCCAGCCACCTATTCTGATTGATAATAGCTGAGAACTTGTGACTTCCAGCTTCACAGGAAAGTAGATATGGCCTGGGAGTACAGCATGATACTTGAGAGGAGGTTTTCTCAGCTCTGCCACAGTTGCCTCAGTTCCAGACATACAAACTTTCACTTCTGCAGGAGCTGCTCAGTTTTAAGATGCTGTGGTCTGTGGTGCAAAGGCCAGCTCTCACTCAGTAACTAGCAGAGTCCCTAAGGGATCTGAGACCTTGTGGCACTCCTGTTGCTCAGATGCTCACATCTTTCATTTGACCTGCTAATCAGCTTCTGTGCACAGAAAACTTTTACTGAAGCCACCAAGATTTCTGTGGGAAACTAGTGTGCACTAATTTAAGGACTAGTGTGCAGTAGTATTAGCCTACAGATGATAAAAAAATAATGATTAAGTGACCGCTCAATATCTGTCATGAACATGTCAAGTGCCTTGACAAATCCTGCTTCCTAACCCCAAATGAGCACATACTAAGTCAGTACGTTGAGAGGAATTAGGCATAAGCAAATAAGAGAGTCTGCCTGAATCACTAGTGTTGGGACAAGTTAAAAAACTACAGGTACTAAGGCACAGACACAGCAGAAGTAGCTGAAAGCACTTCCTTCAGCATCTGGACTGATGCTTAAGTGGTTCACACTAAAAGGCTTTAGAACAGGGTCTCTGAGATGTTTTTGTCTGAGAGGGCTGTTTAATGAGCTGAACATCAAGCTGGGGCCAGATAACAAACTTCATGTGAACTGAAATTTCCTTCTGTTCAAGAATGCAATGTGACGAGCTTTACAAATTGAGGCTGAAGTAGAGCTAATAAAATAGCATTTATTTTTCCATGTTCGAGGGATACGCATGTAGGGGATACCATCTCTATTCAAAACCTGCCTCAGCCTGAAGGACTGAGCAAAGGTAGTCCCCAGCACAGCTCTGCACATGCTGCTGCTAAAGGAGATTAATCCAGATCCCACAAGCATCAAGTGTCTAGAACAGACCTCAAAGAAGTTTGTTAACTCAGCATGGGATAACAGGAAGGCTCAGAGGAGTGCTTAGGGACAGAAAAGTTGTAGAAATTAAACTCATTATTGCCCTTTCCAGCAGCCAGCCTGGGGTCATGAGTTTTGTGCAGCACTGCAGTGTTTTATGGAAGGAATTTGGGTGCAAGGTGGGGAGAAAGAGTGGTACAGTTATTTGTACTGTGCCTTTTAGAGAAAGAAAAATATAGTCAGTAATTATTATCATGTTACTCTAAACCATACAGAGAAAGACTGTACCAGCTGCAAGGACACATTCCCTCTAGCACTGATGGACATGGAGTTTGTTCAGTCTTAGACAGTACCATATCAGCCTGATGCACCTAGTTAAGAGATTCTGAGATTCTAAAAATGAGGAAAATCTGACACCTTTTTTGAAATAGCCTGTGGTGATGTACCTCCTCACCCTTAGGTGGGTTCAATGCTTGGATCTGGTCAAATGCTTATTTTTCAGAACAGTATGTAGAGATGGCAAAACCATCACTTCTTTCCATAGCTTGTTCCACTGGTTAACCCTATTTGTCCCCTGACATCTTGGCCTTTCTGATCTGAAGGTCTCTGATTTCCACACCTGTACATTGGCCTGAGTTCTCAATCAAACTGAAAGCCCTTTCTAAATGATGTTTTGCCCTCCCAAGAGACAATAGTACCTATTATGGTCATTCTCCAATAACCAGGCTGCAGCTAAGCCTTGGTTTGGATAAGCAGACCTAGCTCTCCCCATAAAGCATTTTTCTCAGACCTCAGAATATTTTTATGACTCATGTTATGACCTTGGACACAAATACTGTGCTTCAGAGAACCTCTGGAGAGTGAGGGCTGAACCCATGAGAGTGTGGCTCTGCTTCAGATACTCCTGTAAGAGATAAAAGAGCTGGGATGAAAAAGATATGTGTTCCCCAGGAGTGCTGAGTGGTTCCTTGGAGGGAGAGCTTCAAAGCAATGGATCTGAAAACTGAAAATATCTTAAATACTGATATTTCAGCAAAGAAAAAAAAAAGAGATTAGGTTCAATATGCAAAGAGTTAAATCAGGCAACACAGATGGATAATAACTGAAAAATGAATTTGTATTTATGAGTTTGTGTTCACAACCACCACTGTCAACTGATTGTACCATGTGTCACTAAATAACAGGCAATGTTGAGATCACACTCTCCTATTATTAGAAATGTAATAGTCATATCTTGTTTAAAAACCTGTTTTTAAATCTGTTGCCACCTGGAAAACTAGATTAAACAGATCAAGAGTTAAGGTTATCTACAAATATTCTGAGCAGAAACATAATTAGGGCTATTATTAGTATTACCATTTAGTAGGCAGTATAGACAAGACTGAGAAGATAAGCCACTATCAGTTGCTGTTGAGGGCTAAAGTGATTATTAAGCTTGTAAGTTTGGGCCATGTGTTTTCCTGGCAATGTGGACATAATGTTGAATGGCTTCCAAAAACCCAGGGCGGGGCTGCAGGTGGTTTCTCCCATCAGCAGAGAGGTAAAGTGCTGGTGTGTGCCAGAGCCTGCTTGCAGCTCCCCAGCACCAGGGCAGTGGAGCACGAAGGATGAGGTTGCAAAGTGGAGCATAAAGCTGCATGCCAAGCAGCCTCATGTGTGTGCCTCCTGATGGGACCCCCTCAGGGCCTGTGCTTTCCATCCCAGATCATTCACTCTGGACACAAAGCACTCAGCACTGATGCACAGCACCTGCAAGGGCAGCCTGTGATAAGAAGAAATTCCATGCTAGGATGGAAGATTGAAATAATTTTTATATCAAACCATGGCAAATAGGTTGAACCTTTAAACAAGCGTGTTTCAGGATGTGTAACAGCCTGAGCACTCTACATGTGTCTGAAGTGCATGACTGGAGGACACAGAATCATAGGATGGTTTGGGTTGGAAGGGACCTTAAAGATCATTTAGATTCAACATGCCTGCCATGGGTGGAGACATGCTTGCTAGCCCAGGTTGCTCAAATCCATTTAGGTGGAAACATTAACCTGATCTAGTTGAAGATGTCTCTGCTGATTGCAGGGGAGTTGGACTAGGTGACCTTTACAGGTCACCTTTCAGCCCAAACCATTCTATTATGCTGTGTGGGAACACCACTTGGAGCCTTTTCCTGAGTCAGGAGAGCAGTCAGCTCTGCAGCACCAGGAGTTCTCCTCTGCTCTCTCTCACCTCAGTGAGACAGACAACTCCCCAGCAACCTCACCCTCCCTTGGAGCTGCATTTCCAGACTTCCCCAGGCCTTTACCACACCTGCCACCAGGGACACATTGCTGTAACTTCTTGTTACATGGAAATCCTCATGGGGTTAGGTACAGGGACCTGTGTGCTTCCGTTTCTCTCCTTGGTACCTGCAGGGGGAACTTGGTGGCACCTGCAATTCGGAGTCTGCACTGCACCAGGGACATGGGGAAGTCCCCAGCAGGGACCTTCCAACACACAGCAAAGAGCACAAGAGCTGAAAAGAGCAGCTTGGTGCCACAGGCAGCTGGCAGAGGTCAGCATGTCTCTGCAGGAACTATAAAGGTTAACGTGGCTGTCACTTGCTCAAAGGCTGACTAACCCAGAAGGTGCAGGCACTCCCCAGCAGCCCTCTCTTTCTGCTGCTGTGACTTCACAGAACCCAGGAGATATAAGAAGGGAGTTAGAAATGACACAGGTTTGATGAGGTTGGTGGGCTCTTCCCCAAACGTTCGCATTCCGTGGAGCAGACCAAGCACTCCTATTGAACACCACAAACCAGCGGCAGCCCCTTATTCTTTGAAGTTGCTGATGTTTTGCAGCTTGCTGAGCTTCTTAGTGAGAAAACCTCATTTTGTTTTCAGAAACAGAAATAAATTGCTTTCCTTCAGATAACTGATGTTTTTCTTCCTCTCAAAACACTCAATGGACCTGTTTTTATCTGTGTGGTGTTTATTTTCCAGGACGCTTTGCCACGTTTGCAGCTTCATGGGATTTTTTTGCCTCAAGCTTCTCCACAAAATACACAGAGAGCCCAGGGCTGGTCTCTGCTGTTGGGAGGGTAAATCTGCTCCCGAGACAGAAAAGATGGCCCTTCTTGTGACCTTTTCTTTTCTTGGTTCTGTTTTGACATTTTATCTTCCTTCACGCTACACGAACAGGAAGCTATAGGGACAGCCACAAATCACTTGCTGCCTTATGTCCTTCAGCTCCACTATTTTTACTCTTGTTTTTATACAAGCGCCTGTACATTTACAGGATGAAATGGTGATGGCAGAATGTCTCTGATTACAAATTCCATTATGTCTAAGAAGACCAAGTGCCGTTCCCCTTATTCAAACCCAGCCAAGGAGCTTTCCTGCTCTGAATTTATAGTAACCATAATTCCAGAAGATCCTCAGATACCTCACAGTGGTTTTTTCCAGCATGAATAGGTTTTACAGCTGGGCGAGGTCTTACATTACAGAGAAATTTATGCCTAAACATCTGCTCTTAAATGTCCTTCAGCTACTCGAGGTGGTTACAAATCTATCCACAGCACCCGCTGGAAGATATAAAAAACCTACTCCCTTAATTTAATGTAGAAAAGTATTTGTTATTCCACTGACAGTCTGGACAGCAGGAAGGAAGATGTCAGGAAACTTTAGATTCATGTCAGACCTCTCAATTTTCTCAGTGGTAGGGAAAAACTCTCCTCCCTTTTTTTCCTCTTTGTACAATACAGATATATGTTCAGTTGAACCAGTTCAGTGTTGCTGTAAATAGACAGTCCTAATAGGTAGAAAAGTGCACTCACTTATTTCTGCTTGTCCTAAAACTTCTGATAAGATTTTGATGAAGCTCATTGTGGCAGACTCACTCACACACATAATAAAAATAGTCCTTGATACAAGAAATGCATAGCTGGGAGGTGAGACCTACAGAAAACTGTATATATGGTTTCTTTTGTTGTCATGAGTAGTGGCTTGTTTGAGATAATAGGGCAAACATGTCTGTAAGTATTGCTGATTTACTGAATTAATAAATAGTTTCCCTTGTGCATCTTTGCTTCTTTAAAAAACCCCCAAAAACCCAACCAACCAACCAACAACGACCAATAACAACAAAACCCCCAGCAAACCTGGAGAGTTGTCATTAAGTAGACCAGCCTGGCTTCATATGGTTGACCACAGGAACAAGGTCCAATGGGGTCATTGCCCATGGAGCAGATCTTCCCAGTGGTTTTCCTAATTAATTTCTTAATTTAGCAGTGTATTGATCTAGACCTAATCACTGCTGTACCTCAGCATCTTTGATGTCGGTCTTTCCAGTAGGAGAGTCCATACAGCCTTCTTCAAAACCAATGGCACAAAAAATCCTTGTTACCCAAAATTTTACCCTCATAGATTTCCAGCAATAGTATGCAATAGCAATTTCATTAAGTCAAAGGAGCTATGTCAGTCACTGCAGAATTATATACATTTTGCTATAGTCATTATGTGAATTGAAAAATAGGAATATTTATAACTGAAAATGTAAACTTCCCCAAGCTGGCCTCATTGGGGTTCTGTAAAAGCTCAAAATAGTTTTTATTTTCTATGCCACAACCTCTCTTTTTCTGCCAGCACATTTAAATATGAATATCTCTTTTACAATGCTGTCGTGGAGTTTCTACATCTGCAACAGAGCCAGATTCAATCTCGTGTTCTCTTTGAGCATTTCATATAGTGAATTTCCTCTTTAATCAGTTAATCCAACGTTGAAATAAAGCTAGCATTTCACGTGGGCTACACATTCAGAAGAGTAGACAGATGGAATTATGTCAACTGACACCAAGCAAGGATAGAATCAAAGGATCATTTAGGTTGCAAAAGAACTCTAGGATCATCCAGTCCAACCATTGTCCTAACAACATGAAATCCACCATGAAACCATGTCTCCAAGTGCCCCATACTCATGTCTTTTAAATTCTTCCAGGGAGGGTGACCCTGCTACTTCCCTGGGCAGCATGTTCCAATGCCTGACAACCCTTTCGGTGAAGAAAAAAATCTTAATATGCAATCTAAACTTCCCCTGGTGCAACTTGAGGCCATTTCTTCCTGTCCTATCACAAATTACCTGGGAGATAGACTGGCCCCCCATGTCACTACACCCTCCTTTCAGACGGTTGTAGAGAGCAGTAAGATCCCTACTGAGACTTTTTGCCAAGCGAAACACCCCCAGCTCCCTCAGCTGCTCCTCATCAGACTTGTGCTTGTGCTCCAGACCCTTCACCAGCTCTGTTGCCCTTCTCTGGACATGCTCCAGCACCTCAATGTCATTCTTGTAGTGAGAGGCACAAAACTGACCACAGGATTTGAGTCCACTGCCAAGTACAGGGAAAAAAATCACTGCCCTTGTCCTGCTGGCCACATTATTGCTGGTACAGGCCAGGATGCCATTGGCCTTCTTGGCCACCTGGGCACACTCTGGCTCATGTACAGCTGCTGTCGACCAGCACTCCCAGGTCTTTTTCCACTGAGCAGTTTTCCAGCCACTCACTGGCTGTAGTGTTGCACAGGAGTGCTGTGACCCAAGAGCAGGAGCTGTCTTTTTGCCTTGTTGAACTTCATACAATAGGCCCTGGCTCCTCAATCCAGCCTGGCCAGATCTCTCTGTAGAACCTTCCCTACGAAGGCATCTGTAGAGAACAGCAGATCTGCAGAGAAACAGATCAAGATTGATCTGCTGATCAACACTCCTGCCCAGCTGCAAACTGGCTGAGGATGCACTCAATCCCCTTGTCCAGATTGTTGGTAAAGACATTAAACAGAACTGGCTGGAGTACTGTGCCCTGGGGCACCACTGGTGACCAGCTGCCAACTGAATGTAACTCCATTCACTGCGATTCTCTGGGCCTGGCCATTCAGACAGGTTTTTACCCAGTGAAGAGTGCCCCTGTCCAAGCATGAGCAGCCAGTTTCTCCAGGAGAATGCTGTGAGAAATGGTGTCAAAGGCTTTACTAAAGCCCAAGAAGACAATTTATGGCCATTCCCTCATCCTTTAAGTGGCTCACCCGTTCATAGAAGGAGATAATGCTGGTCAAGCAGGACCTGCCTTTCATAAACCCATGGTGGCTGGGCCTTGTTCCCCAGTTGTCCTGTACATGCCACATGTTGGCACACAGGATGGTCTGCTCCATGACTTTGCCCAGTACTGAGGTCAGATTGTCAGGCTTGTAATTCCCCAAATCCTTCTTTCAGCCTTTCTTGTAGGTGAATGTCACATTTTCTAGCCTTCCGTCAACAGGGCCATCTCCCCATCAGGGCTGCTAATAAGTGATGGAAAGTAGCTCGGTGCGCACTTTTTCCAGCTCCCTCAGTACCCTCAGAGGGATCCCTTAGGTGGACCCCATCGAGCCCCAAAGACTTGTGTGGGTCTCAGTGGCATGGCAGATTGTTGACCATTCCCTCCTGGATTGTGGGGGCTTCATTCTGCTCCCCATCCCCGACTTCTAGCTCAGGGGACTGAGTACCTGAAGAACAACTGGTCTTACTATTAAAGACTGAGGCAAAGGAGGCATTAAATACCTCAGCCTTTTCCTCATCCTTTGTCACTCTGTTTCCTCCCACATCCAATAAAGGATGGAGATTGTTCTTAGACCTCCTTTTGTGGCCAATGTGTTTATAGAAACATTTTTTGTTGTCTTTTACAGCAGTGGCCAGATTAAGTTCAGTTTGGGCTTTGACCCTTCTAATTTTCTCTCCCTGCCCAACTTCACATCATCCTTGTAGTCCTCCTGACTTTCCTTCCAAAGGTGATAAGCTCTTTTGTTCCCCAAGTTCCAGACAAAGCTCTCTGTTCAGCCAGGCTGGTCTTCTTCCCCACTGGCTCATCTTTCAGCACATGGGGACATCCTGCTCCTGCACCTTTAAGATTTCCTTCCTGAAGAATGTGCAACTTTCCTGGACTCCTTTGCCCTCCAGGATTGCCTCCCAAGGGACTCTGTCAGCCAGGCTTCTAAATAAAAATCTCTGTAATAAAATACAGGAACCCACCTCAGCATTGATTAAAGTAATTTGGATTTTTTCCACTGACTTTACTAGTACATATATTAAGCTGTCAAATTTTTTCTACTTTTCTCTCAGCAAAATTTTTCTTCCTTGATGCACATTGTGGGTCTCTTGTATGTGATGAAGAGCTGTGTAAGACATTTTCCACTCTTCTTTATTTGATTCTTTTATAGCATTTTGCTATGCTGGTGTGTGGGCTTTACGTGACTGGTACAAATGCAGAACTGGCAGAAGATGATACAGATGTAGATGAGAAAGATAAAAAAAACACGTGACATCTTTTAGGAGGAAGAATTTCTGTATTAAATGCTCACTGCTTTGCCAAGCTGCGAAAATGTCAGTGTCTGGAAATAACAGATCTCCATTTTTTCTTTAAAAACTTGTAAAATATATACAATATAAATAAACTCAACATGCCCAGCACTGAGAGAGTCTAGGTGGAGGTTACAAAGCTTAAAAGGAGTCACTGACTTTCTAAATAAGCCTTAAATCCATGGTTAAAGCCAATTTCAGGATGTAAAATCACACTATGGGAGACCAAAATTAGAGCCTAAATATTATGCTAGGCTGCACTTAGTCTAATCAAATTCATTTAACCCCATCATTTTCTTTCTTTTGTATGACAGATGAAAACAATGGAGCCCTCTTGGCAAGAAGCCAGTCTGAAGCCATCTATTACCCTCCATACTGAAGTTCTGACAAGGAGAACAAGGCAGCTGCCCTTACAGTAATTGATATTAATGACTCAGGTTAGAGACCGTTGTGCCAGCTTGGGACTGACAACAAAGAGAAACCACAGCCCAGCTCCATGGCAATAGGGGCAGGAGTAGTCTGAAGACAGAAGGATATAATGAGAGCAGAGCAGTGTAGTCCTTTTAAATTTTTTTTTTTTTTTGTCTTGGATGTTATTCAGATGAGACACCAATATACATTAAATAAGAACAAGAATTACAATTGTAATTGTCAATATCTGTCTGTGCCATTTCTCTGATGTATCCTGCACTGCATTTGTGGTCTGGAAAAGGCAGATGCGGGGTTGGCCACCCCCCTGGAGTGGGTGCACACTGGCCAGGAGGACTGCATCCTTAGGCACAATGCAGTGCAGGGGTGAACTGCCTACAGATTCAGCCCCAGCTGTTCCCCAGCAAGCCCTGGACTGAACCCAGGCCCTGCCCAAACTCCATTCCCAGGCCTCTTACAACATTCATGGTAAGGTTATTTTTCAGTGTTTCAGTCTGTTCTAGTTTTATCAGATGCCTGCAGATTTCACACATTTTTGCTGAAAATTAGCTCTTGCTTTCAAATGAGCTGGAGCTATTCTAGCTAGCAGAAACAGTGATTTGCATTGGTGAAAACCAAAGTGATTGTACCTACTCCATTTTACTTGTAACATAACAGGCTCTGCTCTGACAAAACGTGTCTCAAGGTTGAAATGAAAGGATGGAGAGGCAGCCCTTACAATATAAGAGACAGTATTTACACCGGGGAACAAAAATTTTGCAGTGCTGCTTGGTTTAGTTTGTGACAGGCTTTGGTTTTCAGTTTATTAACGGGAAAAGTGGTAAAAGGGACAAATGTATGGAAGTGGCCTCTGTTGTATCAAAGTGGGCACGGATGCTGTGTTGTGACCCTGGGAGTGATACATTACTGTATGCTGTCTCAGGCCTAACTCAGGTTTCCTTGGTCTTCTTCATGTGCTATTTTCTCTTGCTGCCTAATCCTACTCCAAGCTGTCATATCCCTTAGCCCCCAAACTGTCTGGAGCATCATGCAGATCATGTGAATGGTGATTACCACATACCACTGTTCTGCCTCTTGGGGTGTTGTGTCTTTTGGCCATCTTATCATCAAGGTGTTGAGAAGCTCAGCACTACAACATATGCTGTCTGTTAAAATAAATGTAGTGTCTATGCTGTCATTGTTGTTGAGTAAAAGGCTTTCCTAAGTAGGTCCTTGGGAAATACATTTTCTGCTTGACCTAATTCTCTTCAAAAGACTGAGAGACAGAGTCAAGTGTATCACACTTTTTAAATGAAAATAGCACTCAAGCTTGCTCTATAATTTCTGGTCTCTCCTGTAAACATCTGCTGACATTCCCTTCAAACTTTGCCTGCTTTTGCACCTTTGGAGTATTTTAGCATAAAGTGAAAATAATTAAGTCTTTCAAAAAGAAATATTCGTCTGTATGTCCCTGCTATTCAGGAAGAAAGCAAATCCCTGGGTTACTACACAAATATCAACATTTGAAAAGCTCTTGCTTTCCCAGACTCCTCTCTACTGTCACACCTCCAAAGTCCAGTTAACACAAAGCATTTACTCACTATTTGTCTGGGCTGATAATTATTTAATGACACAATAATCTGAAATGTCAAGACACAATTCAAATCTGATTCCAGCTGTTACCTTTAAGCCACAACAGATTCAAAACTGTGATATAGTCTCCTATTACAGGGAGTAGGGTAAAATTTCAGGAAGCAAATACTTATCTGGTAGAGGAGACACCATGATCAGGCAGGTAGGACATCTATCCCCTGCACTACCTTTCTTCTTTAGATCATGGATCAGATCATCTTTGCAGATATTTCAAAACATAGAGAAGACAGGGAGGTGATTATACAGAGCCAGCCATGTTCCACCAAGGGCAAATCCTGTGTGACTAATCTAGTGGTCTTCTAAGATTAAGTGACTGCATCAGTGGACAAGGTAAGAGCTACAAATACCCTCTCTGTGGCCTTTTGTAAGTACCTTGATAAGGTCCCCACAACATTCTTGCCTCTAAACTGAGTGATACGTATTTGATGGATGAACTGTTAGATGGGTAAAGAGTTGGCTGGATGTCCCCTCAATGACTCAGAGACCAGTGGTAAGTACTGGGTCCAATACTGATTAACATCTTCATAAATATAGTGGTGCACTTAGCACACCTGAGAGAAGAGATGCCATCCAGGGGGGTCTTGGCAGGCTTGAGAGGTGGACCTTCGTGAGGATCATGAAGTAAAATTAGGACAAGTGCAAGGTCCTGCACCTGGGTGAGGACAATCCCCAATACCTGTACAGACTGGGTGAGGAATGAATTGAGAATCATAGAATCACGGAATGATCTGCCCTGTAGAAAGGAATTTGGGTATTTTACACTGGTGAGTGTAAAATGGGACATGAGCCAGCACTGTGCATTTGCAGTACGGAAAGCCAGTTGGAACAAGAATAGCCAGCAGGTTGGGGAATTCAATTCTCCTCTACTCTGCTCTGGTGAGACCCCACCTGGAGTACTGCATCCAGCCCTGAAGTCCTCAGCACAGGAAAGACATGAACCTGTTGGAGCAGGTGCAGAGGAGGACCGCAAAATGGTCAGAGGGCTAGTACACTTCTCCTGGGAAGAAAGACTGTTCAGTCTGGAAAAGGCTCTGGGGAGACCCTCCTGTGGCCTTTCAATATACAGAGGGGACTTTGAGAAAGACTTTTCACCAAGGCCTGTAGTGACAGCATGAGGGGCAATGGTATTAAAATGAGAGTGAGCAGATTTAGACTCTATATAACAAAGAACTTTTTTTCACCATGAGGGTGATGAGACAGTGGAACAGGCTTCTCAGAAAAGTTGTGGATGTCCCATCACTGGAAGTGGTCAAAGATAGGTTGGAAAGGACTTTGAGCAACCTGATTTTGTGAAAGGTGTAACTGCCCTTGGCAGGACAGTTGGACTAGATGATCTTTAGGGGTGCCTTCAAATGAAAACCATTCTAGGATTCTATGAAATCCACTACATATGTGCATATGTATGTGTGTGTGTATATAAATGAAAAAAGTAGTTCCACACATTCAGTGCCTTTTTCCCCCTTTCTTGTTCTTGAAATACTTTTGAGCTCTTTCCATTGTCTCTAGGATGCCACAGCTGGAGAGTGTTAAATGATTCAGTGGTATAGTGTGACTTCTGGGTCAAAAGCAGCCCATGAGGAGTTCATACAAGACCAAAGTAAAAGACCATAGCTGTAGTAAATCTGTAGAGGTGGATAATTCTAATCCCCAGATTTGAAAGGAGACATAGGAGCCCACAGTGCCACTGCCATCTCCTTATGGGAACATCTCCCAGAGTATGCTTAACCTCTCAGTTGTCTGAGGTCTGCCATAAATGACTTGTGATTGTCAAACTTGGACATCTCAACTGTGTTTTGCAGAGTAGAAAAGGTCACTATCTCAACTGTACATGATGTCTCTTTTCTCACTCTTGGCAAGTTCACCTTGTACAGCTCCCTCCTGAGCACTGGCTCTCCCTTCTCCCTACATTTGCTTTTTAATCTGTGCTTACATACCTTTTCACACTCTGTTCTCTGGGCTCAGAATTTCTTTCCTAGGGGACCTGGCAATGTCTCCTCTCAGATCTCTCTAGAATTCCACTCTTCTGTTAATTGCTCAGGTACAAGACTAATTTCTTTTCAGTTCAAGTATTCACAGACAGAACCTTCCTTTATGTCTCAAGTGAAGTCTTGTTGTCACAACAGAACTACTGACATTGTTTACAAAAGTCCAGATTGTACATTAACATGAATTCTCCACTTGTGCCAGATTCTGTAAGAAGCAACTCATAAGACAGTTCATTACAAAAAAAATTAAAATATATCAATTTCAGAAACAGTAGTATATACTGTCTGGAGATCTGTATCTTCCTACTTGAATCAGTTGCTTATTTTTTAAGAACTGTGGATGCCTGAAAGCACTGTGTGAACATCATCCATTTGCCCATATTTTTCTGAGCAAAGATGAATCTGACTTTTGCTTCTAAGAGCCAGTTGGCAAATACTGAAGAAGTGTCTTGGAATAAAAGATTGGTGTACTGGGTTTAAATCTTAAGGCTCATAGGCAACAGTAAGCCCACCTGTTACACTACTTGTGCTCAGATATTCTTCAGTTTACAGCAAAACAAATGGGTTCCAGCCTAATACGTTGCCTCATCTGTGACCACAAGACAAATTCAGGGTCATGACTGCCCTTCAAGCCTGGAATTCGTGTGTGATGGGAGCTGGAAGAGTTGCTTGATTAGGATTTTACTTCAGATTAGGGTAGGTTGTTATTGAAGAAAAAAGCCTTAGTTACAATACTTAACTGTGCTAGCCGAAGCCTGTCAAACCCTTCAGATAATGTAATGAATCTTGTAAATGGAGTAACTGATATGCCTCTCTGAGCATCACATTCCAGCTAGTCTTTAAAAAATGAGAATGACACTGATGCTATTAGTTACTAGGGACTACACGATCACAGAATCACAAGCAGTGTTCCCCCAGGGCCCAGTAGTGGGGCCAGTTCTGTTTAATATCACAGAATCAGCTGAGTTGGAAAGGACCCAAAAGGATCATCTAGTCCATCTCCTGGCCCTGCACAGGACACTCCAAGAGTCACATCATGTGCCTGAGAGTGTTGTTCAAATACTTCTAGCTGGCACTGCTTTTTACCTCTGCTGTTCACAGAGGTTTAGAGAGATCGCATATTGTCTGGAGAAGGGAAGCGCTCCATGCACTACTTGCCTGCCAACGAACTGACCAAGAGGATACAGCCTACAAGCATTCATGTGGGTATTTTGCAGTGTTTAAAGCCCATTGTCATTTATCAAGGGCAAATTTAATCAGTGTGTAATTTGGAAGAAGCAGTTTCTCTCCTGAAGAGATGAATGCACACTGACCCATGGTCATAGTTGATTCATAGTTCAGTTTATTCAGTTACACACTTGATAGAATTGGGATGATAATTTGTACATTTCAGTGTCCGCATGATAATTATTTCTTTTCTCAGTGGTTTAAACTGTTTTCTATTACTCCAGCTTACTAGCAGCTCAGATGAAGCATAGGTTATAAAGCCTCAATTGCTAAGGTTGGATCTGGACAAACAGTGCAATAAATTTTGCTGATGCTGATTTGGAAAGCTTAGGTGCACGATTTTGCTTTCTACTCCCTCAGCACAAGGTTGTCCAAATTACTGAAGCCCTACCAGTGTAAGACAGAAGCACAATTTTCTCCTGCTGTTTTTTATTTGGTAGACATACGTACTAGCAGGAACTCAAAGTCCTTTTTCTTTTAAAGACGTCATGGGCAAAATGTTAGGCTATAGTATTACCTGCTATAATAAAGCCCTCTGAAGCAGGCAGAGTCCAGTGAGTTCTCAGCAAGATGGGAACAGTGGCTCATTCACGTCACAGCTATATACTATTTTTGGCATGCAGTTGACTTTCCCTTATTAGAAAAATAAAAATAATTCAAATATAAAGTTCTTCCAGCTTGGTGTACATACCAATTTGGCTGCTTTCAGCCATATTGATTTCTTTTCACCTGCAAAAACTTACTTTTTTTAAAGTCTGCAGAATTTTGTTTGAGGCTGGTTCTTTTCAAGCTCCATTTGTCTCTATGCCTCCTCTCTGAATGCGGAAAAGGGTTATCCCTTGGGAATGATGATGGATCCAGTCATGTGCCCAGAGGAGAAGGAGCTAAGGTAGACAAACAAAGGGTGGTGAACGCTCAGACTCAATTTGGCTTCCTGTGAGCAAAGCACATACCCATGGACAGATGTATTGTACAGATCTGGCCCCTCATACAGAGACTGTGGGGACGCCACGTCTAGGCAGTGTGTCCATACCACTCTCAGTGTTTCCCTTCTAAGTAACTTCTCCTCAGCTTGAACTTCTAAAAACAAAACAAGGTCTGGAGCTGGCTGGGCCAAGGATTTTCAAAGAACTAAGACAATGTTGATATTGCGCCTTCCATGGAGATTAAGCTGAAAATTTTAATTAATAATGTCTGCAAACCTTGTTCTTTTATTGTTCTGTTTCAAGTACTGTATCTGAGCGCTACAACAAGGCCTGATTCAGGGCAAGTCAGTTCTAATGGCATTACTCCAAGATGGTTTTTGCTTTATCCATACCAATCCATTTTTGCACAAAGGTAGCAACTTAATAAATTAATACTTACTGACGTACATCAACATAATATATAAGGTGTAAGAAAAGATGTGTTGGTCTATTTTTTATAGACTTTACTTAGGGGATGAGATTATACAGTTGTACAACATAACTCTTCCTTATTAGGAGAACAAAATCTCTAACGCTGGAAAGCATCTCTTGGTCATCTCCTGAAGTATTTCAGATTTTCTCCAGTGTCTTCTTGTTATTTAAAAGGAATGTAATTCACATCCATAGTGGTCATGGGTTATTTTCTGGACTAGATCTCTGTTGTGATGGCAGGCATATATTATACAGTTAAATCATGCAGGGCCAAGGGTAGTTTCCATTTTCTTCTGAATGAATGGAGTGATAAATGAAAGATGGAAAGCTCTTTATTTCAGCATGTGTTTATGGACCCAGCTGGAGATCAGCTCATTCCAGACTAACACAGAAAACTGAATTGAATTTTGTCTAAATTATACAGTTTTTTTAATATTTATATATTGAACCTAATCTGCTTTCTGAAAGTTTCATTGGGTTCAACCAGAACTAAACAGCAGCAACTTACCCACAGCTGAGCCTGAACTGGAACTCACCCAGAGTAAGTACTGCTTCAAATTACCAGCTTATAGAGGGGGTTAGAACTCCCTGATACCACTTGAGCCCTGCAGGAACCACATCTCTTGTGAGATTTGGATTGAACCTGGTCTTTGCTGTGGTTAATCCAGAATAAAAGTATTGTTTTACCGTCATGCTCCGCCTAAAGATGATGACTTCATGAAAAGAGGGATTCATCTCATCTCAGAATGGGACATTTGATTCAAGCTAGTTGTCTTCTCCATTTACAGTGGTAGACAGAGGGATACCCAGAGGAAGATTCACAGAGAGCCCAGGTGACTATTTCAGACTAATTTCATGATTACCAGGAGACTGCTGGACAAAAATTTCACAGTTGAAATGTCTGCACGTGTACAGACACCCTTTGATATTAGAACCAACTGCTTCTTTGTTCCATAACTCTCCAGCTGACATCTTCCCTTTTCCTGAGGCACCTCAAAGCAAGACCTGTGTGAAGTCACTGGCTTCCATGTCATGTGGAAAGTTCACATTTTTCAAAAGTTGGCTTTTTTTCCTCTGTTTTATCACAAACTGGCAGCACCAGTCTGAACAAAACCAATTGGAAAATATGCACTGGAAAGTCATCATGAGCTAGAAGAAGAAATGACAGAAGGAGATTTTTAAATTTTTATTTTAATTTAAGTTTCCAAGATTGTATGAAAACAGTATGGTGAGAATCTCTCTTCCCTCCTTCCTTAGTTCTTGTTCCATCTGTAACTAGTCAAACTAGGAAGAGATTACAAAGAAGAAGTGGGTTGTTCAAACTTGTTTGTCCATGAAAGTATCTGTTGCAAGAACTATTTTTTCTCCCAGAGGTCTAAAATGCTTCATTTTACCAGCCAGACTGAATGAATGCTGTGAAGTAGTTACACAAAAACAGTTGAAATTTTTAAATGAATCTACTTTAGTTATCTTTGCATTTGGTGTGATTTTGCTTTGTCACAAATATTCATGCAAATAATTTTTTTGGAACAAAGTATTTTTCAGAGTAAATATTAAGGATGAACAGTCAAATGTATATGCAAAGGAATATTTTACATTGCCTTTCTGCAAGGCTTCAGAAGCAAAAAACTCAGGAGTATTAGGTTTATTCCTGATGTCAAGAAACAGCAAGAATACAGAGTAGCTGAAGCGACACGTCCAAACCGAGAAATCCAGGTCTTATTTCAAGGGTGAAATCCCAGTTCCCCTGAATTCATTAGTGGATTGTCAATACATTTCACAATGACAAAATTTTATCATACTTCTAAGGTACTGAGTCCACTATTTCTAGCCTAAGGGTTAGACAGTGCTGACTTACTAAACTAAAAAAAATCCCTTTATATAACTTGGAGACCTTTAAACAGCACAGAGTAGGCAAATAATCTTTTTCCATTACTGTTCCAGGTTAATTTTAGACAA
This sequence comes from Oriolus oriolus, assembly GCA_013400235.1. Classification (NCBI taxonomy): domain Eukaryota; kingdom Metazoa; phylum Chordata; class Aves; order Passeriformes; family Corvidae; genus Oriolus; species Oriolus oriolus. Next base: position 297,118 of record VXBT01005586.1, on the reverse strand, counting down.
TTTTTGGGCTGTGTCAGTGCCAGAAAAGGTATTTTGCCAGCCCTGGCTATGCCCTCCCATTCCTTCCCTCACACCTGGCACTCTGGTAGATTTCTTTAGCTTAACTGATGAGCTGAGTCAGCAGAAATAAAAGGCTGTGAGCTGGTTTAGAGACAGATTGGCTTCACTGTGATAAGCCCTCCTAATCTGGCTGACAGCTTGGCTGTACAAAAAGAGGAGTCTGTGGAGGGAAGATGTCAGCAACACTGGCTCTGGGGGGACAGCACGACACGGGACTGCCTCTACATTGCTTTTAAGCCAGCTACATCCTTGCCCCCTCATAATAAGAAAGAAGTGTGGGAAGAGACACCTTTAGCTGCTCCTCAGACTTTCTGGACATTTTGCCTCAAAAAGGTGGGAAAGTAGAGATGCCATTTCAGTTTTTGGTAGTAGACGGGGGGACTTCAGGCAGCAGGCAGCAAAGTAGGAAAGCATGCCAGTTTGGAAAACAAGGGTTTTCAGCCCTGTATCAAAGACAGGGAGGTACATTCTCCTCTTTCCTGGTATTTTCAACATTTGCTAAAACAAATGGCCCCCCTCCACACCATGTGTTTTCCCTGTGGCCTGGGCCTGTGCCCCAAGGGGCACACAAGTCCTAAACCCAGCTGGTGCTCCAGAGGCTCCAGGGTGATGCACCTGAGGTGCCATGTTGCTGAGCTCTGTTCTCCTTTTCCCTCTCCCACAGCACAGCCTGCCAGGCTGCTCCTGCTCACCTGCTTTCAAGACAACAAATACACTGCCACTGCATTCATATGGATGTTATTGGATTCCCAGCTCTGTTACCTGTCTTGGCATCAGGAAGCAGCCCTGAACTGCCTCTCCCAAATGTCAGTTTGGAAGTCAGTGCCTCCACAGAAGCAGGGCAACCGCCTCTTTCCACTACCAGTGGAAATCCCTCCAGCATCAGGGTGTTAAACCTTTGGCCTTTATCTAATCTTGTCCATCCACCCCTTCCCACCACTCACTATCGATGCCTCCACAGCTGTAGATGTGTTTTGCTATATCTAAACTCAGTCATTTCAGGTTCCCACAGGACTACTGTTTCTCGACCCTTATAATTTTCCATTGTGCCTCAGCTGAAACAGAGAACACTGAAAGTCTTTTATGGAGGAGGTTTATAAAATATGAACATCTGTTTGTTATGAAACTTAATGCTGTCAGCTTGTAAGAGCCATCTAGAAAAGTATTTAACTCAAAGTGCTCTTTGTGTGTATTGGAACAAAAGGCTTATATAGGTATATTGGAGGAGACACCAGCCTCAGGTAAGATTTATTTCAAGATAGTGTCACTGGGGACTTAGAAAGGGTTCAGAACAGAGAATGTGAATTCTCCTGAGACTCCTCTCCAAGGTGAACTTAAAATGCCAGATCTTCTTGGCTCAAGACCACTATCAGACATGTTTTGTTACCTGGATATACCCTTATTTCTTTAGTTCTGGTTTTCCAAGATGGTTGCATCATGAAGTGAAAATCATTGGCATTCACCAGCTACAGGTAATGGTTGACAGGGTTATGTGTTAATATTCTGTGACTACAAAATGCTGCCTGAGATGGGTTGATTCTAATAGAAAGTAAGTTAACCATGTGCTTATCTCTGAAGTGATAGTATTAAATTACATTTGATGTAGCTGTTGGTTTTATACCTTGCTTTTATATTAAACCAGTTTAATAAGCAGCATGAGAACAGGAAAAGTGTAAATAGTGAGCTTTGTTCAAAGCATTCGTCAGCTCATCTATGTATCCAAGAGGGACAAGAGAGTTACTCTTTTATGAAAAACACATCTGTCATATTAATAGACCATTTGATACATTGCCACATGTGAGTATCAGATATTGCCAATACTGGTGACAGTGGGGTCTTAGAGATGGAAGAAGGTCATTAGATTCACAGTCTGCCCTTCTTGTTGATATACCGCTAAATGACTTTCTCTGGTGTGTTCTGCAATTGCATTTTAAATGAGTCCGAAGTTATACTCTGTTAGTCAGTAATCAGGGCTGAGGAGCTCAGAGCCAGAGGAAGTGTGCAGGTTAAGTGTCAAGTCAAAAGAATTAGTTCCTAGTGGAATTTTTTTTCCAAAGACTATTTACTGTTTTGCATTAATTCAAATGGAGCCAAGAAGACTCAAACTGACAAAGCTGTGCCTCAAAAATAAAGTGCAAAACAAAACCTGCTCGTGATGTTTTAAAGAAACACTGAAATACAGTTGGACCATATTGTGTCTCTATGTTCTCCAAGGATTATAATTTTTTTATCGTGATTTGTGTACTTTTCCCCCTTTTTGCTTTATAAGCAACAAAGAAAAAGAGGGGAGAGTACAGGAGACAGAACATAAATGTATCACACACACAGAGTTAAAAAACTCTGTTTAACCAGATTATCTCACGTGTAACTTGAAACACTAGGAGAGCCAAAGGGAAACTGAACAGAGGATAATTTAAAAGTTTTGAAGAGATAGTGTAAAATATTTCAGCTAAAACTTTGATGAACCTTTATTTGTGTGCACACTGCCAGTTTAAACACCAATGTATAACATTCAAAGTGTACCACAGCCTGTAGCACATTGTCTTTCATACCGTCATATTAAATGTCAGCTTAGCAAATACCATGCTATTGTAAAATTTACCATTTGTCTCACAGCCCAAGACAAACCTCTGGTGCCATGGCGAAGCTGAGTTCACAGTTGCTGGACCACACACAGGCAGGCTCATTTGTGAGATATGAGTGCATATGTATGCAGGACATGCAACATCTCCTGTTGCTGTGATAATGCACTGATGTGATTATCCCTGGGTCTGTTTGGGCTGGCTATTATTAAGTTTCCAACACGTTATCTTCTATCTATAATTTGTAGCTTTGATAGCCTTAAATCCCTGAACACACTGTAGAGATTACTAAGGATAGGTTCATTCTGGAGGGTGCCATGGCTAGGAGACTTCTGGAAATGCATTATATCCTCCCTCCCCTCCCAAGCCGAAAGAGGCCAGGATGTGAGGATGGATGCTCAGGACTCAACCTCACAGGCAGCAGAGCTGATTCCAGCTGTGCTCTGCAGACCAGGGCCTCAGGGCATGCAGCCGTTCATCTGCCTCATGAATTGTCCAGAAAGGCACAAAGAAAACAAGTTTTGCAGTAGAAGGCATCCTTAGTTTCGCAGTAGGAGACCTCTTTACCAGTCCCCAAAGCCTCTCAGAAGTGCACCCCCAGTTAGCAGCCCTGTGCTATGAGCCCCATAGTTTGGCACAAAGTCAACTGTACTCCAGCATGTAACCACATTAAATGTGATTACTTTGCTCGTGCTAACTCTCCTTCTAAATAAGCCAGGCTTCACAAAATGAGAAACCACAAAAATACCTGAAGCAATTAATTTTTTATTGACATGATGCTACCAACTCCAAGTGCCAGATTAAATTAAAATTCACTCCCAGTGATCAAAAGATGTCCAGCCAGACTACTGCTTGCAAATTTCCACTTGCTTATGATGTTTTGAAAACAGGAGTAGACAAAATCCAAGAGATTTCTTACAGCCTTCTGGCTGTATTTAAGGCTAAGGGGAATGGGCCTTCATCACGGTTTCAAACCACAGCATAAACAAGAGTTCTTGTTACCAAGAAAAATTACAGAGACTTTTAGAAGATCAGGTGAAGGGATTAAATATAGAACAAACCACCTTCCTGCAATTATTGACTATATTATAGCTTATATTTAGGCACAAAAGACTTCATGATGAACACATAGCAAAGGCAATTTCTGAACAGAAGAGGCAACAAAATAGGTTACTGATTTATTTGCTTTTTGTATAATCAGTCTTGGTTATTTACAAAACATTTCCCATGGACATCACTTAAAATACTACTGGAGTTGCATTCTTTAACAGTGATTATATTTTTTAACTGTTGACAAAATTGCATTAGAATGGCTAATTCTATACAAGTTGGAAGGAAATTAATCTCTAGTCACTAATTTATTGCTTTGCTTATGGTTTTCTTCATTTTCTACCAGCAGTACTCAGGGAATTAGGGTTGGTTTCCACTCCTGGACTGATAAACTCATTTTGGAGAAACAGGGTGTCGGAACTACGTGCAAATCAGACCAACGCAAGAGACGATCAGGGCCAGTTGGGTTTCAGAGTCTTCAGGAGTATTTGCAATATACTCTCTCTTGCTGCAGCTGTGTTCACACACATCCTAAGGGAGAGCTTGGGCCCAGCTCTAAGAGGGTTTCTATTCAGTGGAAACCCTCTTCCTTTTTCCAGCTTCACAAAGCTCAGCAGGACTCTGCAGAGTGGCTCAGCGGACACGTGGCCATACCAAGAAACTTAACTGGAATTCACCTGTGGCAAGTCAGTCTTGCTTCTGATTTCAGGGTGTAAACTGGGAGTAATCCAAAGTGAACCCTAGATATACCTACAGTGATAAGTGCATTGTTTTCAGAGGGTGATCTCTGCAGGCTCCATAGTGATCCATAACCAGTAGCTGTCTTGGCAGAATTCAAAGAAACAGTTAAAATTCTGCTCATTGAAATGCTCCCTGGGCAGGGCTCTCCTCCAAGATCAGTGTATGTCACACCCAGCATTGATGTTTTGCCTTTCCCACATGTGAAGAGCTCTCACAGTTGACAGTATCAAAGAGCAGATATCAAAGCTCAGGGGTGCCCTGCAGATCCTAGAATAGTACTCTGCCTCCCTACAGCAATTTACACAAGGTGCAATGTATACTACACATGGCATGGAAATAAACTTGTCATTTTCATAAGATTCCTTGTGATTTTTCAAACCTCAAGAATGAACACGAAGCAATATGTTTGTGTGACTGGAAAAACCTTGTGCATACAGTCTCCTGCTTTCACACATTTTTGGGCTCATCGGGTATTCCTCTTTCCAGTGAATCAGGTATTTGAATATTAAGCATCACACAAATGGAGTGGTATAGAAATTTTTCATGTGTTCAGGTCTAAGTGTGCTTTCATTTCCCTGATTTTTAATTATTTTCCCCAGGCCCACTTGTTCCTCAGTGTTTTTCACACTGCTGTTCTGAAAACAAACACAAACAGGGTAAGACTGTCTCTCTGTCTATCAAAAATTAAGTCTAATCTAACTGGAAGGAAGAAGAAGGGGAAAAAAAGTAGCATAAATATGCTTGCAGCCATACCTTAGGGCAAACTTCAAAGTAACTCCATGTGGGGTTCCAGGAGCTCCTTTGCTACACACATAGAGGCAGCAGCTCTGTGCAGAGCTGCATACATGAACATTAAAAAAAAAAAGTAAAAAAGTTAGGCTACTTCAGTAATTTGTCTATAACTTTGATGTAGATCTCATATTGCTAACGATATGTGTGCCATGCCTTTTGGGAACTGTGTTTTGCACCACTAGGCCAATATTCATTGGTATGTCTTCTGGCCCTTGGAAGAGGCACTTCTATGAGAGGCAAGCAAAGCAGAAAAGGAAATACTATGTATTTTTTTCATTTGAGTTCTTAGACATGATAATATCTCCAAATACATCTTCGGAACACACAGGTGTGTGTTCTCACCTGAGAACCTGCTCCATAAATAAAGCCTCTCACTCTGTAAAAATTCCTTCATAATCAAATTTGAGGGAGAAAGGGTGCTCATTTCTTGCCCAAGTTTTTCCATAATAAGCCTCAGGAGGAAAAAAAAATTAAAAAAAGATTTCTTCCTAGAAAACTTTCTTTCTCCAGGCACTCACATCCCTGTAAACATATTGAACTCAATGGAAATAAAATTAGCCTCACTGGTTCTGCTCCCAGTGCCTTACAATCAAAGGACAGTCCCTGTTCAGATGTTGCTTCTATTGTATCCTCTCTGGACAGTAAAACACATACTTAAAGGAGTAGTGAAAGAGAAGACACAAAGTTTAAAGAAAGGGTAAAAATGAGAAAAAGCATGTGAGAAATGCAGATGCAAGAATGGAGACAGCTATTTCAATAAGCACAGCATGAACAGGCTGATGCCATGGGCAGTGACAGGTGTTGGGGAAGGCTAATTTTAGGGCTTGAACTTGTTTTGGAGTAGTTTTGCGAGAATAACAAGCACAAGCTCAGTTACCATCAGCACGATGCCCTTCCCTGGTAGTTTGACTATGCAGAAACAGTTGCTGAGGTTTTAGTTCTAGCTGAGATCCTGCACTGGCCTCTAATTAACTTCACATTTATTGGGCTTGGGAGAGATCTTCCCTGCAATACAATTTGGTGAAGATGAATGGAAGCACAACATAAAATCCTTTTCTAGTGATGTTTCTGCAATGTCAGAATAACACATTAAGTGCCACATCCATTCCTGTCCTCTCTCTTCCTGTGTCCCACTCCAGTGGCGGAGAATATGAAAGTCTCATCCTAGGATCTGAGACCCATGGGTTCTCATCTCCATGAGAAGCAAAGCATGCAGGTGTCTCTTGGGAGAGGACTCCTTGGCAGATAGATGCATTTGTGTCACACCAGTAGAGGCAGAAATTGCCTCAATTTCATGTGCACTTAACTGTGCCAAACTGACACAGCAGAGAGACCTTGTAATGCAGAAATCTGGATGCCTTTTGTGTGTTGGCACAAAAATAGACAGAAAAACAATTAAGCAAATGCATCACATTAAACTTGGGGTCTTGATACTGTGAGAGAGAATATTGGTGAGTGTAGTAAAAATACAAATTAGGCAAACTGAGATTTCTTGATTGTTGTAGCTGAACAGGTGATTACTTAAAAGACTGAGCAATAAAGATCTCAAAAACACTTCAAATGTACCTTGACGAACAAAAACTAGGGAAAGACTAATGTATTTATTTGTTGAGGAGAGATATACCCTCTAAAATTGCTAAATCTCTTCTGTGTTGAAGTGACAGTAATCAAACTTCAAAGAAAAGATCAGGCAAGCAAGGAAAAGGGACAGGAATTTCTTGGAGACACACAGTTCGATGTTTCGATTCTCATAGAGTTTTAATTCCTTTTCTTCTTAAGTTGTTATTAAAGCAAAACCTTCTTCTTCCATGGCCTGTAGTAAACAGAGTCCTCTCTGGACTGTCTTTTTTCCATTAAGTTGACAATGCATTTGATATACAGGAGTAATTTGTTTTTCCTGAATTTTAGCATTTAATACCTTTTCCTTCCAGCAAACACTCATACAGTAAACTGCTGGGATTGGCACTGAACTTCAAAGAGAGCAGCATCCATCCCTGCCTTAGGCAGCTTAATTTGTAACCTTTGTCCTCTCACCTCCTTCCAAAATTGTGACAAGAAAGTACAATTCTACCTATTGTACAGTATGATGTAAACCGAGTAAATAACTAAATGTGAATAATGCAACTTAAGTCCCGCTTTCCCTTCTGCAAAGATTTTTCAATGCTGGCAACAGATCCACTTGCTAGAAACCCACTAAACTGGCTCTGACTGGTAGGGTTTGTACAACACAATACCACTTTTCCATTCACCCTCCTGACTGGCTCCGTGAAGAGCTACCAAAATCATAGAATCATAGAATGGTTGGTGTCAGAGGGGACCTTAAAGATGATCTAGTTCATGTAGCTCCAACCCCTCAGCCATGGAGCCTTCCACCTGACGGGGTTACCCACAGCCACATCCAGCCTAGTCTTGGACACTTCCATGGATGGGGAGTCCATGATCTCTCTGGGCAGCTTTTTCCAGTGCCTCACCACCCCCACAGTAAAGAATTTCTTCCTAATATCTGATCTAAACCTTGCCTCCTTCAGCTTAAGTCCATTTCCCCTTGTCCTATCTCTACATGCCCTTGTGAAAAGTCCTTCTCTAGCTCTCTTGCAGGCCCTCTTTAGGTACTGGAAGGCTGCTCTAAGGTCTCCCTTCTCAGCTCCAGGATGAGCAGCTCCAGCTCACTCAGCCTGTCTTCATAGGAGAGGTGTTCCAGCACTGTGATCCATTCAGTGGCTCTCCTCTGGACTTGCTCCAACAGGCCCGTGTCCTTCTCACACTGGGGTCCCGGGAGCTGTGCACAGACTCCAGGTGGGGTCTCACAAGGGCAGAGTAGATGGGCAGAATCCCCTCCCTTGACCTGCTGGCTTTTGATGCAGCTCAGGATGCAGTGGATTCTCTGGGCTACAAGCACACACTGACGGGTCATACTGAGCTTCTCCGCCACAAACATCCCCAAGATTTTCTTCCCAGGGCTGATCTTGATCCCTTCTCTGCCAGCCTGTATTGGTGCTTGGGATTACCCTGAACCAGGTGCAGGCCCTTGTACTTACTTGGCTTTGTTGAATTTAGTGAGATTTGCACAGTCCCACCTTTGAAGCCTGTCAAGGCCCCTCTGGATAGCCTCCCTTCCCTCCAGCATGTTGACCACACAGCTTGACAAACTTGCTCAGGGTGCACTCAATCGCACTCTCCGTGTTACTCCCAAAGATACTAAAATTTGACAATCCCAATACCAACCCCCAGGGAACACCACCTGTCATACCTCTCCTCTTGGACACTGAGCCATTGACTGCAACTCCTTCAGTGCAACCATCCAGACAATTCCTCACCCGTTGAGTGGTCCATCCGACAAATCCACGTCTCTCCAGTTTAGAGGCAAAATGCTGTGGTCTAGAAAGAAAAAAAAGGAAGACAATGGAAGAGCAGCCCCATACTCCATCAGGAATTATTCCAGATCTCTGCAAGTGTAGTGGAAAGGTGAGGATGTTGAAATATCAAGCAGAGGTACACAAATGGTAGGTACCCAACCATTGGTACAGAAAAGAAAACCAGGAGGGAAAAGCAGAGTGGTGATCAGCTGGTGTCAGCAAGAACTACTGGTTTTCCTCTGCTGAGATTAACATGTTTTGCTGTGAGGGTAGTACGCAAAGACATGATTAAAAAGAGCTGGATGGGATCTCCAGCACTTGAGACATATCATCCACCATGCCATACGAAGCAGCACAACTCAGACCAACGATACCACTTAATCTCCAAGTCCCATTAAATGATATTGATAACAATTTTGAGAACTATGCCCTCACAACAAAATTTCCTTTCCTTTCCCAGCAGCAGATTTTCACCTGTAACTTACTGATATTTTCCCATTCTTCTCCTTCTCAACTTTAATTTCCCAAACTTTCTTCTTTCTCTCCATTGTGCACTTGCTTTCCAGCAGGTTTCGTTTGGGGAAACAATGCCTGCACCATTCCTCGCAGAGAACAAATAATACAATATACTTCTGTATGTCATTCATAGAAGCCAAATTGCATTTTTGTTTCCTTATACGTCCAAGGGAACTCATTAAAGAATGAGACAAAAATCTCATTCTCCATTCAAATAAGCCAGATCAAGTTTAGCACAGACCAGTAACTAAAATGCCACATTCTCGCTCTGCTGCTCATGCAGACAATAGGGACATTTCCAATAAAACAAACATAAACAGTTAACACAGAGTTGTGAACTCTAATAGGCTTTGGCTTATTGCCTTTGCAGGAGCACACAGTACCAGTGAAGTACAGAAATTAGGCATTCAGGCAAATGATCCGGGGGTTGGTGCGAGTGCAATCTTTCAGACCTTTGGAGCTATTTAGCTGCCCTCAAAACACACACACAACAACTCTGATAATTACACTCACTGCAAAACCTAGGCATGGTGCACTGGAAGCCTTTTAGGGGCTCTTCATAACTTCCTGCCTTTGCCAGAATAAGGCCAATTTACTCCTATTTCAGCAGGCTTGGGCAGAGTGAGAAACGAGAGGCTGGGTTGTCAGCATTATTGAAAAGGTTCATGATTAGTCACACTCACTTGAAGGCAAGCTACTTGCCAGACACTACACCACTCATTAAAAGACCTTCAAGCTGGCAGCCCTCCAGCAGCTGTGAAACAGCTCCAGAGCTGGCAGGCCCAAGGGGACCCCTGAAGCCCCATGCTGTCCCACACAATGGAGTGCAAAAGGCCAGGTCAGGCAGGCCTGGGTGCAACTGACACCTCAGGAGTTTAGCAGGCAAGACTCATGTTCTACAGTGAGGAAGAATAAAGAAAATATTTCATAGCCCAACTGTTGCTAATGCCAAGGTAATGCCTTTTGAGGCTACTCTGAAACTGTTGCCTTTGCATGACCCTCATTTTTTGGTAAAGCTCATGCTTGGCTGGACAGAAGATTCTTTCAGTGATATGGGAATTTGGAGAGTTTCCTAACCTGACTCAGCTCTGATCTGATTCCTGCAGGAGACACTGAGATATGTTGGAAATGCCCTGCTAGCTCAGGCCCACAAGAGCCGGTTCCCCATTTGCGGTGTCATTTCCATGCCCTTGACTTTGCCACTGCTTTCACGTGAGAACAGAGCATAAACAATTCATACCTCTCCCCCATGTGCTTGCTTCGGATTTGCCCGTTCTAGTTCAGTTCCAGCTCAAGCCAGACTGTCCCAATTTTTCCAGCACTTGATGAATGCTGACTTCCCACCCCCATTCCAGAAGCATCAAAAGAAACGGATGTTCATGTGTACCTTACTACATGTCCAGGCTGTTTTAAAACGGGATGTAAGATGCAGCATTAGCAATCCATGATTAGCTCACTTAACCTAGTGGGATGCACAGGAGTCAGGGTTGGTGAGATGGCCAAGCCAGGCCAGCAGATCCCTGGCTATCAGCAGCACAGTCCTTTTCCTCTCTCCCTCTCGTATCACCATCACCCAATTCAGCTTTCCTTTCCCGCTCCCAGCTCCACATCTTGCATTCATCTGATCCCTCAGATATTCAAAAAGCTAAGTAAGCCCTGCTAAAGCGCTGCTAGCTCCCACAGCAGTCCATACAGCAAGAGCAGGTGGCTCCAGAGAGATGGTCAAGCCACATCCACCACAGTGAAGGTAAATAGTCACTGCCCTTGACATCTTGGAGAAGTCCTTGCAGCCTGGTGGATCAGCATGGACTTAGGCCAACATGTGCTTTATTCTCAGCTGAGCCAGGAAAGACCACTGAAGGACTTAATCCCAAATGGAGAGCAGCATGTGCGAGTGTGTATGGGGAACAATGACTTCTCCTAATAATCTGAAGCAAAGTAGTGTTTCCAAGAGGAAATGTTCTTTTTAGTTAATCACTCTTGTTTTCCCTACCCCTGTTATAAACAAGCTTTTAACAGAAAACTAGTGCACAGTATGCTCCTATTATGCTAGATTTGTATATTGTATATAAAGGGAGTATTAATCTTAATATTGAAGTTAAACTGCAGTGTATGAGTAGCAGTCCCCATGGAGAAAAAATAATCCTCCACTTCTTTTTTTTTTGATGGGTAAAAAATCCCATCATCACTGAGTTTACACCTTGAGTAGTTAGCTGGACTTAAGCTTTTTTCCTGTCTGCAGCAGTGACACTGTGTTTGTAATATCTCTGCTGCACAAACACCTCTGAGGAATCCTCACAGCATGGCAGGGATGGAAGGGCTGGTCTTGTCCCCTCTGTCATTCCAGAGCTCAGAGCCAAGCCATGTCCCAGCAAAAGGCAAGGGAGAACTATTACCAACACGAAATCCTGGGTGACAACTCTCCCTCTTTTCCTGGCTGCATTGTAGCTCTGAAGAATTTCTTGTCAGCATATGATGGACACTAAGCATCATGTGTTCCAGCCTGGGTTTTTATACACTTAGTTCTCTGGGCCGGTACAAGTTCAGGAGCCTTGCTGGTCACACCTCATCTATTCCAGCTATCTGCCCCCACCCTCACTAGAAACAACCTGAGAGTGCTTCTAGGCCTAGCAAAAGGTTCCCTTTGCTTTCTCCAATGGTCCTCATTTCCACTCACTGGGATACAAATCCATGTTTATCCCTCCATCCCTGCCTTCCAGAAATACTGCTCACAGGATTGCACTCTGAAGTGACTCAGTGAAATAATTTGAACTCAAAGCAAAACTAAACTATTCCCCCCTATATCTACCTTTCTCTTTGTGTTCAAGAAAGGACTGGATGTGGCACTTAGTGCCATGGTGTAGTTGACAAGGTGGTGATCAGTCTAAGGTTGGACTCCATCTCAGAGGTCATTTCCAATCTAAATGATTCTGTGATTCCCTGATTCTGATTTTTAACCTGCAAATCATCTCCTTGTGCGCGGTTCAATTTTTTCAGCCTTATCCTTCCACCACCCCAGCCTACTGCCCGTGGATGCTCTGGCAGCAACTGAGGAGGGGTGAGCAATGGGCTGCTGAGACACCAGAGCACAGGAAACGTGGATTAAACCACTGAGGTCAGTACATACTACATAACAACGTTATCCCAGCCCAGCTGCAGAACTCTCCTGGCAGTGTGTGCTACCCTGTTCTCTGCCCCATAATTGCACATTCTGACTTTCCACGACAAACCTGACTAAGAGCTTCCTACACCTGCCCACTCCCAGCTGCTCGCTGCTGTGTCCTTCCCAGCTGCCTCCCCAGTGTGCAGATTCAACCGAGCATGTGGCTACTATCTAAAAATGGATGGGTGCTGTTTCTTTTTTTTTTTTTCCTTTTCAGAAGGAGAGGAAGTGATTTGGGTCATTATAAACAAACATGCCAAGCTGAGAAGTGGTAAAATTGGAACTGAGAGGAAGGGTTTGGGGAGACAGGACGGAAACATATGATTAGGATACAACATGGAAAGACACCTGGGGAGGCTTGACCTTCTATATCTGTGCAGAAACATAAAAGAAATTGGGAAAATCCTGGTGTAAAATATAATGCTTTTCTTTCCATTACTGGCATGTCTTTTGACACCTTTATTCTGTTTACTGGCTGAAATTAAAGTTGTGAAGGTTTTGGATTGAGCACATATTACTTATAAAATGTTGCTCTATTTCAATGAGTGAAAATTAGCTTCTTCTCTCTCTTGTTTCTAGTCCACTCAAAAGCCTCACGGGTGAAACGTGTAAGGTATAGCAGCCTGGACCCCCTCAGCTGAGAGTGGTCTGATTCACATCCTGTGCTTACCCACAGCACTATCCCTGGCCTCCACTGCTCCAAGAAGCAGCTTTTAAAAATAAAATAACCTACTTTCTGAGGAAAATGAGGAGTCAATATAGATGTTTTCTCCAGGGAGAACCTACAGTTGAAAGATTGTGTCCTCTTCATGCAAGCATACCATGTTACAGAGATCTCCACACATGGGACTCAGGAGGGTGGTTATGGGAGCGAGGGTGGTGGGTAGGGCCCACTCACCTCAGAGAATCCATATTCATGCACATGTCCAGGGTGTGCACATTCAGCACATATTTTAGACAGCTGTTAATGCTGGTGAGACTTGGACAACATTTCAAAATGAAGTTTCTCCCTTTCCTCACCACAGATGCATTCAAAGCACTTACAGTGATAAAATTTCTGACCATTTCCCTGAACAAGAGACCTTTATCACCTTTAAAAATCCCCTTTTCTGTTCCATCCCCCTTGCTGTCAGCATGGATGCTGGCCATCTGCCTGTTCCCACACTGCCATGCTGGACTTTCCCTGATCAGCGAGGACTCTTTCATTCTGTACAGAAGGTCTCACCAGCCAAAGCTGAACCTCTCGGTCACAGGTTCATGTCCACAGTTTTCTGGAAACTTCTGGAAACACTATGAAGCCTTCCAGAGAGCTGCCACATCCCATGGAGTGGAGAGGGACCATCCAGCTTGTGTTGGGCGAGCGCTGGTACGTTTTCAGTAGGCAGAGGGCAGACAGCAAGCGCAAGAGCGTAGGATGTGCGAGCTGAGGCAGAAGGTTAGTGACGAATACCAAAGAATCCCAAAATTATGAGTTGTAACCCACAGGCGGTTCCAGGGGAGTTTCCATTCAGGACTGTGATTCAGCAAAGCTGCTGTCACAGGCAATAGCATATCAGCCTAAAGTCGCCACTAAAACCACCTGTGACAGTCAGCCTCTTCTCAGATGGGTGGTTGCCTTGCCCCCATGGTTTTTCACTAACTACCATTTTGCTCTCACATAGAACATTGACAAGGCAAGAAAACAGAAAACTCTAGGCTCTGGCAGATCTGGTCTCAAAGTTAAAGCACAAAACCCATGGCAAAAGACATCGGCTGCCCCTGGAGCTGCAGACGGGACTCGTTGGGAGAAGTCTCCTCAGCAGCAGCCTGGCCTGGAAAGGGGCGACGGGGAAGGCGAGCGGCGAGCGCTGGAGCCGTGCGAGGCTCGCCATGAGATGGCAGCCTTCCCCGCCGCCTTTGCGTGCCCCGCATGCCGGCAGGATGTGCCAGCACCGCTCCAGCACAGAGCACTTCTGTCTTCCCGGCAGAGATGTGCTGCCAAGATTTTAACAAAGGGCTCCCTCAAA
>VXBT01005586.1:147830-282760 GCA_013400235.1 Oriolus oriolus | reverse complement strand
AAAAAAAAAAAAAAATCAGCCTTGCTTTGCAATATACAGAGCAATCCCTTGGCAAAATCCTTCTCCTTCGTTGAAATAAAACCCCAATCCAGTAATTACACATTTCCAGTGCACATTTTCCCCACACAAACCCACCCACTGCAGACTGGCCCCACAAGTGAACTTGGCAGTCCTGGGCTGCTCCAAGCTTGGGTTCGGCAGGCACATCGCCCTCTCCCTGGTACTGCTTTGCACGTGGCAGAGGCCTCTGAGTGCTGCCAGCCACATCTCAGAGAGAAGGGCTCTGTCATGGGCTGAGGGGCAGCAGGAGCTGGGGCAGACAGGCAGCATCCCATTCAAATATTCCCATGCCTCCAGTGCATTCTGGAAGCACATCCCACGTGATGTCAACAGAAAGTGCTGGCATGAAGGAGTAGGAGTACAGGGCTATTGGCCCCGTGGCAATCCACTCCAGGAAAATGGCTTGTGTTTCAGAGCCCGTCAGGATTTACACTGTGGAGCAACCTGTGCCACTCCTTCCTTTAAGAACACAGGGAGACCAGTCAGAGCTCTACCCCATGCTGGTCTCACCTGTGTGTTGTGACCACAGAGAAGATCCAGACAGATTTGGAAACATCAGGATATCTTTTGACTCTCTTGGTAGTTGTGCTAGTAGGAGTTAACGCAGGGGACAGAGACACTGCAAACCTACAAGAAAATAAAGAAAAAAATTCATCCACAGAGCTGATTTGTCCCTTTCCTTAAACTGATGGAGTCATTCCACATGTAGGACTGTGTCTATTTAAGCCCATTTCAATGAATTTTGACTTGAAAGTGCACTAAGGTGAACCTGAAGAATCAGCATTGCCTTGGGTGAGTCAGAGAAACCCTCATGTGTCAGATGCTGACTTCAGTCACACTGCTGTGACTCTCGGCTCTCACACCTCTGCAGGTAGCAGTGTGATTTCAGTGGGAGAATTGCACAACCGTGCTCAGAATCTGCCTCGCTCACTCCAAGGTGTTGTACTGGTATCACTGACAGCAGCATCTGACCTCTTGAGACTTCAGTCTTCACTGGGTTTACACATGAACAGAGGTCAGCCGCTGAGCACACTGCTGAAAACAGGAGGTGACAGGATAAGTGAGCAGGACTTGCCTCCAAAATCAGCTTCACATATGCCACTGTACAGCTGTGTCAGCAGGGATGCAAATGTGGCACAGCCTGCTCCCCTCTCCAGGCTCTCCAACCTTCATTTTCAGAGCTAGATCCAGAGTGACTTCACAGCCTTCACCAAAGCAATTTCCAACTCACCCCTGTATAAAGAGAGGCTGAATCTGTCCCTTTGGTTTTTCATTAATGCCACACTTGATGACTTTCTAATTGTGCTAGAGAGTCCCTATGCCTTTCACAGCTTTCTTCAGGCTGTGAGAACAGCAGGCAACTTTAAAATCAGGGGCAGCAGCCAAGCTTGTATACAGAAAACATTTAGACATAGATGACTTTTCACCTTTACTTGCCAGAGGCCAAATCCTTTCAAACAATGATAAACCTGATTTAACCAGGAGCTCTTCAGATTCTGGAGTGGGCCTAAAGGTCACAAGGTCTGAGATGACCTTGAAAAGTGACTTTTACCTCAGTGGACATCCTGGAGACTCAAGGCTCAAACAAATATATTCTCATATCTAATTCTCCCAAAAGCAGATCTCTGGTGCCAAAGGTGAAATGCTTAGTGAAATATTCTGTGCAGACACGCAGAGCTGTACGTATTTCCTCACAATTAACAGGGATTACTCCTAATTAATAAATACAGGTCTTTAGGAGGAGGATAATGATTTGGAACTTGAAGGATGTGCAGGCTTCCTGCAAAATGCATGACAATCGGTGTGATGATTACACAGGATCAGGAGATGCAAAGCCAGAGGCAGAAGCAGGATCACTAATCCTTGGGCCTGAGCTTAGCAATTTTGTTATTTTGCAGCACAGCAAGGAACTAGCAAGAATGCAATTGCACCAAGGACACTTCAGTACAGAGCAGAAGCAGACCGTGCACGAAGCTGCAGCTACAGCTGCCCATGCCCACAGAACTAACATGCAGGCCAAGGAAACAAGGCAGCAGAGGCAGAACACAAACCAGGGTGCAGGGTGAGAAGAGGCCTGCACTAGGGTCAGAGATCTGAACCCACCAAAAAGATGGGCAAAAGAGACCAGCAGCAGCAGCAGAGTTAGGAGGCTGCAAGCCTCCAGCGTCCCAAGGCTCGGCATGAGTAACAGGCTAAGCATGCAGGGCTGGGTGGAGCACCACTGGGCAGTCACCCAGCCAGGGCAGCCCCGCTGCAATTCCATTTATCTTAGGACATTTACTCCAGGGATTAATTGCAGCAAGAACCACAAAGGTAGTAAGGCACTTTTGAGGCACGTGAGTATTGCTGGGCAATCCATGCAGACTCTGACCACGTAGATGTTCTGGCATTCAGAAATACCTACCTTTCACTGACTTTTAGAAGTGGCTTCTCTTTGCTTGTAACTGGAGCATTTCACTGCATTTGCTGTGATATTGCAGCCTGAAACTCTGGGATACCTAACCCTGCATCTGTGTTCTTGATTTTGTATTGAGCCTGGCCAGACGGGAGATCCCTGCAGTGCATCCAGCGGCTGCTGTGTTTCGTATCCAGGGGCTGTGGGTGTCTGTAAATCCCCTGTGAGTCCTCACTAGCATGGGTTATAAATAAATGCAGGTTGCAATCTGAGAAGTTAACTCAAGGACTCCTTCTGCAACAATCTTCCTTGTTTCCCGCATGCTTTCTCTCCTTCAGCTGAGGTCTCTTTGGCTCTGACTCTGTTTTTATGCTGGTTATCTGTAGACATGTATGTGCAACACACATGTGAACACTGGCATTTCTACTCCATCATAAATGCCATTTTTATCACAGCCAGAGCAGGCATTTAGAAGGTGCTTTACTTAATCTTTCTTGTGTATGTTGCAAACAAAAGGATGCATTCCAGGAACTGCAGGCTGGTCAAAGTAGGAGAAAGGCTTGCCTTAAGACAGTTGTTCTGTTGCTGTACATCAGACCTGCATAATGAGTTCGATGCTGAGGGTGCCTGTGAAGTGAATGGAGGTAAAAGGGCAATTGCCAGCAAGTTGCATGGGGAGATACCTTATCTCGCTAATAGGATACACCACACAGAAAGCTGGGTCTTAAGTCTTGTTTCTGGAAAGGACTTGAGTACTCTATTCTTGTCTGAAAAAGAGATGTTTCCTTTCACTTACAAACCACAGGTCTATTTTCTTTTCCTGGAGTTGGTCATTCAAGCCCTTTAAAATCTCTCCCAAAGAACATCCACCAAGGATGGTGGGGTTCACATCCACATCATCCTCCTGTTCATCAGCTCAACATTTAGAGCATAAGTAAATACCTCTATTCCTCAGGCAGTGGAGGGAACCAAGCCCATGCCCCCCAGGGACTGACCTGCAGGACTGACTAGGAGGGGAGAGCCAGCAGTCAGAAACCTGCCATCATGACTGGTTGGGCTGAGCCCTCAGCACTCCAGTAAATCCTGCTGTTCTCACTGCCAAGCTGGGTTGGAAGTCAGACAGCACAACAGGACTAGAGAGGACAGACAAGGCAGATCCTGTGGTGATACCACTGCAGTCAAGACAGATTCCTTTCTAAATATATGCAGGCAGAGCTGTGCTGGAGATAAGTTGGTCCCATTTGAATTAATAATGGCTGAAATCAGAGATACAACCCAAATTGTCTGTTACAACCTGCTTCGGCGCCCCATTCTTTCTTACTGCTCTTTTCTCTTTGACCACATCATTAGCCTTCATTTCAGGAGGCAGCTCCTTTTGCTCTACTCAGTCTCAGATTCATACACAGGTGTTGCTGCCCCATGTCCTGCAGCTTCTCTTCATGTCTCTTCCCTTGTGTCCCTTCCCCATGGCCTCTTCCTCCTCTTTCTAAACAAGGTGTTGGTGAAAGTTTGAAGTGGTCCTGTGTGGAGAAGCAGATCCTGATGAAGCTGGGGAAATTTACTTGAGCATAAAGGTCACTGGGATGGCAGGTGCCACCAGGGTCCACTGGCAGCACCTCCGAGCATTTGAGAGTCCTATTTCTGCATACAGCATCTAAACCCTCTCATGGCTCTAGCCACAAATCTTAAAGCCTTGCCCCCTAGACAGCAGAAGCCTGCTTTGGAGGGATATTGGCTGCCTCTGTCACCTGTATGTTTCCAGGGAAATTGAGTGTTTTACTGTTCCTCTGAAAAACAGGGACATCCAAAGTAAAAATTTCTCAGCAAAGATACAGATTGTTAGCCATATTCAAGGCACGCAAACAGCAGTGTTACTCAGCTACAAAAAAGGTGTCACAGCCGGGTTTCAAGGCTGGTATAATTTTTTATTTTTTTTTTTTGCTAGACATCAGCAGATTCCATGAAAAAGACATCATTTAATGGCAAAGCTCATTCAAAACAGGTCAATGGAAGATACTATATTAGCAGGGCAATAAGTGTGCCTTGTAATTCTGTATCATTCATGTGTTGCTCCAAATCTATAGCTGTAAATTTCTCTGCTAAATTCTCCTGGCATTTCTATGAATCTCATACCCTGTCAGCTCAGCAGTGTGTTTACATACCCTTTCCACACTTATATTGGTTTTGAATGACAAAGAATTCTTGAGTCAGAAAGTTCTATGAAGGGTGGCCGAAGACTGAGCAGGCTTTGCACTTGGTAGAAAATGGTGATAATTTACTTTCAGCTGAGGTTTCTTTTCCTTCAGGCACACACACACCCAGACACATCTTAGTATTAGCTGTGTCAGATAAGCCTGGGAGTAGCTAGGCTAAGCAATATTAATATGATGGTGTTGATAGGTCAGCTTTCAATGGCAAGGTCCAAAGCTAAAAAGTTGTTTGCAATATTCATTATATCCAGCCCTAAATCCCACTTCTGGTTTTATTTGTGTGCATCACGTTTTCAAGATTTCTGAGGAATGAGAAATAAATAGCAAGCTTGGTTGTGTGTGATGGCAAGTGGAACCCCCAGGCCTCAGTGGTTTTCTCTAACCTGTGCCTGGTGCAATTGCAGAGGCCCTGGGGCACCAGGGTTGACAGGGGGGACAGGTACCAGTGTGCTCACCTGAGCCCTGCTCCGAGAGGATGGGATGACGTGGTCAGAGAGCATACGTGGAGGTGGAGGTCTGTGAGCTCCCCTGGGTTTGCTGCTACAGACCTAGGCTGTGGAAGGTGGTCCTACATGTATCTACATTGCTTTTTGGAACCCAGCTGTTAGGCAGCTGACACTGCAAAATCATGTTTTGAAGAATTGATGCATATTAACACTCCTCAGCACAGCACTAATAAGAATAATAACGAATAGTAATGAAATAAGACCATTCTTTTAGGAAGGAAAAGAAGTATATGGAGCAAGACACTGAAGAGATTTACTACCAGAACAGAAATGATAGCAAATTGCTTTGAAATCAGTTCTGAGGTGAAACGCTTCCTTCTCATCAGGAAAGGTTATTGATGCACGTGGGAAGGATGCATATACATAAAGTTTGTCCATTTCTCCCATTCTAACAGTTCTCTATTAAAGGACACCACAACTCCTTACTCATCTATATACTTGTACTGCCCTGACTGTGCTAACTCTACAATATGTGTTTGCATTCTTCCATGTGTGAATGGTGATTGAAAGACTTGGGGATGTGGGGTAGGTGGAATTATTGCTAAAGTTGTTCAGTCTGCCTTATTAAGACTTATCCCTCTCCCTATAAAATCATTTCAGCTTTGTAGCTGGACTTGCAAATGCCCAGTGTCTGTCTCAAACTGACTGAACCCTCCTCTAGAGAGCGCATCAGCTTGTGGTTCATACTGGAGCTAGGATAAGCAAGGCAGAGGCTGTTCAATGCCATCCCCTCAGAAGCCCTTCTGGAAAATCCATTCGTTTATCCCACACTTAGCTTCTTTGCTGGATTGCCCTCAAAGGAATCACCACTTCATTCTGGCAGTACTTGGGAAATGTGTGTTCATCACTAGGAAGTAGCTGGATAAGAGCTCATTTGGTACACCTAGCCAAACTGATCCACTTTGAGGTGGCCATAGTGTCTGTTTGGAAGTTGTCTGGTTGGGCTCAATGAAGGTCTTTTCCAACCTCAAGGATTCTAGGATGCTACAGGGAAATATTTTGTTTCTCCCCTGCAACACTGTGTTAGGCTTGAAATGAAATTTCTCCGAATGAGTGTACTCCACTGATTGCTGTGGCAAAGATACAGTGTGTCATACATTCTGCCCTGTTACTAAACACAGGCAGATTGTCTTTTGGTGGCAGTACGGCAAACATGGGCTGAAGATGGACAGCATCTCTTCCTGGCCAGTGCCACACTCTCTCTGGACAGCTTCCTTGGGGGCCTTGGGGACCTCTATCAAGTTTTTGTGAGAGTTAAATGTTCTTATACTGATGCCTTTTCCTGGTCTTAAAATTAAGAGAGCTGAACACAGTTAAGAGGGAAAAAGGGTTTTTACCTCGGTATATATATAAGGATCCTTAGGTGCACTGAAATGCACATTGAAATGCACCCCGATGTCCCCACCAAAGAAAATGGCCACACACACAATGTGATGTGTATACAATTATATGCCTTGCAAAAATTAGCATATCTATCAAAGATTCCCCAATGAGGGACTCAGGTGAGACCCCTCATCTGAGGAACCCTCCCCCTGGATGGGCCTATCTTTGTTTACAGAATGTGTTCTGGAGAGGACCTTGGTGTCTGGGGTTTTTAGAATGTTTGGTCTCTTGGCTTAATGGGATACTGGGTCTAAAGGAAGTTATCAAACTTAAAGAATTATAACTATGCAGGCCAAAAGCACTAAGAATACATAAAAGCTATATAAAAGAGTGTATAAAAGGGGTATAAAAGAAAAAGCAAAAAATCATCATGGCATCAATACAAGTGAAAGCCAAAAAAATGACTCATGGAATTAAGAGAAATTCAGATTATTTTCTCCATGAAAAACTCCATATTTGTTTTGTCTCTAATCAAAATGCAAGTTAACGCATTAACATTGTTTGAAGAATCTCAAGTTCCCCCTCAAATTATTTCCTAAATGCAATACAAAGATATTTCAGTGTTATCAACTAAAAGAAAGTGTTTGACTATTTCCACATTCAAATATTTCATTCTGAAGGTCCATTCAATATAAGCTACAAGTATGCCTCAATAAGGTCTTGGTACTCCACTGCCTTTCGTTGTTCATTTTCCCCGTAGGACTGAACTTCCTAGACAAACGGTACTTCCCATTATGTGTCTGCAAGAGTTCCCTTAGCACCGGCTACAGCTCTCCAAATGCACAGACAGTTTAATGGAACATTTCTAAAAAAATACCAAAACAAAACAGAGGCTGATTTTCCTGAAGAACAAATACAGAAAAAGAAGAGAGTTATGGAAAATTTAGATTTTGTAGAAACTACAATTTCAGTGGAAGTTTTCCACATGAGCAAGAGCCATTTGTCATACTGACAGTACACTGGAAAGCTCAGGAAATGGGTCTGGACTGTCACATGCCCTGCCCCTTCCACCCACCGTGGCTCTCTCCTTATTCCTTTCTGTGGCAGCATTTTCCAGCCCTAGAGGGAAATTTTCCCTTTTCCTAGGAGGAAAGCAGGCAGGTGCCTAAATTACAGGGGAAAAGGAGGAAGAGTGGAATGAACCTCCTGGAGGCTTCAATTTCCATAGCTCTGCTTCTGTGCAGTCAGAGACAGGAATGCAAGTGAGCCAGGAGTAACTGAAGAAAATACAGAAAATACTGCTCTGAGTTCTTCCTTTAATCTATTCGCTCAGGCAAAGGTTAAATTACCATTTGAATGCCTCCATAGAAGAGCTAATAATGTTGCCTTTATGTTTCAAGGATCCTCTCTCTTAATAACACATTCTTTTCAACTCCAATTAAGGAAAGCTGTGGTTCCAATAATCTCTAGGATGAAGATCCCTGTTTTTGCCATGCGCTAGCTGGTTGTTCTGTTGTTCCCTCATCGATTTCCTGCAGTGCTTTAGGTAGTGATTCAGGAACAGCTGACTGTGAGGATATGCTCCTGTAGTTAGAGAGAAGGGAACTATACTTTGAGGTCTATATGAAATTATGCCAAGTGGCTTGTGACTTGCAGCTTCTGGACCCCAGGGAGAAATCTGAACCCCTGGCTGAGAGCTGAACAAAAACCATGGTACTGTATTACTATCCAAGAAAGCATTTTTGGACCACGTTTAAAGGTACACTCTCCCTCCTGATCAGGAGATTGTGTTTTCATTGCCATTTAGAATGGATTTAGCTATCTATGAGGTTATCCTGCAGACTTTCCAGGCTTTCCCATTGTAAGTTATATGCACACTAAGGAGGAAATCAAAACAAATGTGTATTTGTCTTCAGCCCTGACAGTGGTGTCAAGTGAAAGATAAACACAGCCAGAGCAGCAAAAGGAATAACAAAAGTACTTACAAAGAACTGAGCCAGTATATATAATTTTTAAAGGACTGATAATTATTCGGCACAAAAATCCCCAGCTCTGCAGGTTGCAATGAGAAAGGATTTGCAGAGCGGTGTATCAGTGTCCAAGTGAGGATAAGGCACAGTCTATCCTGCCACTGGTGTTTGCTTCTGACTTTTCCCATCCTCCCAAGTCACTGCTGACACTCTTCTGGCTCAGAGGGCCCACTGGACCTGTATTACCTCCTTCTGCAGTTGGTTCTACATTGCTTTTGACAAGCAGGAGAGAATGTGTACCACTCACCAGAGACTCAGCAGGGGGAGAAGTCCACCCCCACTTCTCCTGAGTGCCCTAGTAGGTTTCTGAGACTTCTCTCTACTCATGGGAATCAGATAGGCTGAGCATATCTGGGAGCATTTGTGGAACTTCTGAGTCAGGCCTCTGGTTTCTTTGCTCCAGTAACCCACCCCTCCGCATCCAGAGACTGTTATCTCCCAAAGAAGCAAGGCAGAAGTTCATTTAGGGCCTCTCATGTTTTCCTTCCATGAAGGTCTTCTTCACTGCTAGCTGAGGGTACTTACATACTCTGTATTCTCATTTATGACCCCTTTATGAAGATAAAGGCAAGCAAGAACGAGACTCTAGGGACAAGTTTGCTGTAGAAAATAACAGATCCTCCCCCATACTCCAGGTCCTGATGGCATGACCTCTTTCCCAGTGCTCAGGCCTTTCCAGAGAGGCCATGGTGGAGCTGTGTTCTGACTTCAGTACATTAATTAATGGCTGGAGTTGATGTGACTTGTGGAAATGGAGGAGTTGAATCTACTTACAGTCCCTGTTCAGCTTTGTGTGCACCCTCTGTAATTTGGGAAACTCCTCCTGTGAGCATTACCTCACTCATCTCAAAGCCCTGAACAGCTCCACACCTATGCACTGCACAAACAGACCAAGAGAAGCAGACTAGAGGGCTCCCAGTTACACAATATCCCTGAAGAGCCCTTCCATGAATCCCACAAAGGTCTTGTGGCAATAGGTTTTGCAAGACAGTTCTGAGAGAGGTCAAAGACCTCTGTCCTGCAACTGAGTGTGTGAAACTGTGCCTCCCCATAAACGCTGTCATTATTACATTGCAGTAGCGTTGCAAACACTATGGCCTTGCACACACTAGGAGGAACTTCAGCATTTCCTGTCATGGCTCAGCTCCACCTTTGGTAGCATTCCTGTGAGCCACTGAATCAGCAGCAGGGACCCTGGCTTTTGCATGGTTAGCACGTGCCTACATGGAAGCGAACCCCAGAGAGGTACAAGCAAAAGCAAAGCTGCTGCATCTCAACACCTCACTCCAGCTAAACCCAGCTGGCTGCCAAGAGCTAGAGCTTCCTTTGCTGTTACCCCAGGATTGCCAGCCCCGTGAGGCACACCCTGGACATCCTCCCCACACACTGACCAAGCTGGAACCCACTCAAGATTCAGTGATAGCTGCTCAGAATGCCACTGAAGGGAAAGCACTCATCCTTTTCTTACATACTTTAGCTAACTAGCTAGAAGTCTCACCCTGAAGGTAGCCAAGCAAAAGTAAATTGAACCCTCAGCTCCTGCTTTACGAAGAAAGGCTTAAAGCATCGAGCTTTCATGCATGCAGGACTGCTTTAAGCATGCTGTGTGCACAGGAACGGATGACTGAGCTGAGGTGCAAGAATCCCCAGCCCCATGTTTATCATTCTACTTAGAAAATGAAACATCTTTTGAAACATCTTTGGGTAGTGCGCAGACTTGCACTTGCACAACATAGTCCTCCTATGTCTAGTAGGATGCTTCAGCCATTGATGGAAAGAGTAGCTGTCCTCTTCCTTTCCTGGCCTGTTTCAGTAATACAGGAAAGCATAGAAACCCAGGTTTTTTATCTTTACAAGGTGGCTCACATGGCTAACCAAGGTATCAGGCACTGCAGAACTTAGCATGGCAGCACCCCACTCAACCTTTGCATCTGTTTCCCCTCAGTGTGCATGTGACTCTGTTATCTGACAGCTCAGAGGAAAGGAAAAAGGTGCCTTCCCACACAGCAGCTTTTTTTTTCCCTAAAGACATTATAGGAAATTCTGATCAGAAGCTTTAAACACACTGTCACAGAAATGGTCAAAAAGTAAAGCTCTCTTTACGTTTGCATTGCTGTAAAGTACAATTATAGTTAGCCCTATGGCAAAATGAGCATCAGACTTGAGCTTAAAGCCCTCAGACAGATACAAATAGCTGCAGACCCTTTAATTGTTTTCAGACCCTTTAACTTTTTCTTTGGGTTTCCTGGTAAATTAATCTATGCATCTGTCAACTCACAGTGCAAAAACTCACAGGACTTCATGGCCAGTTATACTCCTTTGGCAGAGGAAGAGCTCCTAATGTTGGAGTAAATTGTATTAAAATCTGTTATAAAGCCTTTCCACATTGTTACAATGGGGGAAAAAGGCGTCAGTTTGCATTTGGATCAAAGCCATTTGAAAAAATCTCATTTTATCCAGTCAAAGATCTTACATATATTAATAGTGTCCTTGCTTTTTGTGATGGGTTGAGAAGAGAAACGAAGTAGCTCTGTGAGAAGGGATATCAGTGATGCCTCCTATTCCACAGATCTGTGTTTTGTGGCTTATGGTAATCTCCAACTAAAGTTATTTCTGTGTCTGGGGCACCTGTATGGTCTTTCTTCTTCTGCTGACAACATATGAATTCATTTGCCAGACTTCCTCTACTTGGGCCATTCATAGGAGGTATTTGTGGACTTTTACACCTCCACCTGTGTACTTATGTTCTTGAAACAGTAACGTTGCTCTATTACATTTGTTTTCCTTTTTTATCTAGAGTTCAACTTAGCCATGAAGAGAAAAAAAAATAGTGAGGGATGATCGGACAGAATGATGGCACCACATGATCCCATAATTCTCATTTCACTAGGAAATTGGGCTTAAAAATGAGCAGTTCATTACAGCCCAGTATTGGGTTTATATTTTCTTTTCACAATATGTTAACAGCCACTGGATTTTTTTTCTCTTTTATTTTTTTTCCCTGGAACAATGAACAGGAGTTATCTCTTACATTCAAGCGAACATGGCCCCAAAACATTTCCTGCATTAATTCCCTATGGAGAAGGCAGGATGTTTAGGAATCGTGATGCTGAGGACAAAGGTTGGTCAAAATACTGCACCAGTCCACTGCAGAAGTGGAATAATGGCTTCAGTGATATTTTTCCATTTTTTGGAGGAAACCAAAAATAAATGTAGTTCAGCTTTGTTCAGTGGTGAGCCGACAAAAATCACTTTTGCCTCTGACAAAAGTCTGTCTCAAGTCCAGGACATGTCCAGACAAGGGTGTATTTCTCACATCCCTGATCTCCAATATGAGACTAATAAATTTTTGAAAAATCTGTGCCAAGGTCAGTTAACACATATATTGCTCAGTGGCAAAGCAGACTGTTTGATCTTTGCTCTAAGGGTAAAGCACCGTTTCAGGGTTGCTTGGCAGCTCTGTTTTCCTTCCCTTAGCAAAAGAGATGGATTCATTTAGAATTGCGGGCCACGAAGAAGGGAGCTCAGGTGTGGCAGAAATGGCAGGTGGCTGGAGCTGACTTGACAGCAATTAAATGTACAAATCTTTGATTAGGCTCACGGGAATGGAGTCATTAGCTACAGCGAAGGGACCAGCTTGCTTTCCACTGCCTCATTAGCCATAATACTGATATTACTTTAAAAAGCCTGGAAAAAAAGCCCTCCCATACAGAATTAGGAAAGCTGAGTTTCAAGAGAAAAAAATAAGCTAGTGTAAGCACTTTCTAGCCGAACAAACAGAGCCTGGCTTTTCTGGTCACTGACAAAAAAAGCCTCATGTTTGCTGTACTGTGAGATAGCCCTGGATCCAGTGCTGCAAGCAACGATTCACAGAGATCAACAAGTTGCTCTTGGCCACTGAAATTTACTGAGGACCTCATCAGGCAGCCTCCTACTGTGCTCCAGTTCCGAGTACTGGTGCCTTTAACAACATCCTACCCTGCAAGTGAAGACCTTCGGTCAGTCACACAGTGGAATTATCAGGCTGGATATAGGTTGCACATAAATCTCCAAGCTAGCAGGCTTAACCCAGGGGAAGATTTGGCTTGGGCTTTATTTATCTTCCTGTAACATGACTGGTTGAAGAAGGGCTGCAATAACAACATTCTGCCATAAATTAATATCCTCCTGTCCCCAGCTCTACCCTTGCTATTTCATGGAAAGTTCACAGTGAAATAATCTGTACCCGCTTGCCCTTTCTCTCCCACTCTTCCTTTGGTACTCTCTATCCCACCACATTAATTTCTCTGACCTGCTAAACCAGAGTCCTCTGAACAAAATCAGAAGAAATATTTTCCCCCAGGGCCCTCATGTAGGGTTTCATGCCAACAAGTTGATGGCACAAAAGCAGTTTGGGACACAGTGAGGGCAGTGGCTTCTCGCCTCTCACATTGCTCAAGCAACTGGTAGTGCAGATGAAGCAGGAACAGAGGGAAATAACTTTTGTGATTCAATGACAACACTGCTGGGCCACTGTTCTGCCCTCTACAGCAAGAGCAAGATGAGAAAAAAGATGCCACGTTCTCTAGGGATTAATACTGTCCTCTCATAACACGGGACACTGAACTGTCGTGCACTCATAACACCATGCCTTGCTTGCTTGTGAAGTCTGGGTTCAGGTTCTCCTGGCCCAGTGGTAAGACAAGATTGCCAGTTCCGTGACTTGCTCCTTCCCAGGTTTCACAGGGGCCAGATGCTACAAGAGAGCTGCATGTCACAGGTGACCTACCCATACAGCCATTAGGTAGAAAATTTCAGCTTCCACATGGGTGTAGTTTGAGAATCATTACACTGTCTCCTTGCAGTAGTAACAGCATACTTCACCTTCTTTAAGTGCATTTGGTCCTCATGTGCTTTTTGATATGTAAAAGATTAATATAAGAAAGGGACTGAGCCGAAAGGGGTATTTTCTCTGAAGAAGGAAATTTGAGTTGTCAAAGAAATGTAAAATACATGGTCCAAACTGTCCTATGGAGTTACCTGTAGAGATAGCTAACTCCACTGAAACAGACATCCAGCCTAGCCTCAGTGTGTCACTGATTCCCAAGGCCAGGTGAAACATCCCATGGTAGCTGACTAACTCACACTTCAGCTGAAAGACTCCCACCAGGATAGTCTTTTCCAAGACACTTACAGGGCTGACTGTTTCTTTGTGGTCTGAGATAGTATCTAAACAGCTCACAGAATCAACAAATACAGATCAGTCTCATCAGCTGTGCAGCACCACTTTTCTTTCCACGATGGTGATGTGAGAAATATGAGGTGAGATTCAGTCAACAGTGTCTTTCTTCTATTTCAATGAGTAGTGAACTTCCATGCTGAAAGAAAGTGCTGTGAAAAAAATAGAGGTGGTCTTTGAGGGAGAGGAAACTCCAGCAAAGAGGGAATGAAGAAAAATAAAGATAAACTTAAGAGGAAGGAGAAAATGAGAAAAAGCAGCTAAACAGCTTCTAAGTTATTCTACTGTAGAAAATACAAGCTGCATTGCTTTTGCTTTCCCGTGTCTGCCTCCTCTGCATTTTAATGGGAGTTGAGTGTCCAGCCTGATGGGCATTTTTACAAGTCTTTCTTGATTCCTACCTGCTTATGTATGCGTGCAATTTCCTTTGCAGACCTGACCTTGAGTGGTTTCACCCTAGAATCAGAACCTTGATGGTCCTCCACCACACCACAGGTTACTTTTTACATGGACATTAAAGCCTCAAAAAGCTTTGACAGATGCCGAAGAGACCAACCGAAGTTACTCCCACTTCCCCAGTGTTTCCTTCTCTGAGCACTTGCTTCTTTCCAGAGAAGTCAGCAGGAGACTGACTTCGCTTCAGTCACAGTTTATTGCCTGATTTCTTAACTGTAGCTGCTATGGGGATGGCATGGAAAAGACTTTGGTGGGCTGCAATATCTGGAATTGCCACACAGAGTTTCCCTGACGGTCATTTGTCAGTGTGATAAGTGATTTAAAAGCCTTGGAAAAGTTCAGCCTCTATGACTTATTATGGCTTTTCCATCTCTAACTTCTGTGGCTCAGAAGAAAGTGCAAAATTTGTAAACAGTGCAGGAGAAACCCTTTACAGTCAACTTTTATTTTTTCCTTTGCTTCCCATTCACAGCAAATATTTTGGTAAAAAGACCCACTGAAATAGAAGACAAAGATTAAGCAACATCCAGAGCTGCAACTACAGAACTTGCAGTCCTCCACCATCGTGCTGACCTGCCAAAAGCTGTGTCACAGCCAGCATGGAAACAGGAGGAAAATGTATTTTTCACCATGTGTTTTGACTCTGCTCTGGGGCTTAGATGACCTGTTGGTAAAAATGCCTGTGTCCTGTCTCCATAACAGATATATCAGTTGTAAATTACCTGTCCAGTTTTGCCATTGTAAGTAGGGCCCCCATGGGAATTGATGGTACTGTATCATTGTTGTTTTTGGCAGAGAGCCTCCAAACAAAACCATTTTCCCCACTGCCAGGGAGGGGACAATGCTGGTGTTGGGAATATTTCTATTTTGGGGCAGTTACATGTTTTGGGAAGAGACGGAGGCGTGGGGTGCCAAGCTGTCCAGTGGGTGCCCCATGCCAGTGCAGGCAGGACCAGCCTGTACCTCTGCCAGCTCCCTGCCGTGCTGCTTGGCGTCCTGTTACACGTGGTGGGAGCCTTGGAGCGGGGAAGCAAGGCAATTTGTAGTCATGTTACATTTCCTACTTCAAAACTGTTTTTACAACTATTGGCCCAGCCTGCCCCAGGAGCGCTGGCCTCCACAGCGGGCTGTGTTGTTTCATTTCTGTCAGCAGTGGGTCTTTTCTCTCTGCTCCTGCAGGAAGGCTTTTGTTTCATGTCTTTCCTCCCTGCTGCATGCTGTGTCGGCCAGGCAGCCTGCCACGTGCTTGAAAGCCTCCTTCCCACCCCTCTGCCCTGCACGGCCATGGCCTCCCTCTCAGCTCGTCCTGCAAACACTCATTAGGGGCTTTGGGTGTTCATGCTCGGGACCTGCTCCTGCGTCTGACCGCAACGCGTTGTGTGATAAGAGGGTGGACACCTGGACAACAGCCAGTCCAAGCATTACATTACGGCCCTCTCTCTTATGCTGTTTACTTTTGTGACAGTTTCTCCTTTCAGTTCTCTTGTCTGCAATGTTGATCTAGGAGGGTGGCCATCTGGATCCCTGCCTCCACTGCCAACCCCATCTTCGCCCCATCTTCATCATTACCACTTCATTTCTCTGTCAACTAATTCTGCTAAGTTTTGCTCCAGCCGCTCCCCATGCTGGGTCTTGCCACAGCTGGGGAGACCAAGGTTTCATTTCTCACCCTTGCTTTTTGCTCTCCTCAGGTTAGGCTGACCACAAGGATCACACGGAGACTACCTCGGCTCTGTGCCACTGCAGTGGTTACAGCCAAATCAAGACTAATCCTCAGCTGTTAACAAACTGAGACCCATCTAAGTTTCAGTTCAAAAAATGGACAAAGCCTATAGCGAGGGATGTGAAGGGAATGCACACACTCACTTTATTATGAGGACTGCCATCCCCCGAGAGACTGTGACCTTGGAGACACTGCCTCCATCTCACAAAGAGCTTGAGCAGAGCACAAGTGTCTGACCTCACCTGGGACCCCAGGGTCTGGGGTGCTTTCAGAAAACATTGCAACAAGTTGAAAAAGCAGAGAAAAAAATCTGCTTCAGTTTTTTCTTTTCTGTTTTCTTCCAAAAATTTTTCTTAGAAAAAAGAAGCAGCATTTCAGCCTGTCAGATCCAGCTATTCTCTTCAGTCCTCAGCTGGCCTCTCCCCAGGTTTTGCTGCCAGGGTCCTGGGCTCATGGGAAGTGTTGGTGGGACATCTGCACCATGGTGCGGAGATACACACACTGACTGGGACCAAGAGAGAGCTGGAACCCACGAAAGTACAACTCTATCAGCATGGCTCCCTGCCCAGCCTAATTAGACCTGCCAAGAAGGGCTAATTAGCTAGGCTCGGTGCCTCACTGATGTGACTATACCACTTTCAAGAACCAGCAGGCATCATGTGCAGCTCACTTCAGCACAGAGATGCCATGTGAAGCTGGACGGAGTACATATTCACCAGCCTTTCCTCTCCAGCATGAGCACGCTGAGCTTGTAAGAGCCAACTGCACGTCACTTTGTGTCCATTTTGTGGTAAGGGGTTTTACAGCAGGACTTCCATGGTCCAAAGCTTCATGACACCCATGGTGGAAGAAAGAGCACTAGATCTTCTTTTTGCTGGAGAGGACAGCCAGAGCACATGGCACATGAGAGGCTTGCTGGAGTTCCCCAAGGGAGCCCAGGGCCAGCCTTGTCTCGCAGCGCAGCCTGCCCGCCTCTGCCTTCCCTGCCCGCACCCGCCCTGCCCGCCTGCCCAGCGGCGCTTGGCTGCCTTCCCTCGCCTCCGCCGCAGCCGTGGCCACTCCTGCAAGCCTCTCACAGGACAGCACCGAACGTGCTTTGGGCCCTACTCAGGCCTTTCTGAGGATCCCTTCCCTGCCTCGAGGAACAGTGACACATTGTATTTTTCCCCTGACCTCTGCTGCCATACAAAATACTGTCTGCAGCCTCTCATGCTTTGGGGGGACACTTACAGCAGGGCACTGGTTCCACCGTGTCTGCGGTTCCCCACAGCCATAGGAGGGTGGAGAAATCTGCTCTTAAGGTGCGTAAGAAGGTAGTGAATCATAGGAGCAGCAAGCTCTTGTTTACCAACACCTCGCTCTGCAAAGATTTCTTTAACACGGCAGTTTGTGAGATAGCTAAAGTCTGGTTTCCAGTTGAGACAAGCTAAGCCCTGTGCTCAGCTGGGGGAAAGGTTCCTCTTGGCTGACGTAGGGAGGACAGTGACCATGGAGCGTGATGGCCCCAGCTCCTCCGGTGGATAGGACACACAGACACAGACACACACAAACACAAACACAGAGGAAAGGCTCCAGAAGTTGTCCCTTTACTTCCCAGGTCCAGCTGACAGTTTAGCAGGGGTAAAATAAATGAGAAGGACCATATGGAAGTAGTAATATTCCTACCTTCGGACCATCATGTTGAAGATGGTGAGAGGAAAGTGTGGGTTACGGACACACAGAAATACCATGACATATATTACAGTGCTGCATAATGCAAGCAAGCGTAGCAGCAACTTGTTACCCTGACTGAAGGCTACAGAGTAATTAGCGTAATTACAACGCCGCTGGCTGAATTCACTCGAGAAGTATGGCATTCTCTGTGCCCTACGGGGTAATGCATAATCCCAAATACTTCATCAGTTGAAAGCGAGCTCTGAGACACATTTGAGCTGCTATGCAGTCTCACAGCCAGGGTTTTACTTAGTGATATTTGTCCAGATAGCTCTCCAGAGGATCGAGCTGGTGCCACCAATACCTTTACTCAGTTCATCACTTCTGGGGAGAGATTGTGACACTTCCTCTTTGGGGGAGTTGCGAGTGGGTCAGGGACACAGGGCCACAAGCAGCAGCAGCTTCCTGCATACAGGGCACAGTGAGAGAGCAGCAGTGCTCAGCTGACCCACAGCTGGGCTGTGCCAGGGGAGCCCATAGCTGCTGTCCTGCTGTAAAACAATAACTATTGAGGGTGCCTCCAAGACCTGGTCAGCCATAATGCCTTCCTTACAGCACTAGTTGGACCTTCACCAGTTGCTAGTTTCCATCTCCAGCTCTGCTCCCTCATCACCTTTCCCCCCCCGCCTACACACACATACTCTTCTGTGAAACTTCACCTCATTCCCCAGTAGTTAATTAATTAATTCCCAATAATTTTTTTCCTAAAGAGCAGCAGGAATAACTGGCTTTTGAATTCAGCACAGAAAGGCTATAATTACAAAAAATGTTTTGGGTTGACAGGAAATTAAACTGTATTTCCTTGGTAAAACAATAAAACCCCAAAATTCCAGTTTGGATCAAGCAAAGTGTTTGGTTCAACCTGAAACAAAACACTACATTTTTGTGTTTAAACTTTTCACCCCTTTTTATTTATTGCAGTCAGGAAAACCTCAAAACAAAAACAAATGTTCCAAACCGAAAAGTTGAGCTGTTTCCCTTTGAAATCATCACACTGCATTGACTGCAGTTTCTCAGAATTACCCTCTTTGTCTTTGGCTGAAACTCTTTGCTAGATTTCAGGCTTAATTCACAAAGAGTTTTACACAACACCAACCAGTATCTCAAGGATTTCACCTGGCCCCACTTACCTATTTTTGAATTTACATCCTGAAAAAGTTTGGAATAATAATGCTATTTTGCCAACAATATTCTTAATGCCAATGCCCTTTCAAAACCACGTTCTTCTCAAAAATGCACTGGTCTTCTATTCATAATAACTCATGCAGGGGTTGAAAGAGAGAAGGGGTCTCGCCTTTGGTGTGGTCTCGCCTTGTGTGCCCTGAAGGCAGGGCCAAAGAGCAAATGTCAGCCTCTATCACTGGTCTCTGCAGGCTGCAGCCAGGGTCCTGTGGCTGAGCTGGCTGAAATGCCACTTCACACTGGGCATGAGGCAAGTGGGATCCAGCTGTGTGGTGCTGGGAAATGGGTGCATCTGGAAATGATCTTCAGACTTAAGTCCAGGAAATAAGGAGCTATTCACCCAGTCCGCTTTTGTCTTCCACTGCTCATCAGCCAGTGGGAAAGTTTAACTGTATATGGGGTTTTCCAAGCTTAAAATCTGTCTATGGGTTTTGTCTATAAGGAATAGAGGGAAAATAGCCTCTTGATTTTTTTTGTTGTCTCCATTTCTAATTGCACATGAAATAGCAGAACAGGGAATAGGTTTGGCTTTTGACCCTAAAAGACTTTAGGGCAAAGATCCCATCTGTTGTGCATTTGAACTGAACCTCTTCACCATTTCTGGTAACATCTGGGTATGTTAATGCTTTAAAGAGTGGAAACAGCCTTCAGCAAGGATCTCTCTGCCTCTAAGCAAAACTGTGTCTTCCTTATCCTTATATCTCTGCTGAATCACCCAGATCATAAAACACATATGAAGCTGCCTGGTCATAAGCAGATATGCCACAGAATGAGAGGTTAAAAGGAGGAGCAGAAATGAAAGCGTTAAAAAAGTGCTACAGCCTCTCCCAGTGTTTCCTTGGGTGGAGTGTGTAAAGGTTAACGATTTCTAAATATTCAGGAGTAATAAATGATCTGAGTAGTTTTCTGGCGGTACCTCATGTTCTCAGAGAAACAAATGCTTCAAGGATATGCACCATTTCAGAAGAATGCGACAGAGAGAGGGAGAGATTTATTTTAAAAACTTGTGATGATCTGTCTCATCACTGATAATAAAGGCACAGGTTCTTTCCACCCAGAAATACCACCAGGTAAACAATGAAGTGCCTTGGGATTTATGTTTCTTAAGGGCATAAAATTATTTTATATGAAGGTTTTCTGTCTCCTTCACATGCATCTTCAAAATTCTCCCTTCCTCCATAGAGGCTTTCTCCTTCTCCCTGTTTTGGCAGCACACTGCGAGTTATTCCATTCAGCGGTAAAGAAATCAGCTGCAAGGGTCAAACGGGAGTAAAAAATCTTTCAGATGTTTGAAGTGTGGTCACTCTTGTCCCCAGCTATGGGGGAGTGGGGAGGGCTGACTTATGTCGGAAGATAATTGTGTTTGCAGCTATCCCACTGCCAAGCTTGGATGAAACCAGTCAGTCACTGAAGAAGCTACTGAGGGAGTCAAAGAGAAGACATCCCCAGGCTGAGCTGTTGAAAATACTTTTTCTTACTTCCTTGACAAAAGGGAAGAAGACTCTTATCTCTTGTACACCATTTACCTCAGGAGTAGATTAAGGAAAGAGCCAAGGAGCGTGGGAGGTCAGGTGAAGATTTGGAACAGAGAGCAGCACTGGCTATCCTTCTTCTCCCGCTTTTGGATGTGAGGCTGAAAAGGGGGCAGGAAAAGGGATGCAGCCTGTGGCCAAGATAAGAGTCAGTAACATGATTCGTAAGCGATGAGGCAGCAGCAGTAGGAAACAGAACACATGGGTAAAGCAGCTCCTGGGAGAAAGGGCAGAGGAAGGTTTACCTCCCACGAAATGTGAAATCTCAGGACCTGGCTGAGATTGTAGGAGAGGTGCAAGTGAGTATATGTGTTTATTTATTTTAATCTGGCTGACATCTGGGCACGTGACTAATGGAAAACCCACAACCAGAGAGCTGATGCTTTGGCATCTTTGCAGAACATACCCCCGCTGAGTGAGCAGGATCTGGTGACCCTGCTTGCATTCACACAGGGATTCTATCTTTTAACAACAAGCCCTTCTCAACCATGAGCAAGCAAGACTGGAGTTCTTACATAGCAAAAGGGAAAGCAGGAAAGGCCTTCTGAAGATTCAGGGAAATCTGGATTAAGTCACTGTGGTTAATTATGCAAACATTAGAGAGCCCAAGTTAGATTAGTATCCATGGGGAAGGACCCCTGCACATGAGATTTTAGCCTCTTATCTGCCAGTCTTTCATTCACCTCTAAGTGCACTTACACTGTGTACATTGACCTAGATTGGAGCTAAGTACTGTGACAATGATCTGCTTCAGCACATGCTGCACCATGGGTGTGACAGCGCCCCTGGCTCTGCAGACATCCCTTAAGGTCACGCCAAGTTCACCCAGCTGCTGCTGGCAAACCCTTGGCTGAAGATTTAGTGAAATACCACAGGATCAGCCCCGCTTCTGACAAAACCCTTACCTGCTGCTGGTATGGCAGGAGGAGCAGGAGGAGCAGGGATGTCAGCCAACTAGCTCCCAGCTGCAGCTCCAGGGTCTTCTCATGGCAAAAGAACCAAAAACTCTTTCCAGGGGGGTTTGCTGGGACAGCAAATCTACCCGTGACCTCATGGATCCCTCAGAAAACTTAAAAAAAGACCGCCTCTTATACAACACTGCCTTTTAGCAGAAACTGTGTGACTGGCACTGAAATGTGTGTGGTGGGATAAACCCTTCCCTGTGTACTCTGCGCAGGTTGGTCTGCTAGAACAAGCCCATGGCTGAGTGCTCTGTGCATACCTCTCTTGGGTAACAGCTGGGCTGAGGTCCAAGGAATCTGTATAAAACATGCTCAGGACTGCTCAGCCAATTAATCTTTTGTAACTTGTGGGGGGGGGGAAATGGCATGTGATCGTGTAATTAATGGTTGGCTCCTAAGGTGTGTGCACTAATTAAAGTTCAGGCCTATAGTTGCTCAGCAACTGTGTTTGCAGCATTTTCTACCACTGAAATGCTTGACTTTATGGCCTGAATAAATGGTCTTACAGACAATTTTGTGTGTCGATATTCCTCAGCCAAGAAGGGCGGAAGCGGGCAGAAGCAGACAGAACAGGCCTGGAGCACCCTCTGTTCATGTTGGCCAGGATGAGTGAGACCTCATGATGACTTGCCCATCCAGAGCCCTGCCTTGAGTGCCGGTAGGAAGCCGTGGAAGGTTGTTGTGCCCTTCAAGAGCTCATGGTGCTGGAGAGGCGATGCCTGTCCAGTGTGCTCCGCAGACCATCGCTGGCAGCAGGAGAAGGGTGGTACCAAGGGTTTGGGGGTCTCTTCCCAGCACCACTACAAAGAAGCAGTCTTCTGTCTGAGTCTCTTCAGGCTCGTTTCTTTTTGTCTTTGCCCATCACCTTCAGCCTGACACTGTTTCAGGCTTGTCTTCTCCTCCCCGCTGATTTCTCTCAGCCCTCAGCCAACTTGCTGATTTTCTCATTTGTTCATCTCAGGTTCCTTTGGCCCTCCCCTCCACACATCCCTCTCTCTCAATTCCTCAGAGTCAGCAAATGGAGAGGAGTGCAGTGCACACTGAAAGAAGGCAGGAAACACCCAGAGAGACCTGTGATGAGCATAGCACATCCTGTGCCCGTGACTGCAGGGAAGTGTGTGTTCCGCCCCTCCTTCCATAAGGAGACACGCTCTACGTGGTCAGAGTCCTCTGCTGCCAGCAGTCTACAAATCATTTTTCAAAGGTTTGCATCTTGGCCAAACTTGGTGCAGATTATCCTGGGCACAGCAAAAAGTATATTCATGCTTCAGAGGCCCTCTCCTGACAAATTTCAAGCATTTTCCCCATCTCTTGAGGGAATGCAAGCACTTCAGAAAGAAAAGGTTCACCAAGATGTAACACAGAATCTTCCCTTAAAATCTCAGAAGTCCTTGGAACTGGGTAGCAATATCACAGACAGACTCTTGACATGGAAAATGTCACCTTGCTCTTTAATAGCCCAGTGGTGTAGCAAAACCAAATAAAAACCTGCATTATAATGTGCAGTGTGAGGGTAGCTGGGCGTTGTTATCAAGGTATCAACACACAAGATAACACCAACTTAATTCATACTAAACTAAAAGGCATTAGGTGGAACTGAACCTGGGAATTGTACACGACAGCACCAAGGTCTAAAATGGGATGGACCTTGATGGATGGATCTGTTGATGCATTGACAAAGACAGCACCTAAACTCCTCCCTAGATTTCATTTTCATTCTTTACATAATTTGCTGAAGTTTAATCAAAAAAAGACATTTTTCTCACCAAAACCCTGAACAGCCAGAGCAACCAGTCCCCCCAGTCCTTGTGCTGGACCACAGCCAGGGACATGCTGCCACTGTGGCTCCCAGGAACAAGCACGTGCCAGAGGGTAAGTTTCCCTTGTAACTGTCAATGGACAGTACAGCTAACATTATACACCTACAGAGAGTTTTGTGAACTGAATTACAATACTTTTATGCAAAATCATTGCAAAGCTCTAGGACACTTTGAACTGGAAATTCATTGTGAGAAATGAATGTTTGGATTTTTTCCCCCCTGTCCTCTCAGGTGCTGTTGGTGCTTGCCCAGCTTGAACAAAGTACAGTCTGTACTTATTTTTGTTGTTGAGATGTACTCATTGAGGTTGTCTGTCAGACTGCTCATTTCAAAGGACATTCCCACATTAAAAATAAATAAATAAAATAACCCAGGTCATTCATAATTATTTCATTCAATTTCGGCCTTCTACTATCTATGTTGTACTTTTTATACAATCTGATTTAATGGAAACTCAGCATTTTGGATCACGGAATGGAAAATTTTACCATCAACAAGCTGATTATGATTTTGCCAAATTTCATTTACTTTGAAATTAGCAGTCATAATTTCTCTGGTTAAGAATCTAATTGGATATTACAAATGTTATCAAATGGCACAGAATATAGCCAAGAAATGCATCATGATGCCTATAAAGAAAACCACCTTTGTATGTGTTCAGAGGCTTGAGGGAATAGCTTTTAAGACTGGATGAAGGGATTTTAAAATTAGATTTTACTTTTGAAATCCTCTTCACCTTATCACAGATGTGATGAAGTGTGTTTCAGCTGTCATGACATGCCTGCATTTTACCACTAACTACACCAGGTCATTACAAGAGTTCTAACGTGTGTGCTTGAGCACGTTGTTGCTGATTACATACAGAATGTCATTGTTCCATCCAAGTGGGCAGTCATTTATTTTGAGGCTCTTTCATTATGATAAGACAGTCTGGTGGAAATACCTGGGATGATCTATTGCTTAAGTTCATATGCCTAAATTAATTCTGTTTGCTTCTCAAAAATCGTTGTCCTAAATACAGAATTCAGTGAATACGGAAAGGCTGGAATTTGCTATGTATATGAATCTAAGTGCTAAAAATCTCACCCATAGTCAGCCAAATCCTAAGATCTTTCCTCTAGATTATTTTTGTTGTTAATGAAGAGAAAATCCAATCCTTCCAGAGGGAAATTGCTTCCAGTTGTATTTAATGCCTATCTTTGGATAAGAGAAGTGTTTTCTCGAGTTGCAACTCTCTCTCTCTCTCTCCCTCTCCCTCTCCCTCCATTGATGATGGAAGAGATGCCTAAATCTTCAACATCCAAAGTCACTTGGCATAAGTTCTGTGCTTAAACATGTGCATACTCTGCCTTCAGCCTAGTTACTCATCTGGGTGAAACTACAGTCAAGCTCAGGCACCTGCTTGTTCTGGAAGTGATTGTTCCCCTGTACTCGGCACTGGTCAGGCCCCACCATGGGTACTGTGTCCAGTTCTGGGCCCCTCAATTCAGGAATGACACTGAGGTGCTGGAACAAGTCCAGAAAAGGGCAGTAAAGGGTCTAGAGGGTAAGTGATGCTGTGAAAACCTGTGATGAGAAATATGGACATAACTTTTAAGTGAGAGGATTCAAGTTTCTTCCCATCCTTTGTGGGAAAAGGCAGTAAGACCTCAGTCCTTTATTTCTTCTGCTGGCTCCTGTACCCAGATGTGTTATGTGTGAAAGTGCAGGTCTTCCTGTCCAGCAGGAAGAGCAAGTTTCAATCAACATGGGATGCAAATGGATGCAAATTATGCATTTATCAACCTCAAACACTTTTCCATGAAAATAAGGCAACACACACACACCCTTGCTGCTACAGAGTGGTTTGCAGCTCAGTCTTCAGTAGATGTGCAGAGCAGAACTTTCTGAATTACAAAGTGATGCTTGTCTCCAAATGTCTTTGAAGAGTATTATCTTTGATCACTTTTCGGCTGCATCTCATATTTCACAAGTCTGTGAGAGACAGTTTTTTCTGAGCCTACTTATGTAAGTTGCTGGATTTTTGCAATTTATACTTCTTTGCCAAGGAAGATTACCCTCTCAGTGAGCAAGCAATGGTCAATTGATTTCAAGAGCAAATGCTGTTGGTACTTAAGACAGAAATGATTAGACCCCCTTGTTATCAAAGTTCCAAGGTCAAGTCATCATCAAATATGACTGATTACATTTTCTAATGGTTTTTCTATGCTCATTAAAGTGCATTCAAATATTCAGAATCACCTCTGATCATGACATTCAAAACCCGCTCTGATGGCTCCCGACAAGCAGAAATGCATTCTCTAATCTTTAACCACATAAACAATAGATAACTGCTTGTAATTGGGTTCAAATTGATTTCAGGTGGCTTCAGAGAAAAGCAATTTCTACAACAGATTAACCTTTTAATTAATGTTTATTAAGGATATTACCAGGTGCAGGAATCCTCCTAAAGCAGAAAATTACACTTCATTGACATTCATTTATGATAAAATAGTTGATCCGTTCCCAGGTCATTATTCATGTATTTATCATTATTTCTTGCTTTTCATGAAAATGCCATAAAGTCTAATTAACAATTGTAACACTGTAAGTTTTAAATACATTGTTCCATACTGAATAGAGGAATGGGCATATGAAGATGTCCTTTGGCACAGGTTTTTAGAGAAGGAGCCAGCACTCTCTACCAAGTGGGACTATGGTTGTTCAACTATAACATCAGCCTTCTCTAAAAGTTTGTGGTTACCTCATTCACAAAGGAAATGCAGACACATGGAGAACTCTGTCAGAGTTCACATACCATAAAGAACTTCATCCACAGATGAAAGATAGACTGTTCTACTGAGAGGAATGAAGCCTGGGCTACAAAGGCATTTCTTTACCATGTTTGTGGTATATTAATGCCTCAGTGATTGAGTGTCTGAATCCAAATTGCAAGGAAAGTGATTTCCTAGATACATTTGGAAATTTCCAACTCTAACTGAAGTTTGAGGTGATCCACCTGAGGCTGATGATAATACCACCTCTGGATACATCACTAACTCTAAATTTAAAATAAAAGGCCAGTTGTTTTGTGGATGTATCTGTAATACTGTATTTCAAAAGTGTCATTCATTGCCCGTGCTGTTCAGCTGCCTGCTGTGGAGAAGGCTGGCCCTGGCTGATTTAGCTGTAGACAAGCACATACCATTTGGCTTTGGGGCCAGGATCAGTCCCTGACCCTCTTTCCTGTAACGGTGTAGATAACAGCTCTGTGGCTGTTACCAGCTTGCTGCTGCCCAAACACTTCCTGCAGCCTCAGGCCAATCTTTGGATGAAGAAACTGACAAACCTTGTTTTCTCCAGGGGTTGATTTATTTTATTTTGTTGCAATTGTGGAAGGAGTTGCTCCCAAGTATTGTACATTGTTTCTCTACCCATGGCTTCAGTTCAACATGCTATATACACAATTCAGGCACTAAATAAATTTTTTTTTCCTGAAAACTTCTCATTGTTCCACCATTCTGTAGAATTATGTCAATTAAAAATTAAAAATTGCAGAAGTCTGTTAGTTCTCTCTAATGATAAGGCTTGTAATTTTCAGTGGAAAGCTTTGTTCAGCTACTGGTGGTGTATGTTTTCCTTTCAACATCTTTTCTTACCTTCTCAGTTCCAAATGCAAACACTACTTCAAGTGATAATATAAATGTATTTTTAAAAAATACAGGAAGGTTTATACTTGGTTGCAGAGAAGTCCTGGGCATACATGGGCAAAGACTCTTACCCAGAAATGGGAGAACTTGGTCAGTACCTGGCTACAGCATATCTTCTAGAAGGCAAGGGCTTTTCCACCAGGAGAGTCAGGCTGAGTTTTGAACATCAGAAGTCACATCAGAAGATGCTTGCAGGAGCTGACAATATTCTTCGCATCCCTTTGTGACTTATAACTACCTGGAAACCTCTCAGCAAGTGTTACCTGTTCTCTGTTATCTCGGCAGGGGTATCCTATAAATGTCACTGAGTGTGCATTACTGGAGGGATATCAAGCATGCAGACAAGCTAATCACAAACCAGAACAGGCCATAGAGCCTTTCAGGGATCTCCTACAAGTGTCTTAGAAGTTCAGGCAGGGGAGATCCCATTTTAGAGGTTATCTGGAATTTATATAGAATTATATATATCTTTCTAAATTTCAGTACTTGGGTATATCTATTTACTAGGAAGATTTTCATACTGAAATAAACTGTAAGGGGGCTGGTAGTACTTTTGTACTTGTTTTAAATTGGTTTTCTGATGCTACAAAATTCTATTGACTTCCTAAAGAGTCCTATTTTCAACCAGCTTAAAATTATATTCCTCCTACCGTTTCCATTCAGTTTCTTTGATTCTTGAAAGTTTGACAATTTTTTTTTAGATATCCCAGAAATACAGAGTTCATTTTCATCCATTGAAACACAAAGGAGAGTTATTTTTCTCTTTGTTAAACTTATCTGAACTGCAATAAGAGCAAAGTGAACTCCTCTGCAAGACTTACACAAGACCACTTAAATAGCACAAAGGAAAAACATCTATGAAGCTGCATTACTAGGCTCTGCTTAACAATATGCTGCCTCCTGATTAATATAATTGTACTGTAATGCATGAATAAATTGTAATTTAGATGATTGCACGCATGTACTATCGTATCAAAGCTAAAACGAGATACTTAGATAATCATAGCTTTCTCTCTTTTTGGGTTTTTTTTTTTTTTTACCGCACATCTTTATCCCTTCTAACAAGGGGATTTGTATGTCATACCTTATGCTAAGATTGCCTGCAAAGGCAAGGCTGGTTACAAGGCAGAACACTGACAAATCGGAGGGAAAGGACCACATAGGCACGGATGCAACCGGCTTTTTGGACAGCCAGAAGCATGTTACAAGCTGCTAAGCAAAAAGAGAAAGGAAAAGTAAGCTGCTGTTAAGGCACCACCCTGGGACACAAAAGAGCTGGATTCAAGTTCCTTCTGTGCAAGAAAATTCCTCTGACTCATCAGACACGTGCTGTCTGCGGTGGTTTGTGAGATAGCAGCCCCAGGGAGAACTGAAGTAACACATCCTAGGCTTTGAGGATCTCTGAACTTGGCTGAATATTTTTGCAGGGTCCAAATATATTGCAGTGTCCTGGAACCAAGATCATAGATTGTCCATCCTTTACTGCTCTCGTTCTGAAGAATCAGAAGTCATTTGGACATCAGAGCCTGCCAGTGCTGCAGGTACTTGAATAGGGCTTGGTGCAGGGCTGAACCATGAACAGGCATCAGGGATATAAGCTCATGGACCCTGTAGTTGATGAGTATTTTCACTGCGGGAGAAGTGACATGAAGAGCTGGTGAAGACCAATTACTTAGTGGAAACTTCCAGTGTCATTTTGTTTTTCAAGCACAGGATCTGTAGTTCTCAGATAACAATAGTGATTGTATGGAGAAAAAACATCATAAGCCTAAATTGATGCTCTTTACATACATTTATTTTGGAATGGCTGTTAACCGGTTGGTCACGAAATTGTTGGGAATGCAGCAAGAAACATGATGATGGTGGGTAGGTTACAGCATAGCAGGTAGC
Source organism: Oriolus oriolus (assembly GCA_013400235.1). Taxonomy (NCBI): domain Eukaryota; kingdom Metazoa; phylum Chordata; class Aves; order Passeriformes; family Corvidae; genus Oriolus; species Oriolus oriolus. Next base: position 254,051 of record VXBT01005586.1, on the reverse strand, counting down.
ATTGGGATGGCTCTTGGCTTGGCCAGATAGGAGATATTTCGGCTGAAGAAGTTGTTTACGTAGGACATCATCTTGGGAAAAATGGCTTTAATTTAGTTGAATGTCATTAAATTTTTTTGTGATGTTATAGCAAATACTCCGGTTGTGTGTGCATATTATATCTTGTGGTGTGCCAGGCACTCTAGACATGGTATCATTACAGAGAGGACCACAAAAATGCTTTAGATTCTTTGGAAAACTGAAGAGGAGGAAAAAACCTCAAGAGATCCAAGAAGGGGGAAAAAAGAGATAAAGAAAGAATAGGCGGTTTGTTATCCATCCTGTTCTTGGAAATTGAACCAATGGGGATAAGACAACAAGAGCGCGTATTTATAAAGCACAATAAAAGGCCTCTGTGCAGCCATGTCTGCGCAGAGCAGATGAGCAGTGGAGTTCTGGGAAGAATTACATAAGGCATCTTGTGTACACGTGCCCATGAACACAGAAACCCTCATTCGCACATATACCCACAGTGCATGCCCAGATGATGCCCCTCTTCACATAAAAAACCTCTCAGTCTCGGTCAAGAAACTCCACAAAAACTTCAGATGCAACACAGGAGAAGTCCTGTTTCCTATAGTGCCAAACCACCCGAGTCGTAAGCAGCCTAAGAGCAGGACTGTGAGCAACTTTTCTCAGAAACAAGGCTATTTAGCCTGGCTTCAGCTCAAGAAAACCAAGAGTAATTATACACATTTAAGTAGATGTTGTGGACTTGACAGACCGGAAGAAAGGCAGCTTACATGCACATCTATTCAAGAGTACTCTAAATTAGAGAATCTGCTAGCAAGATGCTTTCAGATGAGTTTGTTGTTTGTGTCCATAGCAGCTTGCCATGTGTCTCATCTGCAGTTCACACAGCTTCCAAAATCTCAGTGCAAGTCTTGTGCCCAAGTAATAACTAGACTGCAGCTTCTCAGAGAGCTAAATTTCAACAATTAGAACTATCTGGACACCCCAAACCTCTTGCACTCTCATCCCTTCTCATATTCCTTCTGTCCAACCTTTAATTATTCTGTTGTGCTGTCTACCTAGCACAATAATTCCTTCATCTCAGTCTTTAACCTTATCTCTGGTATATGAACATTGTCTGGATATGCCATTCCAAAGGTGCCCTGTTACACATCCATTTTCTTCTTCCTTTCTTGTACAAGCTTCCACATCTTTAACTGTCTTCTTGACAGATGCAATGATCTGTCCTGAAACAGTTCCTGATTTTCTTTACAGCTTTTACAAAATCATCCTCTTTCTTACCCCCTGAGTTTTCAGAAACAGATGATCAGTGATGTGTGATGAGACACGACTAAAGAATCCTGCTTTTTCCCTCTCTCTGTGTGGCCCATAAGTTTTCTATTCTGTCCTCTTGTCTTTAGATGACTTTAGCAACAGAACTCCTCTGCCATATTGCATTCAGCTCCATCTCCTATCTCCGCTAACATCTACATAGGGACAAAACCCGAGCCTCCATCCACACCAAACTCCTTCCACATGCATAACACCCCATCCACGTCACAGAAGCAAATGAGAAGGACATGAGCTGTTTCTATTGGCACCCCCAAGATCACTGACGTCTGTGCTGTCTAATGAGATCGGAGTCTCAGCTCCCTCCGACTATCGGCATTTCCCAGCATGATTCCCTGTTCATCCAGGAGTTAATAAGTATGTATAATCATTAGTTAGGCTCAGAGTTAGAAAGCTGTTTATATTGCCAGTTGGCTACCCTCCTATCTGTATAATACCACTGTACAGTCTTCTAGGCCTTACAAGTGCTTCTGTGCTGTAGCCCTTGGCCCCTTTCACAGCCCAGAAATGTACCTCTGGTCCAGAAGTGTGAAAGTGTTTCTAAAGTGCCTCCTTTGAGCAGCCAGGGCTGACTGTAACAGGCCAGCATCAGATTCTTGGAAAATAAGAGTGAACTTTTAAAGCACCGCCAAATCATAGTTGAAGATTTGAGCTAAGTGTTTAGCTTTTGGATATAAATGGGCATCTTTGTCTTACACTGAGAGTTTTCCATAAGAACTGCAAATTTTCACCTCAGTGTCTTAGCAACCTCCCAAAGCATAGCATAAAACAGTGGCATTTGGCAGTAAAAACACCGTTCGCAGAGGAAATCAGTAACCTAACCAGGTAGAGCTCACCTAGCCACTTGTAGGTATCTAAAACAAAATCAGTTTTCTTCATAGCCAGCAGAAGACAATATGCACCTATAGGGTGCAAAATATGTGGCATTCATGAGCATGAGACAAATTTTGGCTTACAACAATCTATTTCTCCCAGAGACCCACAGGAAGAATGACAAAATGACCAACTCAGACTAGAAGGAGGAGGCAAAGAAGATGCTGGTGTGGCACAGGAGAGTGCTGGGCAGTAGAGTGTGACTCTTGCTGTGAAGGAGTTGCAAGGCCCTCCACATAGTTAGCTATTATACAGGCCATGAGTAATTGTCCTGGCTGCTTTCCCAGGCTCTTGCTGTGGGTGGTCTTGCCCCACAGCGTGGATGGCAGATCACAGTGTCCCCCAACCAGCTGTGCCGGGAGCGTGGGGTCACAGGGCAGGAGGAAACGCCCAGTGCAGCACTATGAAAGGGTGCTGGACTGCATCCTCCTTGCCTGGGTGCTGGGGCAGGAGCCGTCAGAGTTAACATCCCCTCCACAGAGGGCAATTCACACAGATTTTTACTTTGTATATGAAGCCAAAAAACCAGACTCTCTCTGCTGCAAACTACTTCAGGCACTTTCTGTCTTTCAGTGTTACCTTCTCTGAAGGATATTCTAAGATAAGGAAAGGAAGTATCACTAGCCAGACCATTTCTGCACACTGAGTGCAGTGTGGGCCTGGCACAGAGATGCCCAGGTCCCGTACACTTACTGACAGCTAGCTGCAGCCAACACAAACCCCATGTGCTATTTGGACTTTGTTTTTTAACACACAGGCTGGAGAGAGGATTTCAGTCACTCGCCTGGAGCTTGACTTTAAGGAGCAGCTGCAGGAAAAATGAAGCGACTCTACCATAAAAAATCAGCCAAAGCCAACAGCACAAAACCAAACCACAGGATACGGGTACTGCACTTGAGAATGCTGAGCCAGGGGAATCAACTCATTGAAAAATCAAACAGCAATATGCCTTTAGAAATAGTAGCTTTTACTTTGATCACTTCTCTAGTATACATCACAGGTGCTTCAGCCAGTTGATTTCTCTGCTATATGTCCTGAACGCCAACAGGTCAAGCAGAGTGGGTAGCCTTTGGCCAGGCAGTAATGATTAACCAGGTGACTTCAGCTGCAAGGGCTGACATCTGACAGTAGGAAAAACAGATGTGGAAGAAAGAGCCTAGTGTTCTCAATCTAAAATACTGGCTCTGTTCTTCCTGGGGCGAGCCGTTAAAAAAATCAGAAGCAAAAGTACGCATGCTAAAGCTAATTTCACAGCTGAGAAGGGTCAGATAGCAGGACCTCAGTCCTAGGCAAAGGTCTTCCCTTGAAGATTTTTGATATGCAGAGGTTTGTCATTTGGTTTCCAGCTCCACTGGCTTCCTTTCTCCATCAATTTCCCTGACACCATAAGTGTCCGAGGACTGTGCTCATTGTCTGAGTGCTCCGAAGGACTACAAGGCTGATGGAGAACCAAGCAGCTGCAAACATGCAAATTCCTTCCTTAGAGGAACACAGGATAGAGATCAGGATAAAATTTTGACTTTCTGAAGGCAAGTAGCCCTATCTTCCTTAATTCAGCTGCCCAGCTCAGCCCCTTGCAAAAAATGCCACAGATTTTTTTATTTTCTATTACACTGGTAATTAGGACTTGACAACTGGAGCCATTTCTCTGCAATAAAATACTTGTCAACAGGCCATAATGGGTGTTCTTTGTCTCTAAGTGATTAAGGTTTAGACAACATTGGCTTCAAAATGAAAATAGATGTGGCAACTTCACCAATTTCATACAGACACTCACTGCAGAGAATTTTTAAGTTCAGATTACAACTGAAATCAGGTTTTAGTGTTACATACGTGTTTTGGGACTAGCTGGATATCAGTATTTTCAGTAAACAAGGGAATTAGTCCCCACATTATAGGAACTACCATTCAGTATTCATTCTCACGCTGTAAATCCTACCCAACCAGAAAGAGAAATTATTGCAAGTTACACAAATGGCAGGTGAACACTAGAAGCCAGATATTAAACTTGCTCAGATCTAACAGGTTTAATAAATGTTTACTAGTATTTTCTTAGTTAAACCTATTTTTTACTTACTTTCTTTGTATTCTCTGCCATGTTTGATTCTTGCTCCTGCTGAATCTACTTGGCCATTTATACCTCTGCCATCCTGTACTTGTTGTTTTGCTCTTGACTACAACTAGGACAAAAAAATCTTAAGTTTTTCTAAACATCAAGGATAAGATATTGAAAAACAACAGTAAGGATGAGTTCTAATTCTGAGATTGGTTCAAGTCACTAGGCCAGTCATTTATTACCTAAAAGTGGGAACAAAAAACGTTCTCTTCCTCACATATTCCTTGATTCAAAGAACACTAGGAATTGTTGCATCAGATGTACTTCTAAAGCATATTCTAACCTGTGGTGGAGTTTTATATTAGACAGAGAAATTGATAAGATGCATGATGTATTTTATACAGAAGGTGAAGGTAAATCATAGTCTTTTTATTTAAAGGTCACACTGCTTCTCTTTCACCTTCAAAAGTGCAGGCTTGTTTATTTTTGCATGCTTAGTCCTCAATATAAATGGAGAATATTTAACACATCAACATTTTTTGAGACTGATGATTGGAACATGGACCCTGCAATCTTGGCCAGTCTTCAGCAGAATGGGAGCTTTTCACACAATGTGGTACCTGAAGGATCTAATTAGGTGTATTACCTAGGGGAAGTGATGCAGAAGTGGGGAAGCAGTATTAACAGGTTTTTATAGTGCTAGAGAGATTTACAAATTCTCTTCAGTTTTGGTGAACATATTTCAAAAACAAAAGATGGTGAAAGTAGAGAAAGGAACACTGAAGAGCTAACGTTCTGCTTAACAGTGATGGTGAGAGTCATCTCCTCTAATTTCAGCCACCAAAGAGCTAGGTACCTAGTCCAAAATAGAAGTGCAATCCATGGAGGCAGATAGGTGTCTCCAGAGAATGAGTCATCCCACTCTAAGAGAGGTGTCTAAAACAAGTTGGATGAGTCTTCTGAATGAGTCATCTTTCTTCATTGACTGCAGGAGGACTGTAGAAAACTACCTTAGGCTAGATGTTTCTCATGTTTAGGTAGCAGAAGATACATCTCATCCCAAGTGACTACACTTTCCTCTCATGCATTTAATTTAACCAAAAGGAGTCTGTAGCTGATTTGATTATACATACCACCTTGAGGAGATAGGAGGGTTTGGAAACATCCTAATGAAGGGTACGGTAGGTTATCCCTCGTGTGAAAAGCCCAGACTAAGGGATGTGCTGTAACTCTACAACAAAATCTGAAGGTGGTACAGGATACATCAGCGTAATCACAAACCCCAGATTATGGAGATCAGACCAGAAGTCCATCCCAGAGCTTTTAGCTCTGTCTCATGTCTAGTTGTATTCTGTGTATAACATGATGCCACACAGAGCAATGGATATAGGCAAAGCATAAAAGAAATGAGGGGACGATTTTTCAAAAGAAAAATCCATATATCTCTAATGAAACTTAATTTTGGGTAGTTTCCTGGACACAAAAATAGGTGTTTGCAGCTCTGTGATGGTTATTTTAAAATACCCTTGTTTCATTGCACAATTGTAGTCCTATGTCCTAGGAGGAAAGGAGACTCACCTGGACTTACAGGTGGTTTTGGATTAGCTTGTCCAATCTGAAAGTCAACACCAATGGGTGCCTTTAAGGAAAACCAGTCACTGCTGAAGCAAGTTAATTGTATGAGGGCAAGTTAATTGTATGAGATCATTATTCGCAAATAATTTTGGGGTTGTAAATCCACAGATGTCATGTCCCTCAGTGAAAGTGTATTTTCAGAGCACATTGGCCTTTCCAGGCTCTGTTTGCTCTGAAATTAACATTAATCAACTTTTGGCTCTATGCATGCAGTATCACCCCAACCAGGTAATTACAGCAAATTTCTAGAATAAAGACCAAAAAAAAAAAAAAAAGTCGAGTTTAAAACTCCTTGCTTTCAACCTTCAGTGTTTGGTCACTCCTTTCTTTTGGTATTGTGTCTAGTACTCATTAGTCACATTGAAAGTCAAGGATGTGCGTGCCGGGAAATGTGTCATTTTCCCTAGCACATCAATCACTTAATACAAGCCATTACCTCTCCCTATGCACCTGGCCGCTCATAAAAATAATAAAACATAGGCTGCATGTAAAATGCTCTGTGAGGCAGGAAAATCATCCCAGAACTCTTCCATGGGCCGACAACTCTTGCAGTAGCAACCTTTCCATTACGTTGTTGAGGAAGGATATAGTTAGCTCCTATATTACAGGCAAATTATATGGAGAAAAGCAACAATATTTCAAATTATTACCACATAGAAACCACCAAATAGTTACAAACAGATGCAAACAAACCTACATATCTTGTTGTGCTCTACAAGTTTAGAGAAGGAGATGAAGCCTCAGTGGTAGACGACTTAGTTTAGCCAAAAGATGCCACATACTGTGACTCTGAAGATCTCAGTGGAGCCACAAAACATGGCTGGTAAATTTGATATGAATTACAAATGTTTATTTTAGCAAAACTGACAAACAGCACTACACTCACCCCATCCCCCCCACCCACTCTCCCCAGAAACAAAAGCCCAGAAACAAAAACACAACAAAAAAGAAATGTGTTGCATCTTCATGGAAAATCTCACTTCACCTCCCAGACAACTACTTTGGGTGAAGGAGGCTGTTGGCTCATTGTTCATGATATACACTGAAGTTTTTGGGTTTCCCCCCATTTTTAGTAAGTGACTACAGTGTAAATTGATGTCCAGCAAAAGTTTCCAGCTCTGGTTCCTCTGCAGCACGTATTTGCAGGAGTTAATGTCTGGAACAGTGTTGTTCTTCCTGACATTTATAGGAAGTGCATTTCCTACTCCAGAAAGGAGTTCTTGACCATTGACGGGTGATAGCTTTGGGTCAGCCCAAATGTGAGCATGAGGACAGCATACACAGCAAAGCCTGCTGTTCCTCCAGAATTTCTAACATAGCATTAACATGTCTACCTCACCTCCCTGACTATTGCACCATTCCTGGACTCCACTGGCTGTTCAGCAAGCTTTTCCTCCACTCCAGCATATGTCTAATGGCCCAGGTCAAGAACCTGAGCATTGAAGGCTAGTTTTGATAATAATTACTTGCCTGTCTCTGCCATTGGGCTAATACCTGTTGTTCCTTATATCCAATTTTATGTCTCAGAAGTCCTCCTGTCACCCACATTATATCACAAAAGGCCCCGCCATATTCAGGATAAACAGAGGCAGCCCAATGTCCTTTTTTGGGAATAAAACTTGCTTATGTTGTGTTTAGCTGTAAGAAGTTCTCCATTAGGTGTTCTCAGAGTCACACCTGTGCCAGGCTTCTCACTGCCACCACGACAGCCAAGTGTGCCAGAGTCACTGAGCCTCGCAGGCGAATGGCCAGTCAGCTCCAGCAAAGCAGAAATTCCCCTCCAGGTCTCTGTCTTTAAACAGTTGACCATCCATGGTGGACTTTGTTCCTCAGACCTTCTGCCACATCCCTTCCTCACACGGATTTGTGACAGCTCTGGGTGCCACACAGTAAATTTTTGTCATGGCAAATCAGCATGTCAGAAGACAAAGAAGTTCATAGCCTCACCCACTCAGTGGGATGCGTGACTCAGATAGTGATAACTGGTGAATCATCTAATAGTCACCTGGAGTGCTTTTTGCATGAGCACTTGCAGGGAAAACCTTCTGATAGTAGATAGGTGGTTCTGCACTTTCTGTGTCAGTACCGAAAGTCAGCTAATGACACCACCCGGCACAGAAGGAAGGGGGAGGTTGGCTGCTCAGTTTTCAGCTTTGTTACTCAACTGAGACAGCAGTCATTACAGAAGTTCTCAAATTATTACTTCTCTGAAGAATGACATTTTTGACACGACCTTTTATCTCAGATTTATTAATAATGATTGCCTCCATACTATTCGAAAATTCATCTGGTAGGGGACAATGTAGATTCTTGACCAGATTAATAATGTCACACAATATGATACATGCATAATGCCCATAACACTAAGCTAAAAGAGTAGAAATTTATGAGTATTAAGACAATTGACAATTATACCAAACACAGGTAGGAAAAATAAGTGAATATGAAATCTATTTCTAAAAATTATTAAAATTTAGGACATTTTTTTCTTCACTTTCTTCAGCAGTCAAGAACACAAAAAGTATCTCATGATCAAAACTGACTTGTCCTTCTCTTAGGAGCACCAGCCATTTGATTCTTAATAGCCATTTTTTGTTTGGGGCCCAGAGAAAACAAAATTTTTAAATAATTCATCCTATTTGGAAGCATATTTGCATAGTTCTTCTATTAAACTGTTCTTACAGATCTGCAAGGTAAATATCTTCCTTTGCCTCGTCTTCCTTCAACATGGAGCTGCCAGGTTCCTTAATCCCACATGTTTAGCTCCACCACCTACACAATGATCTTTTGAAAATGGCTAACCAGCCATTTTCAGTGTTATCTGGAATAGAGCACCTGTTTGTGATTTCCTAACGTGATGGGAATATCTACCCTCAAACACACTGTTTTGCCTCATCTTTCCCGGATAAACTTCAGTTCATCTCCATCTAAATAACTCATTGCTGATGATCCCTTACCTTGCCTGCACCTCATTACAATGTATGTCGTTCATTTCAGATCTAAATTTATCCCTCCTGCTCACAGACATCGTATTATCTGACTGCAAACTACTGAAATCAGAAATGCTGAGTCCTAAGTCTGATGTTATGGAAAATTTTGTGCATGTTAAGAATAATCCCATATAATTAAAGCTTTCTCTGTTATTTTTGTCATGTTCCTCATTTAAAGTGTCAGCTAAACATTTCACAGGTCAGTGTCAAAAACTATTAGATTTTGGCAGTTTCTGAAGGCAGGATGGGCCACAAATTGTCCCACTAAGTAAATCATACTGGATGGCTTACAGTAATGAGATACCAAGTTTGTTTCTAGGTCACTCACCTCAAATACACTCTTGTTGCCAGTTCCTGAAATTCATTGCAATCCAATTGTGCTCTGTGTGCATCCAAGGGTAAACAATTTGGTCACCTTACTCTGTGACCAAAGTCTGAATGATCATGTCAGTGGAAACTCAGCATCATATCTATAAGAGAGAAAGATGTTTTGACAGAGGTCGAGGTTTTCAGAAGCTCTGTAGGGTAGACTGTGACTTCATGGAGACTGAACAGTACTGCAGTAGATGGTCCATTAATCCTGTTGCTTATGGTCTGTTATTCCTTTCTTTTGTGAAGCTGTACTGAAAGAGAAATTATTGTAACCTTAGCCTTTCCTTTCCTCTTTTGTCCTTCCTATCTTTTTCTGTCGGGCAAGCCATCTCTGGGTTGAAGACATCTGTGGTTGTGCTAACGCGAAGTAGTTGCGTGAGATGAGCTTTGGGCCCATGCCTAACAAGTGTAGTAAGGCAGATCTGTAATTTTTCTACTGGCATAAGAGCATCTGAACGGACAAAACTGCACATGCCGGGAAGCGAAACTTTGTAAATGCAAGTGCAATTTAATTAAAGCTGTAAAGGGGCCTGACGGAGAAAAATAACATGTTATTAGCAGCTTGAATCTGTAGCTGGCCTTAGGTCTGTACGACAAGCCAGCTGCAGTTTTGGTGTGAAAAGGAAGCTGGCCAGTGGCCCTTACCAGCTCAGCTACAGTCTTCCAAAACACACCCTTTCTCATGCCTCACATCGTTGTGGCACATCTAGCATTAAAAAAGCTTCCAGTAATACTGTGCCTCTGGCCTACATAAAATGAATATAAAATGAAAGAAATTCAAGTCTAAACTTGCTTGCTCTTGCTTTCAGAGGTAACAAATGAACAGTGCTGTGCTAATAGAAATTCTGCTATACAACCACAAGGAGAAAGCCTACCACTTCTGAGCAACAAGCGTTTTTCCCCTTTAGTTGTATAATTATTCTTTTTTCTGATCGTTACCAGGCACGGAATCTACCAGCTACTTTCACTGGTGTACCATGATGACAAGCTTTTGTCCTTAACACGGATATTCAAAAGACTGTAAGAACATTTTGGACCCTGTTGCAAAGTTAAAGACGTAAGCTGGAGCCTGACTACTCTCTACTAACACTTCTGGAAAGTTTTGGGATGCTAAACAAGTTGTTTAATGTCGGAACTGACAGCTGATGAGATCTACTCAATCTTTTCCATATTCCTGAATCAAGTGAATAGCACAGGTCAGACCTAGCATTTAAACACCCTCAAAATTTGCAACAATGATTGGAGAGAAAGTCGGAACTGCAATAGTCATCAAAGAACAGCTCCAGCTTTTCTTCTTCTTGGCCTCTCTGCTCCAAATTCATCTACCTCCATCCTTTGCTCTGAGTACTCTTAATGTAATTTAGAATATTATTGAAGAGAATGATATTTACAATTGCCTAACTTGAAAGCTGGGCAATTATCTTTTTTTTTCCTCACTGATCCTATGGAGTGAAAGAAGATGGGAAAGACTGCAAAAGGAAGTGGCCTTTTAGAAAAGGGTGAGTGGAAAGGAATGAGTATGCTTTATTGCAGACTAGAAACAGAACAGGAAAGGCAAAATAAGCCTTTTATAGGATGTATAGGTTCCATGTATACTTGTATAAATTAAGCCACTTATACATTCATTGGTCCTTTATACACATTCCATCAAGGACATTCTCTTAAGTGAAGATTTCTGAAGAAGGTACCTTGCTCACTGTAGCTATTCTAAGTCAGATAATACAGGCTGTTTCTAGATGAAGGACCATGTATTGAGTGTTTGCACAGGTGTAGCTCTGCAGGGTTCCCACGTATTTCCTCCTTTTTGGAGTCCCACCATGAGTCACAGTAGTAGCAGTCAACTGATCCATTAAAGTTCAGTTTACACACATTCAGAAAAAACCTGAGGTCTGAAAACAGTGCTTATGGGATGGAGCACAAAAAGTTAATACACTCAGACGTATGGAGCAAAATTTTCATCAGCACATCTCACTTTGTGACATTGCTTGGGCTCTGATCATTAAGATGATTCTGCACTGGTTTCCCCCAAAACTAAGTGTAATTTCTCAAAAAGAGAAAGTGAAGTATACACCAGCATGTGTTATATGGATCTAGCTAAAACACCTGTGGCTCTAGAGCTAATGCATAGCATAGACTGTGCACTGTGAACATCAGTCAGTTTATGTAAGCTCACTCCTGAGATCTCCAAATAGAGCACTGATGAAATACAAAGAGTAAGAAGTTTAAGAGTTACAAGAGGAAGGAAATGCTGAGAAAATAATAGAAAAATCACAAATATCATGGAAAAGGGAGGGAAACAAGAGAAGAGTGATGCAGAGAAAAAGCTCCTTTGTTTCTAAATGAGTGCAAGTTTTCCCACCAGATAGTTTCCTGTTTGCTTGTTGCTATGACGTTCAGTTAATGGGAAATACAATAAATGTCAGTCCACTAGATGATGGAGAATAGGTTTTGTCAAACAACTTTCAGGTCATTGGAAACACAGAAAAATAGGTATGGAAGGAACTTCAGAGTTCACATACTCATTGAAGCATTGTTATGTTGGGGAAGGTAAAATAGAGTAGGCCGTAATGTGTTTGACTTAGCACAACACACTCCTTAAAGAGCAGCACTGCACAATAGCTGGCTCTAACTTTAAAGCTGGCCTTGTCTTGAGTGTAGGTTAGATGAGATGATCTCCAGAGCTCTCTTCCAAGCTAAATTATTCTATGGTAATATGAACAAAGTGATGATAAAAGGGCAAAAGGTTAGTGGAGGGAAAATCTGAAGCAGTCTTGAATGGAGATGAATGCTGGTCATTGAATAAATGCTCCTACACAGGTGGATGGCAGATAAAATGTTCTGCAGCATTCTGACAATAATCTAAGGTCTAATACAGAACTGCTCCTAGCAAAATTTGTAGATGACATTGATGGGAGAGCTACAAAAATTATTCAAGGACTGGAGAAAGTGCCTTACAGTATGAGTCTTAGCAAGATCTACCTGTTCAGCTTCTCTACAAGTAGACTGAGGTGATTTTATTGGTGTATAAGCACATTCACGAGAAGATAACACCAGATAGAGGACTTGTGAGCAGAGAAAGGCAGAATGAGAATGAGGGTCTGCAAACTGAAACCAGGCCGATCATACGTATGAGACACAACTTACCTTCTACACTTCTTCCTTTTTTTGCAGGAAAGGTAGAGGCAAAAAAAGAATATAATCAATAGCAAAGGCAATTATTGCTTCTCTCTTCTGTGTGATAATAGTAGTAGTTAAGAGGTTCAGAAAAGAGATGGGTAAACTGTAATGGCCCATGAGTTTTCACCAAAATCCTGGCATTACAAATGAATTTGCATTTACCCCTATGCTCTGCTCTTTGCTGATTTCTGGTCTTTAATTTTAGCTGTTTCTTCCCATCAAATAGCTTACTGGTCAAGTCCTTCATGATGCTGGGACTGAACTCCTAAGAGTGGAGATAGTCTTGCTACTGAACTATGAGTAGTGAGTGCTACTATGAGGGTGAGTGCTACTGAGAGCACAGAACAGTGATGTAGGAGGCCCTTGCTTTGCCTCTGCTTTCCTTTGTGACTTTGGATAAGTCAGTTGGGTATAAATTCTCAGAGGTACTCAGGTGGCTTAATGCCCTCTGAAGCCGAGGAATTTTTTAATGGAAACTGAGTGTCTCTCTAGCTTTAAAGACTCAGGTTGAAATCTCTCTGTATGGCAGCATACCTCCACTTCAGATGCTTGCCAAGGAAGCAGCACTGCAATACTGTTGTAGTATCTCCAGTAAGCAGAGTATCTATAACATGCTTCGTTTGTTGTGTTGGTCACTTGGTCATACTAAGGTACAAATATATTTGCCCTACATCATTAAAATCATAACCTGCCTCTAGCAATTTCCTCTATCTGGATTTTTAAAACTTAAATAATAATATAAAAATTCTCTCAAAGTAAAATGGCAGCATTTAATTAGGACTGTAATATTGTCCTGGCATTTCTTACAGGGTGTCACCGGTTGTTGAGGTCAAAAGTCACGGAAATATCAACATATGAACCATAGTTTTATCTCCATTGTTTTGAATGTCAAATAATCTCTGTTTTTTCACCATAGTGTGAATTGGCAGGCTTTATTATGTTCTTTCAACATCAAGCATCAGATGGGATAAATTTCATACCAGAGCCAGATTTTTAAAACCAGCTTTATTCCAAACTAAAGGGAAACATCAGTGAGATACTTGTGCTGGAGAGTCAGAGCACTGTTGTCAGGTATCCAGTGCCTGACTTCCATGTCAGGTATACAGCATCACTGACATCCCTGTGGTTCAGCTGGGAAAAAAGCCCCTCTCTTTCAAATATGGTCAAAAACACATTGTGAAGTTTGGTAGAACTCAATGTCTCATATGTTTTGCTTTGACAATATTTCAGCAAGGATTTGACCTACTTTGCTCACATGTTTTTCAATCAATAAGGATCAAAAATCCATTCAAACAGCACTAAAATAATGAAATATGTGGCAAGTTAGCAAAAATGCTAGAGTTTGTTGTTTGGGTTTTTTTGTAGCTCAGGATGCTTCTGTAATGTATTTTAAACAGCTGTCTTAAACACATGTTGAATTTGATCATATATATGTATGTGATATCTGAATTACAAATTGTTGACATAACAATTAAGTGGCATGAGTTTTTTTGGGGGAATCACAGTATTCATGAGTGGTAAAACCAGCAATGACTCATAAAAATGATCCCAGACAAGTAAAAAGTTGTGGGGCAGTAGACGCAAATTTCGAAATCTTTGCTAGTGCTAGCAACCTGTTACTTCTCCAAGTATTCCCAGTGGTTTCAGCATGAGTCAGAGCTTGTCAAACTAATCATTCACACCCAAAAGTAGCTTCCTACACCAGTTGCTGCAGTATATTGTACTGGTTGAAAACTCTTGCATTACAAGTCCTTTCAGGACAAATGAGTCCTGAGAGGACTCAGTGTTGGCCTGTAATGTAAGCCAAAAAAGGTCTGGGTCATGAGGCACTGTATATCGTTTGTAAGACATCAGGTGCATTTCTCCAGCTCTCCTTAGACTGCTTTGTATTTCCTCTCATTGGCCCTTAAAAGCTGTCTGAGTCTTGGGTTTGAACTCTGTACAAGGGCTTCCACATTCCCATCTTGCAAGCTCCACTCCCAAAACGTAATCCTGATGTTTGGGACCGATAAACTGTGCAACTCATGGCTGAGCTGACTTTCTGAAGATGCTGAAAATGCTCCTTCTAAGAGACATTATAATTCCTCACACAGACCAAGTCTGCAGACATCCATGCTCAAGGAATTTTGAGAATGCAGTATCAGAACAGCTGCACATGGCCAGGCAAAGAGTGAATTTGGCAAACATCTTCTGAGAATAGCCAGTGGTAGACATTAGGAAAAAGAGTAAACAAACAGCTTGAAAACAGAAAGCCTCTCCACATCACTCTGTATACAGAATTTCTCAGCCAAAGATTGCATCTGGATCATCTCTTAAGTGTTGAAATGAGATTGAAGAAATGCATAATCCAAGTAGGATTGGATAGTCTGCTGATACCTTTCCTCTTGTGTTTTATCTGCTCACGCAGCTTTGAATTTCATACATTTCACAGTCAGACTCACAACAAAGAAAGATGCAATGAACTCTAACACAACTCCAGGATGAAACAAACTCAGGTTTCCCAGACCACCCATTCATTTACCTTAACAAAAGCCTCTACACATGTTCTAAGAAAAGAATCATACTATGTTACTGTTTGAAGATGATGAGTTTGACCATCTCAGTTCTTATAGAACTTCTATCAGTTTCTCTGGAACTTGATTATGTCATTGACATATAAGAGTGAGATCCTTTAAATCAAAATGTATATTGACATTTATTATATATAATTTTTTCCTGAACTCAGCACAAGAATACATATATTTTCTTCAGAGCTTTTCTCATCATTATTTCTCTTCTGATGACGTGGATTGTCCCATTCAAGAATCAGGTTCATCCTCCTTCCATGCACTCAACCAATTCATTCATGCAACATCTGTATCCTCTGATATTTCCTGAATTGTGAGGGTTATTTAAGGTTCTCTTCAGTGTCATAGGGTATTCACAAGTCAGGTTTGCCCTGAGGGTTTCCTTTCAGGCATGGTTACCAAATATGTTCATGGTCTAACACTTCTTTAGGATTTCTTACAGGCCTTGCTGCAAAGCCAAATCTTACTTCCTGGAAATAGTAACCTGAGTAATGTTTGTTGTTGCATTGCAAATTCCAGTATTATACATGTTTCGTTTCTTCTCTATTTCCAAACCTCCTTAGTTTCCCTTCTCTAAAATGGTGACTTCTATTCATTTTCCGACAGGCATCTCTGCATAAGTATGAAGGGAACATTCTAGTAAAGGAGTTAGTTTAATCCAGGTGATGATGTCCATATTCCAAGAACGGCAATCAGCTTTTGAGAGAGGTTTAGACACCTAAACTGGTGAATACTTTCCTCTGCAACACACAAGGAAAAGGCTGCAGGGAAAAAAAAAAGAAAAATGATCAATCAGCAAAGCAAGTTCTCAGCAGACAGAGTGCAGGGAAAGGATAGGAACTTGCAAGTTTTGCGATGAGCTAAGCCAGCAGAAAAGATTAAAACAGTGCAAAACCAAAGAAGTCAGCTGGTCCTTTGTATAGGAGAAGACAGCCCAGATGTGACTATAGAACTGCATCGGTCTCTTCCATTGCTGTCAGGAAGACCAGCACTGTTGCTGACTGGGCAAAGAGTTTGGCTCAGTTAGCATTAAAGCAAAAGTGGACTAGGAGTAGCATTGCTTTCTGCAAAAAGTGCAGGAAACTTCTCAAGGGAAAACATCTTATATTCTTGCATTTGCTGCAGGGAAAGAATAACTGATTTATAAATGAAGAGAGTCTGGCTATGCAGACATTGAAAATGTCACTTGGGAATAAAGTCTCTAACCATCAAAAAAGTAGGACTGCAGAACATCCCCTCTTTCAAAATACTAGGGTAAAGAAACTCACTATTTTTAAGACAGAGGTGGACGGAGTCAAATCTTTGATATGACTGATCAAGCCATTGAACGAAACAGGCTAGAAAATTCCTTTAAATTTTATACTGTGAAATAAAGGCAAAAGTGAGGGACAAATACATCCAAAGCCTCAGTAGAGACGCACACCATAGCTCATTCATAGTTTTCAAAAGCAGCAATTTGCAGCATCTCCAGCACAGACTACTTACTCAGAAGAGCATACACTCATGTTGCAGAGCTTAATCCAGAAATTATTTCCTCTTTACTTGAAGAGGAAATTGCTCTGATTGCTAAAGTAACTCTAACTCTCCAGGCACCAGTATGTGCCAATAGTTACCTTCCCAGTGCTTCTGGTGTGATACAACTCAGTCAACCATTTCCTACTTTTGGTTTCACAAACCCCACACAGCAGTTCAGCAGTGTCTCTGAACTTGTTCACAATGCACTGTTGCAGCTTTAGTGCCCAGCTGAGCTTGTACTGTGCTTAGCTCTAGGTCATAAATTTTATATGGCAGCTGCTATGGAATTGCATCAGGTGGAAATAGAAGAACTGAAATGTGTGTATAACATGCTTTGCAGAAAAGGCCTCCATCAAAGACTTGAATTAATCGCTGAATATTATTACTTGCTTGAAAAAAAAAATCCACCAAACTTGATATACTGCAGACTCCAGGATTTCATCATAAATTCAAATATATTTCTAGCTCTGCAGTCAACAACACAAGCTGTACAGAATCCTAAGTTGCTTAATAGAAAAATCAGAGACAGGCATCACAATTTGCATTGCATTAGTTCCACCTCAAGAAAAAAACCAGGAGGAAAGTAATGAAATGGAACAACTCTCATATTAAGCAGATAGCTATTAAAGCTAGAATAGGAGTAGAAAATAAGATGAGAGAAATAAAATCTACTCATTCAACGTCTTAATAACCGAGCAGATTAATGTTATTGAAATGGTGGTGATTTTTGGTCATGGAGATGAAGATGGCAAAAGGTTTTTAAGAATTTTTTTTTTTTTAATTCCAGCATTATGTTAGCAAATTAAAATTATATGTTGATATAGCCTTACCCTGGAGCTGTTTGGTTTGAACACTGCCACCTCCATAGTCCCAGGAGGGGGACCATGCTTCTCCACTTCCAAAGACAGCTGTGTGTTCCTCTGCTTGGTTCTACACAACCTCTGGACTCCCCACAATCTTCAGTGAAAGACTGAAGTAAAGCAGGGCAACATGACATTAAACAAATTAACATAGCATGCAGAGTCAGACCATGGATAGAAGTGGCCCCATATCCTGTCTCTTAAGATACCTTTAAAGATATTCTTTAATGCAGCGCATAAATAAAGTGTGTAGTGTTATCCTACCACGCAGTGACCTGTCTTGAGCGTTCTGCTCAGCTAAGAATTAAGCCTATAGATTGTATTGGATGTCTTTGAAAAGATTTTGGTAGCAGGGGGGAGGAGGAAGGCAGTGCTGCAGGGTATACCCCCATGGGAGGAGGTAAAAGCCTGCCCTGTGCCAGCCCTGGTCAGCTCTAGCTGGCCACACAACAGTCACCCGAAGGGACTGAAGCCCCTGGAGGACTCATGCCACAGCAGGAACTCCATGAGCAGGCTGTAGTCCATGGAGGACCCACACCAGAGCATAGGAAAAGAGTAAGAAGGAAGGAAGAACAGAAGAAAAGAGCAAGGAACAAGGAGTGGCAGAAAGAAGCCACTACATCCTGACCCTAATATCCTGTGCTGCCTGTTGCTTTGCCAAAGGGACTGAGTGTAATCTGTGGTAATATCAATACAAAATTCTAGGAAGGGGAGTGGGAAGGTGCTTTCCTTAAGTGTTTGGATGTTTGTCATCTTTGTTTTTCAATAACTGAATCAGTGTCTTTATTTATAAAGATCCACGAGTTTTCTTGCTTTTCTTCCTATTTTCTTCCCCCCATCCCACTTGAGGAGACTGAGGGAGCAGCTGGGTGGATGTTTATCTGCCAACCAGGATCACCCACCACACATTCAACAGCAGTAAGTTTTAGTGAGGAAACACATTATTTCAAAAGTCCAAGTGTTATTTTATTGGTTATTCTAAAGCAGTTGAGTCTTTTGTCTCTTCTGCTCTTTCAGAGTTTTGTTTCAGATGCCAGTGTTGTGCTTGGTCCCAATTTTATCATAGAGGAGTCTGACATTAGTGGCCTGAATGCCATTGTCTTGATAATGGATCTCTACAACACAACCAGTGTCCGAAGTTAAGTACAATAATAGATGATATGATGAAATAACAATTGGTGTGATGGTTGGATGAGTTTCTAAAGCAAATTTATGAGATGGGCCACATCTACATATGGACTAAG
Organism: Oriolus oriolus; assembly: GCA_013400235.1. Lineage (NCBI taxonomy): Eukaryota > Metazoa > Chordata > Aves > Passeriformes > Corvidae > Oriolus > Oriolus oriolus. Next base: position 235,421 of record VXBT01005586.1, on the reverse strand, counting down.
TGGCATAACTCCATTGATAACTTCCAATTTATGTGCCAGTGGGAGCACAGTTCACAATCCCTGTACTCTCAGGCTCAACCATACAGAGCCCTGTTATTACAATAAAACCTATCATGTTGACCTCTAAGGCTAAGGTGAAGCACACCTTTACATATAACATCACCAGTAATGAAAAGGAGATGGAGAAAAGGGCATTTTGTCTGTTCTGAGCAGATCATGCATGTGCTCACTCAGCTCTGTGATGATCACTGATAAAGAATGCTTCATTTTGGTAAAGTTAAGAATTTTGGGTCATCACCTCAGGGGCTGAATCTTTCGATCTTTCTAGTTCTGAACCAAAGTCATGGGACTAAAAGTGACTTACTGGACAAGATTCTCATCTGCTGGAAATTGGCATAGATCCACTGAAATTAAATGGATCTATGCCAATTTATACCATCTGGAGGCCCAGCCCTGCATGAATAAATGTTAAACAAGCTGTTTTTAAACTAGGAAAATAATTTCACTTCTAACTTGCCTTCCAACACATCCTTAATAAATTGTCTAAACAAATTACATGATAATTAAAAGGAAAATACCTGCCCAAGGAAAACATACTGCTCCTGTCCTTTCAAATGTTTTGAGGACTTCATTCTTGTAAAAGAGATCTTAATTTCTTTTTGCAGGCCATTCTGAATATCCTCAGAAAATTCACAAGTTCAGGAATGTGTCCTCCTGTCCTTCATTGTGAAGGCAACTAATCAACGTAGGTCTGACATAGATTAATCTGGAATAACTACCAAGAGTGTGAGGGTTACAGTGACTCCTTGGGCCCCATCTCACTGAACTCATCATTCAGATGCATATCATTGTCACACCCCACAAGCAGATGTGCTGGGACATGCTCCTTCATGGGTAACATTAAGTTATCTCAAGGGAACTAGAAGGAACAGAAGACTATAAAAGGAGATATTTGAAAAGGGTACACAAATATAGAGTATAATCACACCATTTCACTCTCTCCAGGGAAAGCATCTAGGTTTAAGTTGCTTACCAATAGAATATTACAGATCTTGTCAATGTAAATTTTCTCCAGCTCCAGCGACAAACAGATATTGAAAAAAAGGTATCCTTCAAGGAAGATAAAAATGAAGTAGAAGCTGTGAAGTACACAAAAGATAGACAGGCTTTTTCAAAGGATATGTCCTCCATCATGAACACTGACTGAAAATCAACTAAGTTCTGAAGAACAAAAGGAGAAAAAAAATCCTGAGGCTACTAGTCTCAACCAAATATTGCTTATGGACAAAATATGATTTTAGATAATCACAGAAACACTCTGAAAATTGTCAGAAGGAGAAACCAAGATGATGACTGGCTGACTAATCTGTTTCAAACCTTGTCATTTGTCATATCAAGTAACTAACTACTCATGAGTAAGATTTTATCCTAACAGCTGACTTACTCTTTTTATTATGTGGTAGTGCCAAGACTCAGCACAGCTTACAACAAAATATTTCTGGATACTTTGAAGGGCTTTCTCTACTGAATGTCAGTACCAAAGGCGTAGGACCACTAACCACACTAAGGCACTGGTCTAGCAAACTGTCTAGGATGTCTAGAAACAGAGCAGCCAGACACTTGTCCTTTGAAGTGAACAGAAACAGGTTTGTTTGGGGGTTTTTTTTAATGAATACTTGGAAATGTGGAAAAATAGGCAATGGGTTCTGCAGTGTGGTGAATTATTAGTATTAATGTTATTCTTATTTATGCTTACAGAGTATTTTCTTGGTATTGTTATATGATAAATGACAGATTATGACCTTGAGTGATAACCAAATGGTGATAACCCTGGGCAGCACTATAAAATGTGCCTACAATTTGACCTCGCTGTCTCATGACATGTGAACACAGCTGTGGGCAGCACAGGTGAAAACTAGGAACCTAATAAGGGCACTTACTTTCCTGAATTTGCCTTCTTTGCAGAAATATAAAGAAATGTAGAGAAGTCAAATAATGCAATCATATTTGCAAAAACCTCTGAATACAGTAAAATCAAAAATGCCAAAATCTACATCTTGCTGACTCTTGTGGTCATTTCAGAATAATATTAACGTTTAGAGCAATGTCAGAATAGAGGACAGTATTTGTTTTCAAATGTCTGACATACACTTCTCTCCATTTCTTCGAAGTTCCATCATTGAGTGGAAACAGCACAGATTTCCAGTGATGTAAAAGCAACCCACAGCTACAGGCACAGCTGCACAACCTGAAACAACGAAATTACTGGGACTTAACTGCAGTATCGCTTGCTAGATAAGCAGAAGCAATGGTGTCATTGTCCAAGTTTTGCATCTTTTCTGTGGTTTTATGAAATCAAATGGAGGCACTAAATATTTACTGGTCTTTTCAAAGAAGTGCCTAAATTCTTTCAGTTCCAAAATGCAGACAATGCTAAACCAGATTCCTTCAAAATGCTCTGAAACATAAGAAACTATATCAAGGTTCCTGATTAATGACTTGCAATAAATTAGCCTCTCCCTCCTCACTGACTAGTGTTTAGTACAGGACATAGGATGAGGCTGAAACACTTGAAGGTTTAAAGGGAACAGATTCACAGAGATATCACTTCAATGCCATTTTCTCAGTGCTATGAAGCGATAAAGACATATCCTATGATGAACTTGGTGCATACCAAGGTAGATGTTTTATGACTGTTCATTCAGATGTTTAAAAATAACCTAGCATTATTGCAAAATCTATGTGCCATTTTTTATACCAGCAAGCTGCAGAACTATTCATTTTGGCAAACACCACCCGAGGGAACTTCCAGTGAAGAGATGAAAAATGTTATAGGGTTTTTTTTTTTTTATCTTTGCCTAATTGTGTCTCCATTTTACACTACACTCTTTATTCTCTGCCCTTTTGACATAGCCAGCTGCCTTTTGGAGCTCTGTGAAGAAGCAGGCTGGCTTCACGCTGTAACAGGCACCAGCTCCCAAAGCCTGGTCTATTGATGAGTCACATTGCTGCTGTGTGCCCGCAAGCACATCGCACAAGTTCCTACGCCGCTTCCTTTCCAACTGCTGGGGAGTAGAGGGGAAAAGTGTGTGTGGAGCACAAACCACAAAAGCAACCTTGGCAGTAAAATCTCCTGCCCCATCGCAGAGCACAATCACCAGTGACACAGTGGAATGTCTGCTTCAGTCAGTGCAGGTTCATCCTGTTATCCGCTGGGCAGCCTGGGGAAGTGACGTCAGGTGCACACAGCTCTTGTTTGAAGGCAGGGAAATGCACCGAGACATTTCAACTCAGGCAGGAAGTCTCTTTGTTAAAGATTCAGTCATACTCACGTCAGGCCTTGATCCACCCCTTTCCCTAGCCGGCCATCCCCAGCTCAGCCTGGGCCAGGGCTACCACCCTCAACTCAGAGAATGCACTGCCTTCGGAGAGGCTCAGTGCCACCACGGCCAGGCTTGCTCTGAAGAGCACAGCCAAGCTGTCAGGAAGAAATGTTCTCACACAGCTCTTACTCTGCAAGCTCTTCTTTAAGAAGAGATTCTCCTGAGATGACGAAGGCTTAGTCGAGAACATACGTGCAAAACAGCATCGCTATTACCACACTTCAAAGCTGCAGCTACCCAAAGCACCAAGCCTCAAAACCAAAAACTGCCCTGCTGCCACACTCTCCTGAATCCACATACACCCTGAGAATTTCCATTTTCTCTATCATTTGGAAGTATCCAAATATCAAAACAGCATTATAAAATGGTCACTTACTTAACATTCCCTTTCAGACTGGCATCATGTGGGGAAACACATGCCAGAGCACTTTTGGCATTCACCAAATATTCATGTGTGAGCTTAATGGGTTTTCCCTCCCCTGTTCTCAAATGCCACTCCACCATTCTTCCAAGGGTCCTTTCATCCCCAGTACATGTAAATCCTCACTGATACCCACAGCCCCAGAGCTGTTCAGGCAAGGCACAGAACAACCTCTCAGGAGACCAAGCCCTCTTCTGCTCTTTTGGGTGTTCCAATTTGTCTCTAAATAGTACTGAGCCTTCTGCCCTTTTCAGAGCACATGTCTTTGCTCACCTAAAACAGAGCTGAATTTTATATCTTAGATTAGGACAATGTGAACTCCTAGTGATTAGTAGTGGCACTCCCTGAATCTGCTCTGGACAGCCTGCTTCAGCTAAGCCCTCTGTGAAATCTCAGTTACAGATGCCACTAGTGAGAAAATACACTTCATATAATCCACCTCTCTGGACTGCTTGAAAAGAGGCAGCCTGGCAAACACTAGTTTAAGGGGTGTTAGTCTGCTGGCCAAAACTAGGTTTTAATGAAGTGTCCCTTTTGACCACGAGATCAGTAGAGGGTCTAAGGTATTTCTGGGAGCCTTAAAGTGTTTTTTTCTCTTACTACACACTCCAAATAGTAAGAGCCTAAAGTCCCTTCATCCTCCTCACCCTTTGACACTGATGCCAGCAGCGAGGTATTTGTCTGAGCTACAGAGACCGGTCAAAGTGCAACCTTGAGCTAAGAGCAGCAAGGGCTCTTGAAAGCACAGGGTAATTTTTGGTGCGAAATTCAAAGACTGGTCAGAACCCCAGTAGGAGAAATTTACCTTTAAAACTTCTACCTTCCCTGCAAGACACTGCAAGATGTAAGTCAGGAGATGAGTAACATCTTGAATGCCTCAGGTTCCTCTCTGTGCCAGCAGAACAGGTGAGGCAGAAGATGTCCCAGGTGGAATGCATGGCAGGGATGGTCCTGGAGCAGCCCCACATTGCACTCTGCAAAACCCTTGCTACCAAAAGGCGTGGAAATGCCTACACATCTTTTGGTGTGATGACTCTAGAGAAGCAGTGGTAGGTACTTCACTGTGCTCACAAGGAGTATGCAGAGTAGTGACATCGATTTCCCCTGGGGTCAGAGCAGGTAAACTGAAGACCTGAAACCCATCCAAAGAGGTCATGGTGACATCAGCTAGTACAAAACTACATCAGTGGTTTCCAGTTTGCTGTTTCTTGGAATGAAAGCATCCTGCAAAATACCCACTGCGCTCTCTGTGGTTGGTCCACCAGCAGCACTCTTCATTGAATTATAGAATAAAGTTGTTGTGGCATTTAAAAGAGGCTTTTTTCCCCCCATATAACCCAAAATCTGAAGTTTAAAATTCCTATTGTATGAACATTAATATGAAAAGAATGCTGTCTCCTATTATGGAATTGTGTTATAAAACTGGAATGCTGTCCCCGCCCTGCCTGGCTCACAATCATCCGGACTTTGCCAAAAATCATCCTGTACTACAGAGAGTGTGTCTCACGATGGGAACTGCCTCCTGACTCACAAAGACAAGAGGCCTCAAAAGTGTAAAGCTGGCAGAGGGGTTTTTTTAATCTGTCGGTAACAATCAGGCGACGCGCTTAATTGCTCTGAATTCTGAACTCTCCTCTGTGTGCAGCCTCCCGACCAGCAAGCTGCAGCTGTGTGCCTCTGCTTGTGAACTGCACCCATTGTCCCTCCCAGGAGACTGAGAAGAGGTCCAGCTAATACGCCTTTGTCTGCCCTTCTTGGTGCTCTTGGCTTGTAAGCAATGACCTAAAAACATTATGTCCAAAGTTCAGAGCCTTGGAAAGCTGTCAGGAGCCTTCCTCCTCAGTGCTTTGAGCTTTAGAAGTGCACCTTGAAAAGGCAGTGTGTGTGAAGGGACTTTCAAGCATTCTTTGCATGCAGCAGAGCTTGCTTCTAAAATCCCTCTTTTAGAGCAGCAACTGCAAAACAAAATTTCCAAGGCCAAATTCTGACTGCAGAAGTGCCCATGTTTGGAACTGAGATACTCTAGGCGTTGTCTGCTGGTAACCCACTGAAGCTTGTTTACTGCATTAGGGATTGATTTCGTCTAGCCACATTCTAAAAAATCTAGATTTATCATTTATTATAGGTCTGTGCATGTCTTTTCTCTAACGACTTGTTTCTTGCTTCAGATTTTTCTTTCCCCACTATTTCAAACCCCAAAGTTATCAAGTCAGCTCAGGAGCGGCCTCTTGGGAAGGCTTTTTCCTCTCCTGCCCACAGGGCTGCATCACGTACCTCATAACCCCAGACAAGAACTGGTAAAATTGCTGGGGTATTTTTGAGGGAGCTTGTTCAATTACACAGAGCACATTCTAAGCCATACAGCCAAGTCCTCCTCCGCACAGGGATGATGTAAGCACATCCAGGAAACTTGGGATGCCAAAAATCTCAAACTGGAGGAAATATTTGCAGGTCGACATGGCTGCAAATTGGGCAGAATTTAGGACCCTGGGGAATGTTCCACTCACAGCTTCAAGCCAAGCCTAAAGAAGACCAACACACACAAAGACAACACCGGTCAGGTCTCAGAGCAGTCTTGCTGGGATGGGCTGAAAAGCAGCTTTTCAGACCAGGGCGGAAGAAAGAAACATTTTTCGCCAGCTTATGTGTCAGGAGGGTGCACAAGGAAAACCCAAAAGGTTAAGAAGATGAAAATTGTTAGGATTTTGCGCTGACAAAGCTGGATAAAGTATGTGAATAGAGGAACACTGGATGTAAATAAAAATAGGATTGTACTACTCTGACAGCACTGGGACGTGTGCCAATGGCAGATACCGAGGCAATAGATGGTCAGGAAATATGACACATGGACCCGCTTGATTACTTGATAGATGCTTTTTAAAGCCTCTTGTCTGCCTTCATTCAAAGTTATTTCCTATGCGGTTCCCAGAACGAAGGAATCTCTGGCAAAGATAAACAAGACCAATCTGCCTTCCTCTGCAGGCTAAAGCAAAGATCAGAAAATACAGCCCAAGCAGAGAAAATTAAAACACAGAAGAGGAAATGCCAATCATTTTCCTGACTAATAAATGCTAGGAGGAGAAATCCAAGGTTCACAGAAGGACCCGTGTCTCAGTAGAGTCTGTATATTTCTTCTCTCTGCAAATCTCTGAACTCCAAAACACTGACAGTTCAGTTTTGCCAATTATGCAACTTTTTAATGCTTCTGTTGCTTTTATGACATGTGTCAGCTGACCATGCAATCAAACCAAATAAGACTACAAGAATAAAATAACCCGCATTAACTAATTATCTTAATAACAACTCTGTTAAGAGTGAGACGTCTGATAGGAGAGATAGAAGCAATAATAAAAGGGCACTGTCAACTGCATGAACAGACTTGCGCTCCTTCCCTTCATGATGCACCAAGGATATTAACCCTTGGACTTCTGGGTGGGAAGTCTTGGCAGGCACCAAAGGGTGAGGTTTTCTACAGGCTTCTAAGGAATCCAGACCACAGAGATTAAAACTAGGGAAAAATTTGAGGGTGGAAATGAGATAGGAAAGACATGCCAACAGAGCTATTTCCTCTGTTGTCTGTGAGCTGCCTTCTGCAGCAGTACGTAAACAGGCACATGGGCTGCTGGGAATGAGCCGTACCAGAAAACAAACACGAGATGTATGGAGCAGGCTACATAGTGAAATCAGACTTAATACACATAAGGCATGAAGGACCACTCAAGGAAATCTTCCCTGTCCTTCATCAGGCCCCGCTGATCTCCAGGACACGGGAATACTGCTGTCCCCACAGCTTGCAAGAGCACCAGCCTCCCAGTTCTAGGGGAAAAGCACACAGATATAACACCAAGCACCATGTCCTTCAGACCCAGAATGTGAGCTGAAGCAAGACAGAGACAGTGTCTCATTTCCTCCTGGAAATCCTTCAGAAGTCTTCCAAGACTATCCCCAAGGGTGAAGACTAAGTTTGCCCTACGCACACTGCCAGCACAATCTGTTCCATGCTTTGGAGCCTAAAATCATCCCTCAGTGGCTGAAAACTGACCTGATTGATGAAAAAACTGAGTTGTGCTTGTCAGGATGACAAATAGAGAATCTTGAACATCTCTGATTTTTCTTCCAGATCTGATCCAAAAGTTTGCTTCTGCACTGAAAGCTAAAATAATAACATGTCCAGGCAAAGTCTGCTTTCTACAACCACTCTTCCTCATGGTGGCATCTGTGTTGCTCTACCGTTCTGGAACGGTCAGAAGGTCCACTGAGTCAAAAAGCTCTGTTAGTCACTTTAATTAATCTGGAGGATGATCTGCAGAAAAAACAGATCCAAAGACACCACAACAGATCTTAGGGAGGATTCACACCACCAACTTAGAGGATCCTTCTTGGTTGCCTTCACTGAGCATTCCCCTCTATACTCAACCTAAAGACATGAAGTCTCCAAAGGTCGTGCAAGAGCACTTCATAGGTGGGTTGTTGTCTTGCTTCAACGACTACAGAGGGAGCGTAGACAACAGTCAGGAAGGCTAACATTAGCCTGGGAAGGCTTGTATCCACAAGTTTCCCTTGTAGTCAACAAAGGGTGAGAGGCAGCTTTGGCAGGAATTCCACAGTGCCTTACAGCTCTGCACAGCTCCTGCTCAGAGTCATCCTTCTCCCCGGACTGTTCAAACAGGGAGGTGAGGGAAAGTGTCATCCCTGGATCAAATATGCTCTTTATGTACAGCAGTTTCAGTTCTTTACATCTGCCATGTTAGTCTCTGGGAATACCTCTGGCCCCAAATCTGGCCCACTGTGGGCTGTGCTAGGGATGGCCAGTTTTCATGTCATCAGCAGGAACAGCTTCCGTACATGGGTCTGTGTACACCTGTTTTCTCCAGACAGGTAAGTAATGAATTGTGTAGCCTGTCTCCTATTGCTACACAGCCCAGTGCAATGCAGCATCTGGGTGTTCAAATTAAATCTTTATTTCTCCAGCTCCTGCCTCTCCCCAGCTGCCCCGTTGGCTCACACTGGTACATGTGGTCAGTGTGTGCTGTATGTCAGAGGCAGACCCACTGCCGTGGGTGGACAGAGGGGAGGAAGGCAAAGGGCCTGCATGGCACTGCCACTGTCACTGTGACTGCACCCAGCCCAGCCCAGCCCCATTTCCCACCTGGTTTTGGCATGTTTCTCAGGAAACAGTACCCAGGATCTCCTCCTGGTCCAGACCATTTTCAGGTAACAGGTGGGGTAGTGGTTAGAGAGACCTGAGTCACCTCTTGTAGTCATCACATATCTGAATGCTGTAGATATAATCCTTCAAGTGAAATTAGATTTTAATGCAACTGAGGTCTACCCAAGAGTTAGACAGGACTTTTGTAAAATCACCTGCACTGTCCCTTCACCCCAACCCACATTCTGGGGCTTTCCCACCACCAAAAACATGAGTGCACCACGCTTGTGAAACTCCTGAATAGGCAAGAGGCTTCCTTCTCTTCCTACAGAGCAATCTTCATTATGGTAAATGAAACAGGCTGGAGGAGCATCGATCTGCCTGCTCAGGACTTTCACAAGTGCACTCAGCCCCAGGGCACAGCCCAGCAGTCCTTGGGACCTTTCAGGGTCTGGCAGAGCTGCAAGGTCAGAAGCAGCCATGGCCACAGTGCAGGGGCTGCAAGGAGACTCATGCACAGCTAGCACTGACACCAGTCAAGGTTTCACCCAGTAGCATAAGACTGTCCTTACTCTCCTGGACACATCCATGCCCACCAGGCCATCAGAGAGAATGAAAATACCACATTTCCACCTCCACTGGCTAAGCAAAGGTGGACTTTCATCCCACAGAACCTCAGTTTAAATTAGGAGAGAGCAAAAGTCAGCTGGAGTCTCATCCTTAAGAGCACAGAGAACCCACGTGGGAGTGGATATGTGAAGGGGAAGAGGACACCTCAAAGACAGTGTGAACTGAGTGGGTGAGAAGACTGGGAGTTTGCTTGCCCAATCTGAATTTCTCAATCTTTCCTAGGTTCAGCTGTCACTTCCACCTGAGGGTTATTTAACATGTTCAGAAAGCACTATGAAATGGAGGTGTCTAGTACAGAAAAAATGGCAAACACTAAGCAATGGAGTTCCTGTCTCACTCCAAACTCTCTATTTCAAGACACTTTGGGGATATTCTGTGACCAAAGACTGCAAAACTATATATGTGCATAGGAGTCAGCTTAAAGCCTTAGCCATGTGGTCATTCCCTCTCCTCTTCACACAGACTTCTCATCTTAAACAGGGTACAGCAAGCAAAAATAGGGCAGGCATCACAGAGCACCTTCTTCCCAGAAGGGCATCCCCCCAAAACTTGCCCCAGTCACATGAGGTATGATTAGCTGGTGGAGCAGACCCAACACCCTCTCCTTCAAGCTCCTTGCAATATTCCGCAAGCTAGCATTGGGAAAGAGGACATCCTGGATCTCAGAGGCTACACCTGTGCTGGGAAGCTGACCCAGGACAGGGCATAGCTCAAACATGAGCATGAAACCATCAAAACAGTTTGAAGGCTCCCATGCTCCCTACTACAGTTTGCTTGCTTGCCAGCTAGCATTTTCTCAGGCAGTGCCTGGGCGTGATTCAGGCACAGACTAGGCATCCTTCCTAATAGGGAACATGGGTGAGACCACCCAGCTTCTGGCAGCAAAGAGGTTTAGCCATATAGACAGCCACATGCAAGCCATGTGGTACCACTTACCCTCTGAGTCTGAGTGGATCTGGCCTAATAGCCAAGAGATTCATCTCATGGAGAGGCAAATGCTGCTGACCCACACTGCCCACAGACTCTGGCAGCCATGCATTGAGAAGCAGCCCTCATATCTACATTTTCTTTCACAGACATCAGGTGTCAAAAGATCTTTTTTAAAAATACAACATCTCATGGATATTTCTCTTCCACTATGCCAGCTTCTTCCAGCCACCGTCCCTGTAGGGAAGGGATAACATCCCAGTGATGCCAACAGCCCCAGACCACATGCAGCACTAAACAAGGAAAATATTTGCACTGTTGACAGTTGTCTTTTCATGTTGTTTAATAGTTGGAAATGGAAAGCAGACATATGAACAATCAGAATGTCTTTGGCAGGCTAGCCTTGCTTCCTAGGGTGGCAGCTAAAGGTCCTTCTTCTGTATCAACCAGTGACATGAGGGGCAGCCTTTAAACCAGTCACGTGTCTCCTTTCATAGAAGCATACAATCTCTAGTGTTGGAAGGGACACACAAGGAGTCAAAGTCTGGCCTTGCACAACCCCAAGAATCACACCATGTGCCTCAGAGTGTTGTGCAAACTTTACGTTTCTTCTCTTCTAAGACCTGAAGTCAACAGGAGATTTTTACACTCTAGTGACTAATTTGGAGTGTGTTGGACTGCACCACAAACCTTTCAGCACAGGGGCAAGCACGCCTTTTTTCTGGAGCCTTTCACAGAACAGGTCAGTCATGGAGAGAGTAAATATGGTAAGTACAACTTACTCCCACCAGAATCAGATTTATACATACCTAGTAATTAGCCTTAATTATGCAAAACATAACTGATAGACAAGGATAAAGGAGTCACTTACAACATTATTTGTGGCAAAACCACTGGCATAAAAGTAGAAATCTGCCCCCCACCCGCTAGAGATTATGCATGGACCACCTCAACAGGCATTCTGGCAGCCCAGGTCCTTCCAATTAAATGACATCAGAGAGGCATTACAAATAGTGTGGGCCCTTTTTTATTGCTGCTTGTGACTAATTGATGTAGTGCTGGACTGTTTATCATCATAATCCCAGCCTACATATCCTAACCACTGAGTCAGTATTTGACTGAATCTCTCAAATCAAAACAGTTTTGTAGCGAATACTGCATGTGGTTTTCATCCTGTGGGTTCACAAATTTCAAATAATTATTACTTATATTACTCTAACTACGTGGGTCAGTGCCTGTGTGCTGGCCTTGGGCAGGGTCATTGCACTGGATAGGGAACAAAAGATGCCTTGCATTCCAAATAATGTATGTTATAGCAGCTTCTCATGCAAAAGGTAACAGAGGGACAGCAGGATGTTCAGAGACAGCTTTGAGCCACCATCCACTCCCACCATCACTATGTTTGTCAGCAGTCTGAAATACAGGCTTGCTCCAGGAAGGCAGCCTGAAGGACAGAGGAATTTCTTGCCTTAATTCTGTGATGTATAAGACAAACTGCTTAGACAGCAAGTCATATGAGGAGTGGCTGAAAGAACCTGAGTTGTTTAGGCTGGAAAAAAAGGAAGTTCAGGGGAGACCTTATTGCTCTCTCCAACTGCCTGAAAGGAGGTTGTAGCAAGGTGGGGATTAGTGTCTTCTCCAAGGCAATAAACAACAGGATGAGAATAGATGGACTCAAGCTGCACCAGGAGAGGTTCAGGTTGGACATCAGGAGGAATTTCTCCATGGAATGGGTGGTCAAGGATTGGAACAGGCTGTCCAAGGAAGTGTGGAGTCACTGTCCCAGGAAGTGTTCAAGAAATGACTGGACATGGCACTTAGTGCTATGATGTAGTTGACACGGCGATCTTCAGTCGATGATTCTTTACAGCTGGACTGCAGCACACACTACTCAGCACGTGTCTGCTACCTCATGCACAGCAGGTCTGAAGTTGACCTTCTCTCTGAAGGATGATCTTCCTACACCAGGGACCGCACCTTTGGTATGAAGAAGCATGACCAGCTGCATGTTATCAAGGTCTCTGGTACCGACCACTGTGGAAACTCAGGCTGCATCCACCAAGCATTTCTTCAAGGCTGGACCTATACCAACTACCGGGGAGCCAGCAAGGGCAGCTGGAAGAGCTGCAAAAACTGTTTGAACCAGATATTTCTCCTGAAGCATCACAGGTGCATTCAGAAGAGGGTGATTGAGGTTGCTGGCCAAGAGGATTCAGAGGTAAGAGGGCAGGCAGGCATAATTCAAACTGATCAGAGCAGGCAGGTGTTTGCAGCCAAGCCCACACAGTCAAGTGGTTCCACAAAACCCAAAGGTCCTGGTGCAAGCCTGCTCTGAGGACCAGCCCCTGTGGGAGGTGAGGAGCCAAAGCATGTCCACTCCATATGTGGATCCTTGCTTTGCCGTGCAGTCAGCCTGCAGGGGTCAAACAGACTCACACTCCACGTGACCATTTTGATAACGGCCTCATGTCCTCTGCGGCAAAGCAGAGTTCGGTTTCTCCCAGCACAGAGAGGAATGCTGCGCAATTAAACCATGAAGGCAGACAAGTTGTGGCCAAACCAATGCCAGCCGTGCGGGCAGAAAACACAAGGGCAATACCTTTAAACACATCTAAGCCTGCCCTCAGGCTCTTTACCCTGCAAAGTGGTAGATAGGTGTGAAAGGTGGGCTGGAAGGATGCTCAGGACCTCATGGGGCGTGGGAGGCAGGGACAAAATCTGGGGCGTGCAGATGACGAGTGTCAAGTTTGTGCCCTGGGTTAAACAGGCTTCAGCTCTTCCTCGAGTTGATGGGTGTGACCCTAGCTCTCATCAGAACCCACAGATGCCCCAGGCAGCGCAGCCCAGAGAGGATGACAACAAATGTGAGTAATTCTTGAAATTTGTGGGAAGACTGTTCAGACGTCTGACTTCCTGCTTCTGCATGTACAGAGGAGATGTTTTTGTCTAAAGGAGTGGTAACAGTTTACACTGATATAAAGCCTCATACACCAGGGCAGAAGTGCAAAGAGCCCTGGAGAAGGGGAAGAGAGGGAAAACACAGCAAAGTCTGCAAGGCAACAGTGCTGTGTGAAGAGGGAAGTAACCTACGTCTGAGAAAGAGTTCATATATAGGAATTCCCCTTGGACCGAAGGGGAACCAGGCACTGAAATGAGACTGAGTCAGAGCTATTTTCCCAAGGTGTTGCTGGCCAAGGCACTCACTGGCTTACCTCTGTCTCAAGGGCAGATTGCATTATTTAAGTCCAGCCTAAAAGCCTTTTAATAAATGTTAATATGGATGGGAATGTCAGCTTTATAAAACAGTTCATCATTTAAACATCATCAGAAAATCTTGATGGAGTTTGAAAGACTGCAGTAAAGGAAAACATTTTGCTTTGAATGCAGCCAAAGGATGAAATAGGATTTCTCTCTGCGGAAGTTATTTGGCCTGTTCTCCAGGGCACCATAGGTAAGAAGAGAGAGAACACCTGAGGTTAACAACAGTAATACTTTTTACAATTTGAGCATGCAGAACCTCTTCCCAGCAACTGGAGCCACTTTAATATGAAATGCATCATTAGAGCGATAGACTCTGATGATGGACGACACTGAGAGGTCTCCAGAGTAACCCTGATGGGAGCTGGTGCTCAGGGAACGCACCACATTAATTTACAAGCCTGTCACGATTGCTCTGGGTTTATTTTTAACTAAAATAACCTGGCCTTCAGCAATCTATTCCAGGGATACCCTGACTTTGCAGAATATGCAGAGCAAGAGTTGCAGCATATGCCTTTGTTTTCATCAGACAAAGGCTTCACGTTAGGGGTACTGAGTATTAAAGTAATAGTTGTTTTTTCACATCTCTGCTCTATTTTTAGCAATTAGTGACCACCACTAAATCCAGATCACATATAATACAGTCAGCATGGTACTGAACCACAGAGTACATAAGGAGGCAGAGAAAGATGATCTGGTCCCACACCCTTAGCCCAGCGCAGGATCTTGTATATATAGCACCCCTTCCCAGCAGGTTTCTCTCTAATTGAAGAGCGTATTAATACCACAGGGAGTGGTACACCAAGGAGTACTTCTGCCTTACTCACAGAATTGCCTCTTGCCTACAGCAGGAGGTACTCTCCAGCCTGCCGACCACTCACGGCAGCCCAGCCACCAGTACCCAGGAGAGCTGCCACATTGTGACAATAAACAGGAAAAAAAAGAAACTGCTTCTAAGTTCATGGCATAGGGCAAACACCAGAGACAGTAAATGCTTGTTGATTTAAAGGCCCTGCTGATTTCAAAGTGACCAGCTGGCAGCAAGTGTTGATATTTGGGCCATTTAAGCAGTCTTCAGATGACCACACAAACATCAATTCCCTTGAGGACCTACTGGCAATTTTCCAGTATTGTAAGGAATCACTCAGACAAGAGACACTGCAAGTGACAACCAGAGGAAAGTCTTTGCAGAGTACAGTGAGACTGCAAAAGGGATAGACCTATGACAAGGATCCTGGGACACGAGGAATGCCAGTTCACCATGTTCACACACACTGTGGCACTCGTGAGAGAAAAGAAAGCCTCAGAAGGCTAAGGCTATATGAGAGAGCTGCTACCTACAGCTTACACCCAGAGCTAAACCATTGACTACATTATTTTACAGATCAACTGGACTGCCACAACTGGCCATCTCCTCCCTGGAAGAGGAAGTCCAATGCCATTCAGATCAGGGCCCACTGTGAAATAGAGCCACCTTGAGACAAAACACACCTTGAAACAAATTTGCAGACGACACCAAGTTGGGTCAGAGTGTCAGTCTGCTGGCGGGAAGAAGGCTCTGCAAAGGGATCTGGACAGGCCAGATTCATGGGTTGAGACCAATGGCATGAAGTTCACAAGACCGAGTGCCCCTTACTACAAGAAGGACCTTGAGGTGCTGGAGCAAGTCCAGAGAAGGGCAAAGGAGCTGGGGAAGAGTCTGGAGCACATTTCCTATGAGGAGTGGCTGAGGAACCAGGCAGTGTGTAGCCTGGAGGAGGGCCAGGGGAGACCTTGTTGCCCTTTACAACTACCAGAAAGGAGGGTGTAGCCAGGCAGGGGTCAGTCTCTTCTCCCGGGCAGCCAGTGATAGGACAAGGGGACACAGTCTTAAGCTGTGCCAGTGGAGGTTTAGGTTGGCTATTAGGAAGAATTTCTTCACAGAAAGGAGGATTAGGTATTGGAATGAACTGCCCAGGAATGTGGTGGAGTCACCGTCCCTGAAGGTGTTTAAGGAAAGACTGGACATGTCACTTAGTGCCATGGTGGTGTTGACATGGTGGTGTTCAGTCAAAGCTTGGACTCCATGTTCGCAGAGGTCTTTTCCAACGTAATTGATTCTTTTGTGTGAAAGCATGGTCAGGAGAAGTTTGGAAGGACAGCTGTCTAGTTTGCTTTCAACAAAATCTCTGCAGGGTGGTTTGGAATCAGCACAGTGTAGACTGCCTCAGTCACCAACTTGAAATTACCTTCTTTCCATGCTCCTGGCCTCATGGTGCAACCCTTGCTCTTCACCAAGTGCTATGAGTCAGACTGTGAATTCCAGAGGCTCCGTGGTCCCACAGAACAGGGGGCACCCAGGAGTTTGCTAGCAGTAGTGTAAACAGGCACTTGGAGTCTACTTAGCTGGGATGCTTGGGTAGGATTCGTCTCATCTGCTTAACACGTCAACAGCAAAGACACCTAAATATGAGGCAGCGACCTAGCATCTCCTTTATGTAGAGAAACAGATAAATTTTTAGCAGCCAAGTCCTCTGGGCAGCTTTGGACATCTGTGTGAGGATATGATAAATTGAATCCAAGAGCTGGTATTTCTCTTCATGGACAGCAGCAGAGAAGGCTGTGGTACTTATGGGGATAGAAGAGCAGGAGCACTACCTATCTGTCTCCCAGTGCTGGACAGAGTGGGTGAGGAAGGCAGCCACTCTCTAAAACCTCTTTGGTCACCCCAGAGTGAATGAGCAGAATCCGTGAAAATGTAGCAAAATTCGTGGGCAGTATTTCTTCACATCTACAAATACAGCTCTCATTAGATCGGTAAAGCACCTGGATATTTTTGGATCTGTGAGCTGCCAAGGTTACATGTACTGAAGGCGTTTCATATACAGGTGGGTGTGAAGTAGATAGAGACTGCAAGAAAATCTCTGTGTCTATAGGTGATTTTTAATTTGTGGTGATAAAAACTGTGAAAACAGTTGTTATATAAGCTAAATCTTTTTAGCAGATGGTTAGAAAAAGAAATGCATAAGAGTAAAATAAAAGGCAGCTATTTGCCAAACTTACACACAAGGACCTTAAGGAAGGAAAATGTTCTTGCTTCTGCCCTGTGAATGAAGAAATAGGCTTTGATAACCATATAAATGAAAACCATGTGTCACTGGATCGAGTTTGTGGACCTGGAATAGAGAAAAAACCCAAAACCACAAATAAAACAGATGCTCTCATCATGACTGGTTTCTGATTCAAAGACAGTTCCCCAGCAGTGTATAACTCACAGAAAGTGAAGCTAAAAGGAAGTCCAAGTTTCCATGAAGCAACAGGGAATACAGCATTGTGCAACAGCTTTTCCAAACTGAACGTACATTTAGGCATTGCCCAATCAAATGATAGCCAGCAATGTATGCAATGAAAAACTGATTGAATCTTGCTGTAAGACAACTCAAATGACGCTATTAAATATCTTAATCTTGGAGCTGACAGAATTGTGGCATGGCATTCTGTCAGTAGAATTTTAATGAGGCAGTGGTATTACACACACACACACACACTACCTCTTTGAACTTCTAACACAAAACTGGAGGCTGGAGAAATGGCATGTGGCATCATCAGCCAATATTTTTCAGGCATAGGAATTTTCTCACACATCCAACTGTAGGTTAGGAAACTGTTTTATTAATTACAGCAGATGGAGAAACACTTCTTTTCATACTCCTAACATTTTCGTTGAGTATTTTCAACAACACAGGACAATCTTCATAATTGGAATTGACTTGGTGATTTTATGAAAAAGCAGAACAGCCCAAACCTCACAAAAATTATAGTCCTCTCTTATGCTTTTCTGTGAAAGTCCATGCAGAAGACCAGAGAGCAACAAGCCAACTGCTCTCCATTAGAAGTTATCCTCACAGACATCAGGGCGGACTGATTCTCCTCCCATTTTCATGAACAAGTCTGAAGAGGATTTTCATTAAAGTAAATGAGAATAGACTGAGTGAAAATAATTAACATGAAATTATGTAATGTACTGAACAGCAATATTCTCAGAAGAAGGGCAGATGCCTTTTGGGAAAGTATGAACTACTGTATCACAAGTTACTGGAATGCAGGTGGAGACACGTGGAAGTGCACAGTGTCTATATAAAATCACACTAGATTATCTGATAGTCCTTTTCAAATCTATGAAACTATTGATTGTTTCAGGAGAGTACAGCAAAATGGTCTATTAGAAGATCGGCTGATCTGTGAGCACACTGACGCTCTCAAGCAGCCAGACCAACACCAGATGAGTAGCACACAGCCTGACTGCAAGGTGTGTGCTGTGCACTCTCATTGGAGGCAGCTCTGCTGGCCCCCCAGATCCCAGGGCTCCTGGGAGCAGACCTGTCTTTTGTAATTCCCATTATACCATCACTTACCTGATGCCAAGCCTCTTAACGTTGTCTTGATCCATTTAAAATATGCCTTACAAAAACGGTGTTTGAAGAAAACTGTTTAAAAACAATCCACACAGGACAGACGAATAATGTTGGAATTCAGGCAGTTTTCTCTGCAAACAGGAGTTTAAATTTCTTTTGGTAATAACCTCTTTTGACTTGCCCACATGTAGACGGTAATTATTACTGCTTTTTACAGCTAGGGTATTTTAATCCCAACACATCTCATTCCCTCTCCCACATAGACAGTCTTTGAAGCAACAATAACAAGTACCAGCTTCCCTAGGCCAGTTTGCAAATTTGCCTCAAGGCTAAAACAGTCAGAGCAGGCTTAGTAGGTCAGAATTGGATTTCCCAAATATGAACCATTCCAGAAGAAAAGTATTTCTCTTATTGTTAACTTATTAATCATTAGAGAAAAAGAGAAGTATTGGGAGGGTAGATGTCCCCCCCTGTGTGAATTATGTATGGAAAATAACTGCACAAAATGCTCTGGCTCTACTGAAGTCAACAGGAGTTTTGCCACTGGCTTCCAGCAGAGCCACGTTTTCACCCTCTGTCTCCAGAGTGACATCTCACACTTCACCATTTACTAGTAGCAGCAGAGAGCTCACCACCAGGCCTGCCATTACCACATAAAACATAAAGGAAAGCTGAGGTATCTCTGTGGGATCTGGCAGCCCCACAGAACTCATCCAGATTTCTTTGTTTTTAATTACCATTACAGTCAAGGGCACTAAAAACTCTGTGGAGTCTGGGAACAAACTGTTTTGGTTGCCCTCAGACACACATTATCCCAGCACAGCTCTGGAAGCAGCATGGTAGCGGTACCTAGCCGGAGGAGCTCCAGAGGGAGCAGAGCCAGGGGGCTTCAGCCAGGGAGACCTCATCCGTTTCCTACCGACCAGAGAGGAAACTGACACCTCAGCTTCCTCACATATCCCTGGGCACTCTCTTAGGATCCACACGGGGATTGATGTATCTTCCTGAAGACCCAGGGTTGCCTGTTGTGGCTTCTTTCCAAGTTCAGGCTGAATGCTATTGCTGTCTGTCCCTAGAACGATGTGAGAGCTGTGACTCACCTTGGGCACAGCAGGCTCAGGGAACATGAGTCTTCAGATAAGCTGAAGGAAAGACACACAGAACAGGCAAGCAGTGTGATCACTGGCGAATTTGTTAAAGACTAGTCCACAACGGGCACAACTTTGTTATCACACCTGGAGATGCATCCATTCAGTGCCTTGCTGACTGACCCAAGTTAAAGCCCTCATTCATCCTCAGCTGAAGCATTTTGTTCCTCCATCTTCTAATGCAGTCAAACCTTCATGATGAAAAGCACCCCCAGCAGATGTATTGCCACGAAAATTTTGCTCTAATGAACTGACAGGAAAGACAGTTTCACAGAAGGAAGATCTCTGAGCAGCCTGATTCACAATTACTCTTCACATCCACAGGCTCTCATGCTAATTAGGAGTGACACCTTTAATTACCAATATTGAAACCCTCAAGAGCCAACAGATCACAGCCTAAATCCGTGATATTGTCAAGCCAGAAGGCAGCTCAGCAGTTGGGTTTGGGGTTTTTTTTTTTTGAGTCAGTGGCTTGTTTCCCTATGACGCCTTGAGAAAAGGTTTATTTGTGTAATGTCTACAAACCTAAAATAACAGGGACTATTTAAATTGAGGTAGAGGGCAATTTAAAGCCCAGCTAAAACTTCTCTGCTGAAATCGCTAATGGTAGGAGAAATGTGTATTTCCAACACATAATTAGGAAGAGACAAATAGAGGGTGTGGAGTCTTACTATGGAATGTTAATTACAAGCAGATCCTGAATCCCCGGGTTGAGTTCCAGCCAACTGAGGACACATATTGAAATGTACTTAGTGATATACTCATTTCTACTTAATTACTTGTGAGACAAAGTGCTCACAGCCAAAGGATATTTCTTTAGGATGCAGAGGATAGCTCTGAGAAGGATTGATAAATGTAAAAGATACACAAAGCAATATTAGTCCACCTACTTGCCAGTGAAGGGAATTTCACAACAACATTTTTTCTAGTGCTCAGTGTTGCCTATTTTAATGTCCTAAGTGATAAGGTTTCCACCATTTCCCTTGGAAGATTAGATAAGTTTCATGGCCAGGATTTTTTCTCCCTGTAATATTCTGCCTGCTTTGTCTTCTCTTTTTTTAGAGTTCAACTGTGTTTTTCTGAAAAATAAAACTTGCCGTAATAATTTCTCTCTCTCCTTATTAACTGCACTCAAGGGATCCTCTGAAAAGGGTGTCTAGAAAGACATTTTGGTTGAATTAAACTCACTTTTTTCCAGGGATGGGTGATGGAGGAGTAACCAAGCAGAGCAAAATACCTGAGTGGGAAGAAGGAGAAGGTTCCCTAAAGTCTGTTGCATTCTTGAGACCTCCCAGATTTCGTAGTGTCAGAGATGCTTGAGATTCCATGTAGCCCACGCAGCACAGTGGGTGCATTTTCTGTACTTCAGATCACACAACAGGCCTAAGTGGCAGAAGGTGGCTGGTAAGGACTAGCACCCAAGCTACTCACCCTCACCTGCACACAGGTACCGAAGTCTCCTTAAAACATCCCTAGATGGACTCTTTCAACTGATCTTAAATGGTAGATGATGATTCAAGACAGCAGGTGCCTCAGCATGAAGTGATGATGGAGAGGCTGTGCTGCAAATACATGAACTTCAGGCTGAGGTGCAGAGGGCAGGAGCCGGATACACGGTCCTCAGAGGCACAGCACAAGCTTGCACTGTGTGCCTTGCACATGAGGTCAATTTCATATCACTGTAAGTCACTAGGGGATTGCTGCCCTCGTCCTCCTTCCTACCCTGCACTTTCCTCCATGAATTTTTCTGCAGCAGGACTATCTCCATGGTAAGACAGAGAGTCAAGCCTAGACTCTTTCTTACTTAAAGGACACGTGTAGCTTTCCCATCTCAAAATCAGACAGTTTGGAAATGCTAATGCCACACCAGGCATAGATGAAACCTGTGTCTGTAAATACATTCAAAGTCAAGTGGAAATAATCACATTTGACATGATCAAAGTGCAATATCAGCAGATTGCCATCCAGCAGGCAGCAGAAAAATCCAGTCAATTTATTTCTCCCAAGCACATCAAGGATCTCAGGCAATAGGCAGGACTTGGAAGTAACCACTGCTATCCTAAATCCACTTGAAGACAGCACATTTCCACAGGCTAACAAGGCAACAAGCTGCACTTGGGAACACAACGCATGATGTCTCAGCTGTCGTGATGTACAAGGTACAAGGTAACATCACAGGTTCCCCAGTCCTCCTGAGAAGCAATGTGTACTGGCTAGGAATGCTCCCCTGCACTTGTGACCATCCAGGTGAGGAGAAGCCTCTCTCATGGCAAGCAGATCTGCACTTCTGCCCGTTTGGCACTGGGTGATGAAAGACACACAGATGTCACAAGTGTCTGTTGGTAAGTGACTGCTTAGCTTTGGGGTAAATGCAAGATCAGACATCACCAGGGAAAAAGCAAAATGATGAAAATCACTGAAAAATAAGAAAGGGAGAGAAGGTAGAAAAAGTGTAGTGTAGACAAAAGTCGTTATCAGTTCTTTCTGTCAATCAGCCACCTCTTTATTCCCTAAAACCCTTAAACAAGAGGATAATGACCCTACTGTCTGAGTCATATGCCACAATCATCTCTGAAGTAAGTACAAAAGAAACAATAAAAGACATCTAAACAAAACCAGGGAGAACACTGGTTTCCTTGACCACTAAGGCAAATCCACAATCCCACCGGCAACAGTCTTTTGTTGACAGAAAAGGAGCATCTACACTGGAAGTGGTGAATCTGGGGCAGCACACAAAAATGAAACAGGGATCTGAATGCTGGGACTGCATCTCAACCCAGATAGATACTATGAACTGAATAAATTAGAAAAAGAAGAAGTGAAAACCACGCAGGCCTCACCCACAAAGGGATCCGCTATTCTTCTTTGCTGGAAAAGCCCTTGGTTGTAGGTGTGTTTTTCAGCCCTGTCCTTCTCTTTTACTTCCACAGTATTTTCTAAGCATTGGACATCTTTTCAATACTTAAAGAGGGCTATAAGAAAGATGGGGACAAAGTTTTCAGCAGGACATGTTGCTATAGAACAATGGGTAATGCTTTTAAAATAAAAGAAGGTAGATTTAGACTAGATAGAAAGAATAATTTTTTTATTATGAGGATTGTGAAACACTGGAACATGTCTCCCAGAGAGGTCATAGATACCCCATCCCTGGAATCATTCAAGGTCTGGATGGCTGGAGTTCTGAGGTATCTGATTTAACTGAAGATGTTCCTGCTCTTTGCAGGGAAGGTTGAGCTAGATGACCTTTAGAGGTCCCCTCCAACCCAAACTATCTATGATTCTATGGTATTTTAGGGTTTTTTTCACTTGCTGGCATCTGAGACACAAGTATTTTCTTCAGTTTCCCATTCTCCTGCCTCACGTCAGAGCACCTGCCAGCAGATCCCTTCTGAGGAAGACAATCCAAGAAACTGTTGCCCCAGGAAAGGGGATTTTTCAGCCTAACAAAAATTTGCACAGAAGACATCTACTTTCCCAATGAAAAACTGAAGGTTTCAAAAACAGAATAACTGCAACCCCAAAACTGCCAAAACCTAAGCGTCCTTGGTCCAAACCCAGAACTTCTTCACCAAAAAACACTGTAAATGTTGCTTTTATTTTTGTCATAACTCATAAAACTAAATTACCTTACTTCCATTTGTTCAATTTAAACAAATAATCTTCTGCACAAATCAGTTCTAAGCAGCTCTTCCATTACTCACAGAAATTGCAGCATCTTCTGGCAAGTCGTTCAAGTTAACACAAAGTGGTCTAAACACACTGAAGGGGTAAAATCAAGAAAAGGAAACACTTGCTGCACACTCTTCAGTGTTTTAACGTTTGTCCTTGACCTTTTAACAAAACAGTAAAGGAAGGAAGCAGAAAGCACAGATTGCTATTGGCGTTGTTTTTACACTAAAGCAAATTTTCCCAAGTTTTTGACCAGCACTGACACTAAACTTGTCTAAGGAAGGTTGGGTTTTGCTGTACCACAGCTAGAGACTCAGCAAAAACAAGTTTGCTGTTCTTCCTGCTTCCCCGTCACACCAGATGTCTCTCCACAGCACTCGGACTCAAACATATACCCCAGCTCCATCCTAACACTATATTGAGACAAGAATGGAGTGTGCAGAAAGCCTCTTCTGCCTTCCCACACTTTGGTTTCCAAGAAAAAAGGGGGTACTTCGGTGTTATTTGGGCCCCAAATCCCCAAGTAAGCTGCAGCAGGCATGAAAGGTACATTTCTAGAAAAGGGTATCTAAAGCCACCTGTCCAAGAGCACAGAGTCTGTGGGAACCCAGCAGTGACCCATACCCCTTATTTGCATCCTCCCTCGTGATTTCTCTCTTGCTTCCTTTGTCTGTTTCAGAATGACTCAAGCAACACCACTTGCTCGTCAAAGACAAAGCATTTCCTGGTCAAGCTGCAGGGTATGACCTGGTCTCATACTCAGCACTTGCTTGGGAAAGCATTTGTAACAATAATGCTTGTACCACAAGAATGGTGTTTCACTCGTAAAATTCAGACATGCCAGATTTATCTTTGCTTGAGCAACTTTAATTCTTTCCTTTCTGATTCAGCTCTCTGATGCATGGAACCAGGTTTGCCCTTGCCTATGCAGCAGATGACAGATAACTTGCATCTTGCAGGAGAGAAGCCATGCCAGGGAGCTCAAATAAGACACAGGAATGACAGGTGAAAGCTACCACAGAGGAGAGAGTTTATGCCTACAGCAATAAATTTGTGAGGGACATCTCTGCCTCCTGCCAGGCCAAGGGGCACAGTCTGGCTCACGCAGAGGCTGCTAACAGCCACTGCCCCCTAAACAGCCTGCCTGTGACCACCCCACCAAGTGCTTGGCCATGAGCTTCTCCTGGGCCCTATCTGCTGCCCCACTGGCCCTAGGACAAAACTATTAATCCTGGATAACCCGAGGGTTGTCCTGAATCCCACCAGAGTGGTGCTTCTGTAGCACAGACCCAGTGGATGGAGGGCGTTGCACACCCAGACGGGAGGAAGGTGCTGCAGGTGCTGAAGGCATGGTGTTGGTTGGGTTGGATAGTATGGGGGGTGGGGGGGGGAACCTTACCCAACACTGGTTCACTTGTGGGTCTGGCTGCGAGCAGTCCTAGGGAGAGCTGTCCCCAGATTGTTCTCTGCAGTGTGGGTGGCCTGGGCTGATCCTTGGTTTCTTTCCTGGCCCTCTTTTATTCAGGGATGCAGGAGCACCCTCATGGGGACTGTGTGCCACCTCAGAGGTCACTAAATAGCGTGATCCAGAAGTAAAGGGAACCCTATAAACAGTAATAATCTTCCCAAAACCCAAAGATAAGAACCCCTGAGGTCTGAAGCACTGAGATTTTCTCAAGCCAGAATTTGGTTTGCTTTTCCCTCTCTCAGTAGTTTGTAACTAACTTAATTTATAAACAGGTATAAACCTAAGTAGCTTTTGTTCTACAGCAGGCTTGTCACACCACTGCTTAGTCTTAGACAGCATGGGTTGCTTATTCATGCTCTTCATTTCCCATTTTTCCTTTTCGATAGGCTTCTGTCTTTGAGCAGGCATGTAGAGTCTTCAGTCTGTCCTACTCACAAAGACTTCATTCAACCACGAACCTTTCTCTGAGCACAGTTCTTGTTACAGCACCCTGTTGTCACTGAGCACAGGCTGCAGCAAAGGTGTGAAGCCATTTACCATTTATTAAAAGATCCCAGGAGAAGAGATTTTCCTGTTTGCATGCAATGTGTGTATTGCCCTCTGACTTTTCTCTTGCATCAGAGCTGTCACTGAAATGTGGAGCAAACTATGTGTTGTAAGGTTCATGGTCCAGCCACATAACGACACAAATGACATTCCCATGCAGGCTCATCCCCTTCAGAATGTAAAACTGAAAATAGCAATCTGTTTTAAATCTCTAAAAACATAAGTGTTACAGACCTAATGAGAGATCTTAAAATCTAATTTTCAGCACCACAAGCAGTGTTTCCTACCGAACCTATATAACCAGTTTAAATGGAGCTGGGAGCTGCTTAAGAGGTTATTCAACAAAGGAATATTTACAAAGGTACCTTTACTTAGCCTACGCTACTTAGGAACACTTTCAATTGAGTAAAACTACCTTTTGTTTCGGACAGAAGTGTAGCATTAAGTTAATTAAAAGCACCACCCATTCCAGCAGACTTTACAAATTTGGCATATCCAGCATGTGTGATAAACTGAGTGATTTCCAAGTGTGACCCAGCGCTTAGTCGCATTCCAAACTGGCCCTCAGTGAACAGGGCTCTAAGTACTTTTTCTGCTTTTGTGAGACTCTACAGCCTGATTATTCTACTGAAAAAACTAATGCTCTACCAGCCAGTAATATTAATAAAACACCTTTAGATCAAATGAAAATTCTTCCTACTGACCTAACAAGATGACTGTGTCATACGTGATTCCGGGTAAGTTCCATCATTGCCTCTTTGCCAGTATCTGACTATACTCTAAACTTATGATTTATTAAGAGCAGAGAATGAAAAGTGTTCTCATGGGACCCATACATTACCTGACTGAGCTGGATTTCTGGGTAATCCTGAAGCATAGTTGAGAAACAAGGAAAACTGCAAATCCTTGTGGGAGTCCGTCCAAAGCCACCACAGGTGTCTGCAGATGTACCTGCTCTGTGAAATGTGGGGGATAGACAGAAGCCAGGGTAGACACCAGCTAGAAAGAATAAGTCAGAAAGTGGAAATAGTCAGATTCCCCATTCTCTAGAGAGCCTGGTCTGGTG
Source organism: Oriolus oriolus (assembly GCA_013400235.1). NCBI lineage: Eukaryota > Metazoa > Chordata > Aves > Passeriformes > Corvidae > Oriolus > Oriolus oriolus. Next base: position 209,362 of record VXBT01005586.1, on the reverse strand, counting down.
CAGCACACAGCTGCTCCATGTGCTCTCTTGTCGAGGAAAGCCCTTCACAGCCACTACATGAGGATCTTTACAGAGGCTTTCCTGAAAGCTCAGCTGACCTGCATTTCTAAGGGAGGGTTACTTTGCATGTCAGATGAGGATGAATATTATTTTCATTATGTTCTTGAGGCTATGAACTCCTGTTTTCCTGACCCACACCACTGTCTCAGTGCTGAGTCTGGGATTAACCTGCCTTGCTGCTCCTAGGCCAGTCTGATTTATTCCAGTAGGTTTGCACCTATCTTACACATAGGAGGGTAGACTGGTGACTGTAGCATTTGCCTGGCAACAGGAACTCCTTTTCAGTGGCTGAAACAACTCACTGGAAGGAAAAATGCCATAACTGTACACCAGGCTTGCCAGCAGCTGTTTCACTACTGCTTTCTGCATGGTCAAACCAAGGGCCATGGGACACTGCTCTGTACCTGAGGCTGAGAGCACATTTACGGATCACTTGGAGCAGCTGCTCAGCCAGAAGACGTTCTTTCCTACCACACAATAAAGACATATTTTTAGCAGCAACAAAAATAGATTTCAACGAGTGTCTTAAAAACAGATAGAATTTCACATTCCTCTTTGATACTCAACAGGGATAAAAAGTACTGGGCTTGCACGCCTCTGAGTGTGGGGGCCCTAAATGCTCTGACCATGTCTGACAATGGATGGTTGCACAAAAAAATATAAAATAAGCATCATGCAGAAATACAGTTCATCAAGGCAGCCTTTTTTGACACAGGAACTTTCCACACCGTAACAGCGCTGCAAACCAGTCTGTGCATGGAGGCCATTTATTCTAGGGGTACATTCATAGAATTAGAGAACAGTTTGAGTTGTAGGGGACCTTTAAAGTCATCTAATCCATCCCCTATCAAACCAGATGTACCTGTAAAGGGACTTGTGGAATTGAACATGTTAGTGGATAGATCATTCATCCCTCTGCTTCCTTTTGAGCCATCAGAGGCCAGGCACATTCAGATCACACTGCAAAGTCCATCTCCCCTTTTGCCGGGTGCTAAGGGAGGATCCAGACATAAAGGCTGCTATATGAGAGACCAGCACACCTGATCTGTTGTTATCTGCAGGGCTTGTGTTAGTCAGAGATGATGGCAGTGTGGAAAGGAGGTCAGCTATCACAGCCCCAAACTGAAAACCAAAGGAACTGCATCAAAGTTGGGAGCAGTATGGAAGACTGAAGACTGAAATCATACTATTTGAGGGCAGACTCTGCCAGTGTCTCATAAAGTCTTCTCTTGATCCTTGAGTAACATCTTTGAAACCCACATAGGAAGACATTACCTTAGGAGTGAGACATCCCTGCAGTGACAAAAGGAGATGCAGGTGCTGTTTTAAGAGCAGTGTGTTTGGGATTACAATTAGCCAGAATTTAAACAACGGCTGTAAAGAAGTAGGATGGGCTTGAAGATGGTGCAAGGCAGAGCAGACATCTCAGGACTAACAGCCATTGAAGCTGCACTGGAACTGGGGCAGTGTAAACACATCAGTACCAGAGAGAACGAGCCCTGCCAAGAGACCCATGAGCCTGGAGCCATGCTGGAAGGACACACAGGGTCACTCAGTGTTCAGCCAAAGATTGCCACATCACATTTTGCTTGGCTGTCCCATGGAGGAATTAGGAAAATGGGGATGATGAGAGGGATGTGGCATTTGCAGTTAGCACAGCCATCAGGCGGAAGAGCAGGGAAACTTGTTCTTCAGAACAACCTCTCATGCATGGGGGCTGCAGGCTGAAGAAATCCCCCTGTCCATTTGACAAGGAGTTACCTGCCTGAAAAAAAACCCATAGAGACTTTTCATAAAATGCAGGGCTTTTACTAGCACTTGACAGCATCCAGAGCACATCTGGGAGGTGAGGAGCTGAGATGTGTGCAACATGCAGAGGAGCTGGTGAGGAAGACAGGGGCCAGCACCTGAGCCCTCCCTCTCCCTTGAGCCACATGAGAAAGGTGTCTGAATTAGTGCTGAACTGCTGCTCTGGTACTGGGGGCAGTGTGAGAGACCACCTTGTATGCAAGACTAACTTAGATGTTTTTTTCAAGACTTTGTATGGGCACTTGTTAACTGCTAAAACAGCCAAAACATAAACCTGGATAATCCAACCTACTTAAATTTATTTTCCCACTAAATAAAGAGTTTCTCTTTACTGTCTCTGCTTGGCTGCTGTACAGCACTGCAGAAAACACTGCTCCAACTTTTGTGGCATTTCTTAATGGGAGGAACTTGCTACTTACGTATTCTCCTTCCTTTGTCTGGTCTCCTCATGACCTGATGAAATGTACTGGCAGGTGTGAAAGGTTTCTACTCTTACCTGAAAGAGTCACTTCTAAGGACTGAGTTTTTTGTATCACAACCCAAGTGTGATTTCTACGCTGTATTGCCACACTCTTATGAAACAGGCAAAGCTTTCAAGATTTCCTCATACAGGTAACAAATATGCCAAATGGCTGGTGGAAAACGCAGGTTCACAGTGCTGCTGGGTAGATTATATTCCGGTCAAAACATTTTTACAGGGCCAGTGAAAACAGAGGGAACCAGAGGTAAACACTGAGTGGAAACCTATCTCCCCAACAGACAAAGGAGACGTTCCTGAAGCAGAACCTCTCTGTGACTTCCTTGGCTTGCAAGCACGGGCACATCTACTTTGCATCTGTGCACACACACACATGGACGTGCACATGCAGAGACAGATTTGTACAGACACATTCATACGCACACAGGTGACTAAATATACACACAAGAACGCGTGTGTACGTATGACTGACTGCACTTGTGTCTCTGCATATATAATTTATTGTGTTCTGCTGTATTTTTGACATTTGTTATGACATCTATAATTTGTGGTCTGAGAAGGCTGAGCCATGAAATGTGGTGAGCCAAACTGGTTTGCATGCCTTCACTGAAAAACAGAGGGTTGGTTTAGAAGACATTTTCCCCCCCAAAAAACATAACTTTTAAAATCAGAAAAAACCCCAACTACTCTTTTTCAATTTCTGAGTTTTCACATTGCGAGGGGAAACATGCTCCACTGCACACTCTCTTCATCTTTCTTGTTTTACAAGCACTGGCCAAAGGCACAAAAAGAAGTAAAAGCTAAGAAGTAGACATAGGGTTTGGTCTTGGCTATTTAATTTCTTCACTTTCTTCTTTCATATTACTAAATGAAAAATAAGAGGTGATATTTTGGGAGTTACAGAAAGATGGCCTGTTTGTTTTTTTACCATCAGAATGATATCATGTTTTCCTAAATAAAAAAATTGATGAAAAATTTCCAACAAAAGTCTCTCAGTTTTTTTCCATGAAATGTGTGTTTACTGAGCCGAATTGCCATGAACACTCCCTGCTCTGGCTACTAGGGAGGATGTCACAAGAAGCCCTTGGATGAGTGGGACAAACACTGGACTTGAGATGAGTAGCACAACTCCTGGCATCCAGGAGACCAGCATTCACAGAGGCCTCCAAGGGATGTGCAGCCAAGGAAAGTGGTGATTGTGCCTCTTCCCATCATCTGCTCAGGTCTTCATGCCCTAGATGAGCACCATCCAAAGGAGAGAAACGGAGAACTGATGAACACCAGTCAGATCAAGCCCAGCCTTTGGGAAGAATAAACCATAAACTTCTGTAGATCCCGGAGGATGGGAGGGCAAAGACTTATCATCTGTACATGCTGAAAAGCAGTGAGGTTTGCGGTCATTCTGGGCCGAGTTCCACATTCTTTGGGGTTCCCCTGAGAACAGCCTGACTCCTTCACAAAGATGATCTCTGCCACAACAGGCAATGCTACCATCCCCAGAAAGCACCCATCATGATTCAGGGAAGTGAAGAATTACTAAGAAATTATATGATCCTTTAGCAATCTGAACACCAGCCCTTTGGCCAAGGTGACTACACCTGCCTGGTATTGTAGGAGGCCAGTGAAGGAGCAGGTGACAGGTGAGCAGTGCAGAGGGAGGTATGTGTCCCACTCCCACGCCACCGGTAGCATTTTAGCACTGGTCTTTTTAACCTCAGAACAGCTGGACCGTCATTGAGCAGGAAGTAGAAACTAAATACACTGACGAATCTTGGATGAGAGAGAACCCCCTGTGCCATCAGGCATAGTAGAATACAAATAAACCTTTAAGAGGAAAAAAACCCCAACTATCCAAGAAAATAAATGTTAGCAATGTATGAGTTCCCTCCTTCATTAAGAAGAGAATTTTAATTTTTTTTCAAACTAAGCCTTGTGTGTTTGAAAGCAGAGGTAGACAAGCTCATCTCACCTAAGACCCCTTCATCTAGATACCAAATATTGCCTTTGTAACTTAATATTTGTGTATCAGCAACATATTAAACATCAAGGCACTGCTCTGTTAGGCATAATAAAATAGTTATTTATCCGCCAAAACCACAAACCCTAGATTAATAACTTGAGAAGTAAAGCCAGATTGCTGGGATAGTATGTGGGAGAACAGAAAATACACAGGAACAGCAAGTGCACCGAAACTTTGAATTATCTTTCAACTAAATTTGTTCTCCCAAATAAAGTTTTTGAAGGATATAAACATTTTATTTATTAAAATTGGTTTATAAAGTCCTTTATTCTGTTTTGCTTAGATACAAAAGTCTTTTCTCTTTGAAAGAAAAAGTTCTGTAGGAGAAGAGAGTCATATTCATATCCTCAATATCTAATTCATCTTCTCTTTCTGTTTTCACATCTAGGAAATTAAAGTACGAGACCCCAGAGAGAAAATGACATTCACAGAAAAGGATACCCTTGCATTCCTGGTCAAAAGAAGAAGGAGACATACGAATTAATGAACAGACTTTTTATCACCCTCTGAATCTCTAAGAGGAATAAAAAATATACCCCAAATCAGAGCTGAGATATCGAGTAGGCAGCTACCTTTGTTCACACACAAGAGCAGATGAAAGTAAAATGTCAGAATCCTTTCAAGTGAGGAAAAACACAACTCTTTCCCCTAGGGGGAAAAACCAAATTGTTATGTTTTTTGTTTTTAATTTGGCTCCTTCGATGAGCAAATTTATTTACGTGTAGATTATCACTGTTCCTACAGACATTTCAGCCCACGCTGTTTGGAGCCCGCACTGTTCATACGGGGCTTGGCTCGCGGTTGCTTTGCCATGGCACCTTTGCCAGCCACCGAGGCTCAGAGTGGATAACGCTTCCTCCTTCTGTCCCACCAGGACAACACCAGCAGAGCACACGCCCTTCCTTGTGCCGTCCTCACGGTGCAGCAGGGCTCCCAGGGCAGAGGTGCGTGTTCCTGACTCTCACGGGCACCACCAGGCAGCCATGGCTGCACAACAAACTCTTTGAAATGTGCTCACGCAGATGGGTTGGATCCTGAGACCAGTGTGACCCCTGAGAGTCAGCAGACTCCAGGATGCCAGGTGGCTTTGGGTGGTTCACAGAAGCAATGACCCACCAGAGCCACTGGAAATGCAACACCTGGTCCAGATATCTCTCAGAGATGGATTTAGAAACTGATCTATTGCGGGCTCTGGAGAGGTGTATATTCCTTCTCTCTTTCCACAAATCTCTTATCCTACAGGACTTATTCAAGACAATCCTTCCTACCTAAAGCTGTGGGATTTTGCAGCTCTGAAGGGAATATGAGACTTTTGTTCCTGAGGAGTGTGTCATGACAGACTCCATAATGGAAAAGTAATGACTTTGGAACCGGCTTATTTGAAAAAAAAAATTAAATAAAATCTGGGCCCTTATCCAGGTAGAGATCTTAGCCTGGCATTCCATCTACATTCTTTCTGTTATTAAAATAATTTAGGAAACCAGGAAGCCTGTTCTGCATTCAATCATGTTAGCCCACGCTGTGTCAATTTGAATTCTGCCTGTGGTGATAACAGTTGAAAATCTGATGGGCCAGATACTGAACTGACAAAAATCGGCATTGCTCCATTACAATCAGTGGGGTTTTGCCAATTTACCCTTGTTAAAGATCTGGACCTCTACTTCTAGGCAGGCATTTTTCCAGACAGAAAAACAGTCTCCTACCTCTTTGGCAAAGGAAAAAATAAAGGAACAATTTACAGATACTTTGGAGAGTGACATGACCATGAAAATGCAACTTGAAAATTAAGCCTTTGGCTTATTTTCAGCATGCTTGAAGTTAACTAGAACCACGTTTAGGTTCTTCAAATGTGGTCAACAGGTAATATCTGGTACCATTTTTCAGTGTAGATGCTACCAGATTCCAAGCTGAAGATTATTATTTTTCCATTTTAGTTCATTAGGATGACTTAACAACTCCATCAAAAAACTCCTCTGATGAAGAAAAAAACATTTGCATGTGTAAGCAGACACATAAAAATATTTTATCTTCCATCCAACTGCTTTTTCAAGTCTAAAAATATTTCTGAAGTTCATCTTTGCTGTAGAAAGTCCATAAGCCTGTGGAAATTACGCTTTTGTTATTTGACCATCAGCCAATCAGCAATCAGGGCAGCTTAGCCTGATCCTGCGCATCACCCTGCCATAGTTCACGTGACAAGAGAACAAGGACAGGCAGTCCCTTCTCTACCCACGTTATCCTTCTGTGCCTGAGAAATCTTGCTCCTGACCTTCCTCAAGGTGACTCCACAACTCTGCAACATGGTCCTGCAGTAGTCACTGCTCGGAGAACTAGTTAAAAATGTTAGAGAACTGCAGTGTGGGTCACACTGCTTTGACCAAGAGGAAGAACTTGAAAAGCCTTCATGGTTACACCTCCCCTCATCCTGTTGCCATCTGCCACTGCGGAAAGGAAAGGGAAAAAGAGTGAGGAAAAAGAGACTTTGAACATCAGAGAGAGTTATTTCATCTGAAACATGACAGGTACTTTTTACTTGGGAAAAGAGAAAGAAAAATGTATTTCCTACAAGACCAGTTTTATCAAAAGATTTGAGCTGGTTATAGCTGTTACACAGGAGCAGGGACTCGACAGTGATCACAGTTGTCTAAATGCATCTTTGAAACTATCCTGAAGGACTTGGATTCTATTAGTAAAGAAAAGGGCCCAGGATTCATCTGTGGCTCTAAAAGCAAATGACAGAGAAGATCTTGCTTTTATCAAGCTAAACACCCTTCCCCAAGGGCTTCACGGGTAGCAGTCTCTGCGGTCCCATGAGTCATACTCTGGAATTTGTGGGGACCCCGCTTGTGAGAGCCAGCCAAAGCCGTGGCAGGGAAAATGCCCACAGTTCAGCTGTACGGACAGACCATGCCAAACCCCACGCCCTTCACCCTGAGCACAGGCCTGCCAGGCCTGACAGCAGGAGCCTGCTCAGTTTGCAGGTGTGTCTGTGCACTTGTACATCAACTCTGCAAGCGACAGGCCTGGCCAAAATCTGTGGGTGCTGCCACAGCCAAAAAGAGCACTGAGTGTGCGTCTAAAGGGGTATTCAGATTGTTGTGTCCAACCGTCTCCCTAGCAGGCAGGACAACATTGCTTAGAGCCAGCCAAATCTTCGGAGCTTTTGAACATCATGTACTCACCAAGAATAAGATGTGGATAGGAAATCCTCCAACAGTTTCCCAGAAAGGCTAAATTTGAGCCAGCCACAACAGGACTCATACAGAGATATGGATGAGTAAAGAAAAAGCTTTGTAGATTGAACAATAGCACTCAGTTTCTTTAACTGGCCTTTATTTCCGTGTCCTCAGAGCACTAGCATGGCTTCAGCAATGCAAAGGCTTCAGTTCTGCTTGCTGGAGAAGTTCCCTTGGGAAGGATCACCTTCAGTGACAGCTCCCATACCAACCCCTCTGCAGAGAGCAGGGCTGTGGGGAAGGCAGTGCAGCAGGATCACCCATCAGCCCCAGCTACTGGCATAAGGCCTGCTCTGAGTCAACAGCTGATAGAGATGTAAGCAGCAAACCAGCTGATCAATTTATTCAAGTAAGCTGGACAGTATCCAGCAAACTTTGCTTTTTCACGGAACAGAATGGAGCTTTACACCTGTCTTATTCTTATCCCTCCTATCTTTAGCTTCTGCAGTGAACTGCAGAGCCTGCTCTGACAACTCAGAGCTGAACTGAGACGATGCTGTGTAGTGGGTTAGTCCTCATGCTTCGGCAGAAACCATAAATCCCTTAGTTTCTTTACTTGCTTTGAGGGGCTTTCTGTTTTGTTTAGTTTTCAGAGCAGATAGAATCCCATTGATGGTATTTAAATACATCCATCACAATGAACTCTAAGATGCAGGAAATAACATTTTCTTGTACTTAAGCATCTCAGGAGACTGCAATGATCATATTAAAATTTTAATCACAAACTCCTTGCGTTTAAATCACAAAGGATTCACTGTGCTAGAGAATTTCACAATATGAAATTCTTTTATAAATTTGTGGCAGATAGCAATTTTCTGTCAGGGAAATGTAAATCAGTTATTAATGAACCAAATTGCTAACATCAAAACTGGTACCTATATGCAGAAAAGAAAAAAATCTTTCATAGGCTTATAAAGTTCTACATGTACTAGCTGGAACGATTTTAATCCCTGTTTCCTGAACTGAGAGACATCAAACTGCATCTCATTCTACAATAATATATCTGCCTGATCCACGCATGGTGTTGTAGGGCTTTGGAAGTGATGATGTGAAAATTAATAGCTGAAAACTATTCTGAAAGACATATACATTTCAGACTTTATAACTAGAGACTAGTTTTTGGTTCAGATGAATGTCGTTCTTGTAACAGGCTTAAAACAGGGCAAGAAGACAGTGAGATCCAAAGCAAGCAGCAAGGCAAAGTCTATAGCATCCTCTAGAACCATGCAGGCTCCTCAATAGCTACAAGCACAGACCAGAGATCAAGACCTACCCCAGCAATCCTGCCTTGGCCTGAGCCTATGTTCTGAATTTCAGAGCTGTCCTTGAATATACAGTTGCACAAAACAAAAACATTGGGTTTTAGCAGCTTCCATATGTTAGGATCCTAGCTGAGCTCGAGCACACTGCTAGCAGTACTCGAAATTTAATTATTTTGGTGGTTTTTTGAGTGTATTAAAAAATCAATTGCCATTGTCAAAGGGTGCAAAAGGTGGTAAGTAATACAGAGTGGACTCTGGGGATGAATTTGCAATGTAGCTAGAAACTGAGCACCGAGATTTTAAATCCCAGCTCATTATTGGAATTAATTCTGAATGCTTGCAACTCTTTGCTAATGTCTTCATAGAAAACTACATAGTTTGCATCACTATGAGATTACTCAATTCCTTCACTTGCACAATTGTTCCAATAACCAAGCGTGGACTTAGCCTCTGCAGGTGCAAGAGCATCTCCAAATAACACAAATAGTTTGAAAACCAAAATGGACCTCATTGTATGAGTAGCAATTTACAGGCTACTAGTTCTTCTGCCTGCTGATTTTTTCAGCAGAGCTTAAGAGATTTGGATGGAATTGCCACAAAGATTTAAATTTAAATGTAGGGCAGAGGCAGATAAACTGATTAATTAACTGATCAATTCCATAAGGAGCTTAAAGCGTAATTTACAAAGGAAGGCATGGGATGAAGTGCTGTCTTCATGAGGGTATCTCCCCATATAGGAGTGTGTCCCATGAATAAAGCAGTTTCATTTCTCTCCTAGCACTTCAGAGTTTCTCTCCTAGGAGACACAGCTTCAGAGGCATGCAGGTGGAGAATCTGCCTCCTGCAGCACCATGTGTCCTCCATGCTCTAGTTTGCCTTAAACCAGATGGAAAGACAAAGATTTGTTGTTTGTGGCTCACAAAGGGCAGCTTCAAACCACGGCTCCTTTCCAGTTGTCAGGGTGCTGGAGCATGAACTCCAGCCAGGATGTGTTCTGTACAGCTGTCTCACTTGCATACAAGCTGTGGTGTGTATTTGCAAGTCAGTCGGGACCACTTTCAGACCATCTCCTCTAGGTGCCTGCCTGTGTTGCCATGACAACTAGTAAGACAGTGATGGGCAACTCGGGCTCTCCACACTCCGTGGCTGCCAGACTCTATTCCTTATATAGGCAATGGAAAGGAGTAGGCATCTAAGTTAGGCACCTAAAATCAACAGGCTGAATACACCCCACATGCACCCACCCCCAGCCAGCTGCTAGATTCCTGGCTGGTCCCTGCAAGCAAGAGGGACCCACGACACCCTCACCGCTCCTGAACTCACTTCCTCGTTTGACTTCCTCTTCCAGTGTGTCAATCAGAAGTGACAGTGCGACATCTGGGAAATGCTCCAAATCTATCCATTTTTAAAGTGAAGTGCTCTGTGGCAGTCAAACAGCCAGAGCTTTCTGCTCATCATAGTATTAGAAACATTTGGATTTCTTTGCAGTTGGGTAGAGAATGGTAAATTCTACCATTGCACCCAAAAAGTTTTTACATGCATTTCCAAATCTTTCATCCTGCAAGTGTATTCCACAGATACAGAATCAGACAGATATACTTTAACTTTCAGAATAAAGAGGAAATGTTTAAAAAAAAAAAAAAGCCAACAAAAAAACCCAAACCTGCTGTAAGTGTAAGATCTTGAGACAGCTTCTAGTCCTGGAAGTAGAGAAAAACATTCTCTGCAACTATTCGTGCAAATTCCAGGTCAGTTCATATGTTTTGGAAAGATGTCAAGCCTCTTCCCATCTTCAGTACTTCTTCCATTTTTACTGGATTTTCTCTTGCACATATGTAACTCCCCATCAGACCTTTAGCAGTGTCACTAATACCTGTCCTGAGGTATTTTCTCTTTCATCCCCTCTGCAGGTGAAATATGGAGAGTGTCTCACATTGGTAATCTGTGACTTTTTTTGTTGGGCTTGGAGGTTTCTGTCTTGTTCTTGTTTGGTTGTTCTTGCACAGGCACTTTTACAATCTGTTTATTTTTTTAATAGGCACGCTGCTGTGCATTTACAATAGGGATGGCCAAAGAAATGACCTAGCAAAGAACTGGACCATACACTTGGAGCAGAAGGAGGTGTGATTCATGACTTGCCTTAACTCCTGGAGGAATTCATTCCAGATGTTCAGATAAAAAGCTGAAGCTTGTTTCAATGACTAGGAATTACATTATTCCAGCAGAGTGAAATCCGTGACAAGGGTGACCACTCAGGAATTTCAGCAGTTCAAACAACCTTCAAGAACATCCAGAAAGGACAAGTTTAGGCACTTCATTCACACTGACTTCCGCTGGGATTCAATCCTCTCTCCTCACCTGATCCATCTAAAAGCTCGGTACCTCAGCTGAGCTCTTTCAACTGCACTTAGAGACAGATTTCTTTAGGGAACAAAGAGTTGGCTTACTCCAGATGCCTGGTTGTCAGGCAGCTAAAGAGAGGAACAATAAATCTCGTGCTTGGAGTCGGTGGGCAGTAGGCACTCTGTAGGAGTTGATGATCTCAGTACTCTTTTGGGCCTCAGCAGGAGATTTTGAGTTTGATTTGATGATCCATGCAAAGACATGGTGGGGAATGTGAAGAGGAGGTCCGAGGTGCTCTGCACAGTCTGTGCTGCTGCAGAGGCTCTGTTTTGAAAAGGGCTAGAGGCCTCCATTCCCAGACCGTCTGAATTACCACAGTCTATCCAAGGCATGGTGAAAGCATGGATAACTGAACTAAGTTTATTATTAAGGGTAGAGTCTGGACTCTGGAGCCACCTGAAGCTCATGGGGAGTGTTTTTCATAGAATCATAGAACAGTTTGAATTGCAAGCAACCTTTAAAGGTCGTCCAGTCCAATTCCCCCTGCAATGAGCGGAGACATCTTTAACTAGATCGGGTTGCTTAGAAGCCTGAACTGGAATGTTTCCAGGGATGAAGCATCTACCACCTCTCTGGGCAACCTCTTCCAGTGTTTCTGCAGCTATCCACTGATGCTGCTTTGAGTAGACAGGAATACAAGAGATTTCTTTAGCTACAGGAATATAGTTGCTCTGCTCACCAATCTTCCTGTCTGCCCAAACTCATCTTCAGCCAACTTGTGGCTGAGCCCTTCCAAGACACAAGGTCACCAGGGTGACAGGAAATGCACTTGTGTCAATCCCCTGCTGCTAGCACCTGGATTAAAGTTAATGTAGCCGCTCACGTTCTGAAAAAGGTAATAAAAGGAATGGTTCTTGTGGGAATCCACCAACAAAAGGTCTAGTGATAGGGATATAATTTCCACCACTGCAGCATTCTCTTTACCCAAGGATACCTAGCTACTCTGATTGTTTTAAACTGTGTGAGCTAAACCAAAAATTTCAAATAATATTCTTGAGGTCATTTGTTGAACATCTGTGGGACATTTTCTAATACTGGCTATGTTCAAGAATTGTGGAACAAATGGAAGGGTAATTTGAAGACTGAGAAAAGAAATTTTTCAATTTTCTGTGAATGTGTCAGTCACACTTACCCCCTTTCTCAGCATGCAGGGGTCACTTTGGCACACCTGGACTGAAATCAGTGACATCCACGGCTTGAGTCAGTATTCTCTAAAAAGAGAGGAGGCTGCCAGCTCAGGCTCTTTGATGTTACCGTTTGGTCGTTGTCTTGCCGAAATGTCATTCCCTTTGATACTTCAGGCAGATATGTAAATAAATTAAAGGAAGAGCTTATTTATGCTGAGTGCATGAAAATGGCGCTTGTGCATTGAAAAGAATGTGGAAACAGCATTTACATGAGGATTTTATCTGCAACAGACAGGGCTCCATAAGTAGATGCCTGCCATGACACAGGAACGAGCAGCTAAGGCGAGAGGTGTATTTATCTATTCTAATGCACAATTCCAAAATATAACCTTTCCCTTCAGTTATTATTTATGTAATTGCACAGCCAAATTTAGTCAGTGCATTCAAAAGCATAATTAATTGCAATGCACTTGGTAATGTTCCATTCTGCACCACCTGTAAGTCAAACTGCTGTAATACAGAATTGATTTTTGGAAGGGTTTTCATCACACTGTGTGCACTGAAAATAATTAGTGATCCAGGAGGCCAGTTACTTTTATCCTCCTAATTGGATATGCTGGTGGTTCTTATGTCCTTGTGGTCAGATGTTAGCTTCATTTGAACAGTTCCAACCAGTGGGATTACCTCACTTGGGTGGTCATGTGTGTATTTAAGAATATAATTCACATTTTTCAGTTTTGCAGCTGTTGAACTGGTTTGTGTGAGCCATGACTTTGCTCTGAAAGGATCAGAATCCATATTGTCTTAGTACAGTGCTGAAAGACTACCTATGCCTTAGGCTTGGGGTGGTTCTCACAAGCCTTTGCAGCTACTGTCAAGCCTTCAAAAGCATTCTGGTCTGGAGGTGGCTTATCCACTGATTTTCACCACTTGTTAATGTTTGGAAAAAAGTGTTTACAGAATGTGACAGTGTGACAGTTTCACAATACTTTGGTTTTGGCAGCAGAATCAGCTTAAGAAATTCTTCTCTCCTTTCTCCTGCCTTTGCCGTGCAGGTCACTGACCTCTCGGCTGTGCCAACACAACTATTTGTAAAGCAGTGTGATGCCCTGGATAAATGACATAATTCAGGTTAAACTGCCTTCTTTTCTTTTTCCCAGCTTTTGGCTTTTATGGATGAAAATGGCCAAAGTGGAGGAAAGCTCTGGTGAAAGAAGGAGTGGCCATGGAAGGAACTGTCTACAGAGATTACCACGAAAACCCTCAATATTGTGAAGCTACTATTCTCAACCTCTCTTGTCGGTGTTTGGGGTTTTGTGATGGTTTGGGATTTTTTCCTAAAGCATACTAAGTAGAAAGAGGAAACTGGCAAAAACTAAAAACATGAGACTAATGTCTTTTTATCTGCCTCAAGTGCAGATTAGTTGTTGGAAGACTAAAATGCCCTCTGTGAAAAATTCTCAAATGTTTGGGGCTTTTCTTAATTCATGGGATACCCTCAGCAAGTAGCTTTCCCATCCCATGTTTAGAGAACTGCTGCTGTGGGAGTTCAAACACTGAGCACACGGATCCACAGAACAAGCCTTTGGTGCACCCCACATGCATGAAGCCTCTGAGAGAAAAAGCAGGACTGCAAAGGAGGAGGAGGACAGGGCAGGGATTGGGACAGAGGGAAAGAACACCAAAAAAGCTTCATCTCAAAAGACAAGGACCACTGGGCTGCTGGGACCTGTCAGGGCATGAACCTCCTCACAACTGGAGGTCCTGGAAAGGAGTACAACCTTGGGATGGCCAGCATGCTTGGCAGATGACTCTGAAGCTGATGAGATCCAGGAGCTTCACGTACTATAAGGCTTCCTACTAGAAGACTGATAAACCTGAGATTTTTCACTGCTTTTGAGAACTTAATTCTTTTGAATTAACAGGATTATGCCGGTTATCTGAAATAGCCAAGAGGCAAGATAACTGGGAGGGAAATAGAAGAAGAATAAGAAGAATATGGAAGAAATATGTGGCTGAGGAAGTTAACACAGTTTCAATTTGCTAGAAAATAACTTTCAGTGTGGACAGCTTAAGAAAAATGGGAAGCAAAATCAGCGCCTCTTATAAAACAGTAATACTTATTTTCAAGTACCCGCATTAAGATTCTTTTACATTATGTTTCACCGGAATAAAACTTGACAAGTCCAAGAAAACATATCTCAGAAGATTTTCCTCAAAGCCTATCAGATCTTACATGGAAAGTGTACATAAATCCCAAAAAGAAAGCAATGTTGATTGCAAAAAGGAAGGAGAAAGAAGTTTCAACAACTCAGAACAAGAATATGCTGGTATTTGATTTTTGGGTTTTCAATAGCAGTTAAAAATTTTTCCATGTTTCTTTTTTTTTCACAGGGGAAATGAAATCTCTTTTCCAAACTGCTTCTAATACTGATGATTTTAATGTCATTTACAAGCTGAGCTCTCTGTACATGAGCTATTTCTATCAATGTAATAAGAACATAATGAAAACCCAGACATATTCATGTGAGCTAGTTCCAGCAAAGTACATAAGCAGTGGTGGTGGTTGTAGCAGTGGAAACAGTCAAGTTTCCTCAGTTGTCTCAGCACGAACATCCATTATGACATCATAATAATTTTATTAATAAATCCTAAGTATAGAAGGTTCTTTAAATTCCAGATTTTTTGGATGATAGAGACAATAAATTTCTGAAATGTAATAATCCATTTTAGAGAACAATCTCCTTGACACAGATTTTTGACTCACTTGCTTTGAAATGCAATAAAATAGAATAAACTAAAATAGATTTAAATAAGAAGTGTTAATAAAAACACTAGTTGGGGGATTAAGGACAGATGGCTTACAAGTCAAGGAAATAGTAATCTTTTTCCAGTAGCTAGCTCAGACAGAATCGAGGTTTTCAAGAACAAGAGTGAGGTGAGCCATTTGCACACTATCTAACTACGCTATCCTCTTCTTCTGCTTGAATTTCAGTCACTAAAAGGGCATAGATTTTTGGAAAATATCATGTTGTCTGTAACATCCCAGCAAACATTTTCCATAAACATATGTCAGCCTGCTCTCTGTGGGTAGGGATGTAAGAATTCAGTATGAGCAAGTTGCAGAGAGTGACTGGTACTCAGAGACATAAAATGATTTTTCCTCTCCCTGACCTGGATGATAACAATTCCAGCATTCTTCACAGGGTAGGACTGAAACCAATTTCTTAGAGCCAGCACCAGGGTTTTCAGACTTCTCCAACTGCCAAGCTTTCACCTGCAGTTTGGGTGGCATCACATGAGCATGTGCACCACAATAAGGCATTTGCTTGTAAAATATTCTCATATAAAATATTACTTGAAATAGTGTTTCTGGAAACCAGATAAAAGGTGTTCTGAAAGCCAAAGCAAGTTTTCAAGTCTTTGTTTGCTAATATTTTCTTTGGTATACATCCAGTTCTAGTGGGAGAGATCAGTTTCACTTTAATGCTAGCACCCTTAAAGTTAAGTAGCTAGTTTCAGCATGTAATTGAACAAAACTTTCTGCAGATGATGGAGAGAAATAGACACTGTAGGAGGGTAGTTCGTTCTGTCTCTATTAGACACCCTTTAGGGGATGGTGAACCACCCCCTGGAGATACACAGATCTCCTGACTGCAGAGGAAATACAGATGATTAGTTTGGAGAAGACACTGCTGAGTCACATTACTGTTGTTAATGACTTACCTTTTGCCAACTGACACACCTTGGACCGGATTTCCTGGAAGAAGTCAGTGGCTGTGATCCCTTTTCTTGGGGCCAGCCATCATTCTCTTCCATTTGCACTCGCACTCCTGGTGTAGGTGGGCCCAGTTTAATTGATTTACAAAGCACAACTTGAGAAAGCTTCAGCTGCAGCAACCACCTGCTGACAGGAATGATTATTACATAGGCCACAGCTAAGACTGCCTTCTGCACTCACCTACAACAGCCATTTTCAACACAGGGCTAAGAGGCAATCCAGTATCTGCCTGCTGGGAGGACAGCTACCAAGATGATGGCGCAAAACTACATTTAAGGGTGGCAGATTGTAGCAAGGGGGTCCACAAACAAGAAGCACAGATTGGGAGTTTCAAGGAGGAAGGCTTTATCGACTAGGCAGAGCATGCAGTGCTGGAACAGGTTATTGAGACAAGTTTTGGGGTCTGCACCTCTGACAGATTTCAAGGCTTGACTGAAGGAAGCCACAACCAAGGTAACAAAGCACCAGTGACAGCCCTGCTTTAAGCAGGCAGCTGGACTGGATGAGATGAAGACATCCATTCCAACTGGCATTCCTGTGGGAGGCTGAAAGTGTCTCAGAAAAATTCTCCACTTGACAGTGCTGTGTGTGCTCCCTTCCTGTTCTTTCCTTCTTCTGCGCTCCACATACGTCAAGCAACAGCTCCCAGAGGTCATACAGGAAGGATTATTTCCTCGGCATGCCTTCCTCTTCCTCATACTCCTGGTTCTGACCTCAGCAGAGCTGCACACATTTGCCTACAGAAATAATGTGACCTTTTGACAATAGAGTCACCCAGGAATTTGTTCTCGTTTGAAGCTATTTCCCCCAATTCCCTCTTGGGTTTTTCCTCAACCCCTTTGCCACCAATGGAAAGATTTGCTACGCCTGGAATGCAAAGTTTTGGTTACCACTCACTGCAGTGTAGTGCCCAGTTCAACAACATGTACCAGAAACTTGGTTTCAGCTAGGAGCTTTTCTCTTCAACAGAACTTCCCAAACGTTTTTTGAGGGTTTTTAAAGGAGAAACAGTAGAGGAAGGTAAGCTTATTAAAAATTATGCACTGCCTCATGGAAAAGCAAGTAAGCTGGGCTGAAGCAATAGTGATGGCATAAGTAAACATATAACCAGTTATGAAGTTCATTATTCAATTCATATTACAGATATGAGTTGAGTACATTTATAAGTACATATACGTGCATCTCCAAATGGAGGGAGATACGTGTTTACATGTTGATATGCACATACAAAAAAATTAAACACAAATATTTGTGCAGATTAATTGGTTTCTAAGCATATGCTTTGTGGTTATGGAGGGAAAAGGCAGACACTGCATAATAATGCAACACGTAGTAAGCCACTTGATTCTGACTGCCTCACCTGCTCTTTCTACAATAATTGACTTACAGCATTAGTACTAAAATTTATTGTGGACAGCTTCACGTCACTGATATTTGATACAAATATAGGGCAAAATAACTACCTGCAAGATATTTTTTTTCTCATTTCAGCGCCTCACAGTGCCACAGAAGTCAGGCAACACACAATATTACGTAATCCACTATGCACAAGCTGCAAATTGTCACTAGGATGAATTCTTAAAACTTACTCACAGCTGAGATCAGACATCAGTGAAAGATGCAAATTCTTTACTTTACAGCCCATTTCCCTCCTAGAAATTCCCAAAATATAATGGACATTCTTTAAATTAATTACAAGTCTATTTTAATCAGAAGCAACCTCTCACAAACCAGTAATGCCTTTAAGAATGGAAGACACTTTTCCAGGTAACAGATCTGGAGACTTTAAAACCATAATCTTATTATATACATGTAAAGTTTTGATGGATATTCTGAGCTAACATTTTTACTGGCCATAAACTATTATTCCCTGCCAGACTGTGATAGCTAGCCTGAGGGGAAAAAATATTTCACTCTTAGAAAGTAAGGCACATTAAAAAAAATAGTGGGGAAATGCTATTTTTAAACAGACTCTGAGCATTTTTCTAATAGGTTTTGTGTAAAATATGAAATATGTTGCAGTCACTGAGCACATGTCAGAAAGCTTGGATCGGTGTTCTTTTGGGATGTCTTGCACAATTTGCTCTTGTTTTTTCCCAATACAAATCACCAAGATTTCTGAGAAAAGCAAAATACCTCTGTTAAAAAAATGAGAGGGGATTTTACTGCTAAGTTTTCCTTTTTTTGTACAGCAAACATTGATGGTATAAGTAGTTATAATGGATGGTCAATTCCACTGAGTATCGTTCACCAGAAAACCCAGAGCACACAGAATTACAAAATACGCTAAGCTGGAAGGGACCCTCACACCAGGTGTTGCTGCTAACACCTTTTCTGGTTTTCAGCTGTAGGCCTTCCTTGCACCTGACCTGGCACCAAGGACCTACCCACTGTCAGAAGTTGGTCTGTCCCACCCCACCAGGCATGAAGTGCAGATATCAGACCATCCAGCACTACACGGGTTGGGATCCCTTCCTAGCCCTCCCTCAAAGCCCATAACACGTAAGGTGGGTATTGGAGTGTTTCTGCATAGCTGCACCATTCTCCATGTTCAACTTGTGTCCTTCCCTGAAAGGCGACAGGGAGAAGATGACCCACCAGCTCCAGTGCAGCCCTGTGCCACTGGTCACTGTCCCTCTGCAGCGGCCCTCAGTCTGTGGAAACCTCTTGTGCTCTTTCAGCATAGGCTAATGCATTCATACTGACTGAGCAGAAGCTCCAAAATCCACATTTTGGTCTCCAAGGCTTTGTCCTCTCACTATACTGCACCCCTCTAGGGCATTTTTATGAGAACAAAACAGCACATGGCTTCATCAGCCTTTGAAGACAGAAGAAGGATGAAACTGGTACATACATATCACACATCTTCTAGGACTTAGATGCTAAGATTGCTCCCCCTCTATGCTACCTGCAGAGATAAAGGGTAGGTGCCTGTGAGAGACCATGCTGGGTCCTCATCAGGAAGAGCTGTGTGGTGTTTTCAGCATTGTCACTAGTTTGCCGGGTGAAGACATACCCTGGAGTGAGCTTGCTGTGACATAAAAATGACTCAGGACAGAAACAGAAACAAAAACCACCCACCTTCAAAGTCAGAGCCCTAACCAATTAAGAAAAGAACTCCAGAGTCCTGTCGTCATCAGCTGCTTATAATTAAGCTGCATTTCCAAAACATTGCCTTTCCCACCCACTGAATGTCTTGAAACACACATGAAGAGCATGAAAGTAGAGTGGGGCATTGATGGTCAGTTCTCTCTTAAAAAACCCATGCTACAGAAAATGGGAAAAAACCCTCCAGAAATATCAGCTAGGGCTGGATTATGATCTACAGGCATCCCAAAATCAAATACTTTGTTGACTACTGTTAATTGTGGGAGGGATTTTCCTACACAGAAGCATGATGTCAAAAGGAAACCCTTCCAGGGGAGAGGACCTTCCCTTATTAGAGAGCTTGAGAGTTTCTGCAGGCCAGTGACTTGGATGATGTTCACTGGTGAAAACAGTTGGAAGCCAGCAGCGTTTTAGGAACCTTTTAGGAGACAAGTGAATCGCCCACAGTGTCTGGGTTTCCTCAGCAGTATTTTGACGCTTTAGCTGAACATCAGTGTCCTGTGCACACAGTGAAACGTACAACCCAAGGCTTAGCTTGACTAGAGGCACCAACAAGAGACTGAAAGGAAGAATATGCAATCAGCTGGCTGGTTACTGATGTAGCCTCTTTATGTATAATCTCCACCCACTTCACTCCATCAGCATGAAAAAATGCTCTATTGTATTAGTTCAAAACAGGCAGTTCCTCCAAGACAGACATCTCCCTCTTGAAGCACAGGGATCTGCACTTCTGTCTACAAGCACAGGCAATTGGTCAAGTTTCCATCTTATCTCATTCCAGTTTTCTTCAGTGCATTTGGCAACAGATCAGCAAGTGAATCCCAGCAGTGGTATTTAAACCTCTCAGAACCTCTCTTGTTTCCTAATCTTCTAGATAATTAAATTCTGTGCACATATTCAGTATTAACATTGAAACAGATATTTCCCCCTTCTTGTGCATTTTTTAAACAGGTGTTCCAATATCCTGAAGAAAGCTGAACTATAAACCTCAAGTATGTGTATATTACGATGTACTCAGAACAGATTAGAAACAAAATGTTTTCCATCTAGCAGCTTCTGCTTGTCACAGAGGCAAAGGCAGTCGCACGAAAATCTTTTTACAACACCCACCATCATTTGCCACCCTAATGCCACAGTTTCCCAAGGCAAGGCATGTCTTTTACCACTTGCAGGGAAGTGCTGGGACCTCTGTCCTCCACCATACCTTGCAAACCAGGCAGGCTGGCAGAGCCTCTGCCAGCCAGCTGCAAAAAAGGGTGTGTCCCATCAGAACCTGCAGCCAAAAGCTGCCAATTGGAGAGTCACAGCCCTTTGCCATGGGCTGCTGAGGGTCTTCTGTACCACAACATACAGTGTGCCAGGCATATGTGCTTTGCTCACCCTCTTTCAGGTGTCATTTGACTGTTTTGCAGAAGTTTAGTCATTGTCCCAAATGGCTTTAGACTGGGTTTGGCTCCTAATTAATGTCTGTCATCTCGGCGGTGAATTTGCTGGGTCAGAGTGTGGCAACAGCGTTGCTCCTGTCCACTCCAGAGAAGACGACCCCGAGAGATCTTCCAAGCCCCTCAGACACTAGCACAGCAACTTCGCTGCCCTTGCTTGCATAAATATAATCCAAGCCAGATGTTGCTTGAGCATCCTGCCAGGGGTATGGACCGTGGGAACACCTTATTCTTTGGACTTAATGAGTAAAACAAGACCAGAGATGACTGCAGAGTATAAAATACTGAGTTTAAAATACTGAGTTTAGGCTTGGGTAATATGACAGGGTGTCCTGGGTTTCCAATAAAGTACTTTGGTAACCTAAATAACCTAACCTTCTTATGCAGTATTGGGAATTTGTTAGAGGTAAGAGCGTACAACAAAGAGAAAAAAAAAAACTTCACATCTTACATCACAGCCAGACGAATTTTTGCACAAATTGCACCAATATTCTTATACTTTGTTGTGCAGATGACTCAGAGACATACCTTACAAAACAGAACCTTTTTTCTCTCTTTCAACTGATCATTATAGAGGCAGGCCATACTTGATTTTCATAGGTGGATTACCTTGCTTAGGGACTAACAAGGCTAGGGGTACTTTGAGGCAGCAGCACAGGTCTGAAGCCAGAGCAGCTGATTTCACTCTGGGGGTCCCTGTGTGAGTGCCACAATTACGTCCCTGGCCTCTGTTTCCTTTACAAACACTCACTGCATCTTGAAACAAGCAGACTTGATTGATTCTGTCAGATTTTAGGCTTTGCTTTTTTGAGGTTAATTTCTCATTTTCTCTTCCCACTGAATCATAGAATCATAGAATATCCTGAATTATGAGACATCCACAAGGATCACTGAGTCCAACTCCTGGCCCTGCAAAGAACACCCCAGGAGTCACACCGTGTGCCTGAGAGCATTGTTCAAATACTTATTGAACTCTCTTGGGCTTGGTGTTGTGACCATTTCCCTGGGGAGCCTGTTCCAGTGCCCAGCCACCTTCTGGGTGAAGAACCTTTTTTAAATATCCAACCTAAACCTCCCCTGATACAACCTCAGGCCATTCCCTCAGGCCCTGTCACTGGTCACCACAGAGAGGAGACCAGTGCCTGCTCCTCCTCTTCCCCTCACAGGGAAGTCACAGACTGCAATGAGGCCTCCCCTCAGTCTCCTTTTCTCCAGGCTGAACAGACCAAGTGATCCCAGCCACTCCTTGTGTGGCTTCTCCTCAAGGCCCATCACCATTTTTGTAGCCCGCAAGTGAGACGCGTGGTAGGTAGAGCAACGCTCTGGGCAGGGTCTGCTCTGCAGCAACCCGCCAGCTGCCTAGCAGAGACACGAGGGCAGCAAACTGCTGATGACCAGGTGCTGCTGGAGAAGGTACAGGGAGCCTGGCAGTCACCTATCAGGTGTTTATTAGACAGGTACTGTTCTGGCCAAGCAGAGGAAGATTATATTCAAGCTCAAGACAAGCTTATTCAAGCATAAGACTAGCTGCATATAGTTCAGTGAAAAAATTTGCAGGAAGAAATTTCAATCAGTATAGTTTCCAAGTAAATTTTCTTCTTTTCTTATTTTTGTAACTTTTCCTCTCACAGGCATTTGACTGTTGGCCTCCTATAGGACTAACCACTGTTAGCTTCATTCTGGATCGTGAAACTGTGTGGAAAATCATTTAAATGTACATGTAATTAGGAAAACAGCCAGAATCATCTCCAGTAGAAAATCTCCAGGCTTACCCAAGAGCTGTATTCTGTCCAGGACTGTGATTTACCTGTACCCATAATTTCCCAGGGAAGACTTCCAAAGAGCATGTCAGAAGAAGCTGCTCTTCGGCCTAAAATGTAGTGTCCAAAATTTCTCCTCGTACTTTCTGGTAACAGGTAGCTGTCTCTGGTAAACCTTTTTATGACATGCCCCAACATACAGCCTGCCCTTTCCTCCTTTCCAAGTGCCAAGACTCCAGATGAACTCCCAGCACATAAGCCAAGAAGACACGACCACGTTCATGGGGGACAAAGAGACTTCACTGGCCCTCCACTTCAGCAACACTTCCAGAGAAAGGGACAAGACCAAGTTACAGCATTCCAGGTCCTGTTGAGGAGACCACAGCCTGACTACAGCTGCTGGAAAGCCAGAAGAGTGTCTGCTCCACTTCTGAGAAAAAGACAGAGCACAAGAACCTGAAAATTCCTGGGCCTGGTCATGTCCATCATGTTCCATGTACTGAAGCAAGGTACCATCAGTGATAATTTTGGTTATTTGGGGAGGTTTAGGTTAGATAAAAGGAAAACATTTTTCACTGAAAGGGTGGCCAGGCATTGGAATAGGCTGCCCAAGGAAGTGACAGAATCACCATCTCTGAAGTGTTCAAAAGATGTGTAGATGTGGCATTTAGTGCTATGGTTTACTGGTGAACACAGCAGTGCTGTGTTAAAGGTTGGACCTGATGATCTTAGAGGTCTTTTCCAACCTTAATAATTCTATGAACTGCAAAGCAAAGCCCAGCCTTGATCACAACCACAAGCATTGTCCATCTGTCCCATCATTGGAATAGCTGGTCTGCTGCAGACAGGTAAAGGAAATGGCAGAGGCATAGGCAGAGAGAGAGGGTGCCCTCTTGCTGAGCTTCAAACTGTGCTTCAGGCAAGATCCAAATCAACATGTTTATGTTTTGCTCTTTTCCTGGTGGAGAGCAAGGTAAGACCAGCATTTTCTGGGTCTAGTTTCAAAACAGCAATCTAGCATCCTTTCTGGGACCTATCCTGAACTAAATCTTTCCACATGTTTGATCCCTAAATGCCTTTCTAAGTCTTGATAAAATCTAAAATTAAATGACATGACCACGCTCCTGCTCTCATCCCAATTAGGTGTGGAGCTTGCTGGAATGTCTTGTGCCATCTGGCCCTGTAAACACAGCACCAGCACTGGACATTTTCATCTGCATGGACACAACAACTGGAAGGAGGGACTTGTATTGTGATATAAAGGTAGCAGCTTCTACCCTGGCCCAGAGAAGTATCTGGTGATTCCCCAACACCTCCAGGAAAAGGGTGGGGATCTGGGCTTGTACAAGCTCAAGACTTTCAGGTGTATCACAGTGTGGGAATCCTTTTTTCATGGCACTAGGTGAGTCAGCTCCCTTTTGCAAGCTTATCAGGTTAAATCACTATTTTCCTGCATCTCAGCAGGGTTTGCTCAATACGAAAACAGACTGCACAGGGCATTAGCTCGTCTGTCCTGGACCTGCTCCAGCAAAATACAGAATTGCCAGCATGTGAGAAAAATTCCCACCAGGAACACTGCTCTTTGAGAAATGACTGTATTGAGTGCTGGTCTCTTTGCAGTGAGTGTAGTTGAGTTCAATACCAAGTTGTTGGCAGTGCATTTTTGTAAAGATCAGATCCTTTAAGAAAACATTTCAGGATACATTGAATTTTACAACTCATTCTGCAGCTTCCATGAGGGAACATTTCTTGGTCCATCCTTACTAACTCAAAACTCAGAAGCAAGTTTTCTCTTGGGCAGGTTTGCACAAAAAGAAAAGAAGCACTGAATTTTCCACATAATGTTGGAGGCCGAAAGCTGTGAGCTCAGGCCCAAGCTCAAGTCTCCTCCAGTGTGTTATCAGTTAAATTGGCAGCTTCGGACTATGGCACCTGCAAAGTCATCTGACTGAATTCTATTTCATTGTGAGCTAAGGTTAGATAATAAAAATACATTGTATTTTTGGAAGGCTGAAAGTGCACTAAGGGACCTTCAATGGCTTGCGCTAATTTGTTATGGCACTGCTGAGTGGGTTTGCATCTGAGCCTTGAGATTTCTTTGTGATTTTCAAATCTTTCAGCTGCTTGCAATGAAACAATTCACATGCCACAAAAAGAGAAAACCAATTAGACATTTAACCAATAAAGAGGCCCATATGGGCCCATGTACTCATCAGTGCATTTGAAGCCATGCTGTTTTACAGAGTAACAAAAATTAGTTAACATTTCAGCACTTTGTATCTGAAGTTTCAGTGCGTTATTGTTGATTGCATTAACCGAGGAAAACTCTTTTGGTTAATAATTACATATTCTGGTTGTAGATCCACTGGGAGTCCTCCGCAGTCCCTGACCAGGAGGCGACACCCTGCTCCAGAACTGCTCCAAGCGACACACAACACACCGTGTGGCTGCAGATGAGCCGTCGTGCTTCCACCCCGACCGCAGCAGGGCTGTCTCCAGCCTCATGCACTGCACTGCTCCCAACAAGCGGACAGGAGCCCCAAGTCCCGTGCCTCATTGCAGCCTCTGCAACACAGTCTCTATTTGGGACGTGTTTCCTTCTTCAGTCTGCTTTTGCAGTGAGGTGTGGTCACACCCACAAGCACTGATCTGCTCCTGGTTGCGTGACCACATTGCCATTAAAGTTTTCTCCTCTCAGGCCACAGCACTGGGCCGGCTGAAGTAGGGATGCTGGCAGTCTGAACAGAATAGGGACCATCTGGGGAGGGAAACTTGTGCCCTGGCAACACTGGCAGCTACTGTGTGGTGAGCCAGCCCTGCCCAACCCTACCCTGACAGCCAGACAAGGACAATGCACCTTGGCCCATGGGGTCTCACTGACATCAGATCTCGGGCTCATCTGTGCATTTCTCATCTCTCACACACATTTTTTTCCCCTCCAACTTCCAGCACAAATGAGGACAAATGTGCCCTGGGCAGCAAGTTTCTGGGAGCTTTCTTCCCTATTCAGATGGTGGAAAGCATGCAAGTTTTGGCACCTTGCCCCATTTTCCCCAAAGAAGCCAGACCACTTGTCTCTTATTGTCTTTCTTTTTCCTCCCAAGGCATTTCAAAATAAATACAGACAGGTGCCAGAGTCTATTTCCTCTTGCTTTTTAATCTTTTTGCATTTATCATAACACAGACCAGTGCTTTATTACATGGGTTGCCTATTTCCTCACATGGGCATCCCATATCTGAACCTCAGACTCTCTGCCTAGAAAAACAACTCCAGGGCAAAAGCAGAAAAGGTTTCCCTTTACTATTTCAAATTCATTGAACAAACACCAATAGCTTAACTTGTCCCAAAGGGACCAAATTAATTTACTATTTCCTATGATAAAAGGCCTTTGTTCAAGGGGTTCTCCCTCCTGCTAGCCCTGAGCCAGTAAAACCTAACCTGGCCCAAGTACTCTCTAAAGCAGCATAAGATAAAGGTCTTTGGGCAACTAGGAGCAGAAAGAGCTCGGAAAAGGCCATTGTCTCCCCTTCAAGGGGAACACTCAGGTTGAACATCCTCCTTCCGAAAAAGATGGGAGTCTCCCAAAGACCAAGGTTTACTTCCCGAAATCATACAGCTGTTCTTCAGGCTGGCTCTGCACAGCAGCAGCTGTGCCTTATTCTGGGCTGTTCTCGTTCTTGTTCTAGCTTCTGTTGCTATTGCACTGGTCAGAAGAGCACCTCCCAGACCCTGTCATTCATTGTGCGACCACTCAACAAGGCTGCCTGAACCTGCTGGTGTCTGCTGGTGGTGGCACTCTTTTGCAGGTGCCCCAGCGCTGTGCAAGGAGTGCAGCCTCATCTGTGGCCGCTGCCACTGCCTTGGCAAATCAGGAGTCCCATGAACCCCACAGGGATGTTCTTGCCCTGGAATTCCCCTGCCCTTTCTCAGGCTACTGCCAGTTCATTATCTGTAAGTACACTCTAGTTCTTTCCATGCTGGAAGAGAGAGAGGTTTCCCCACATTTCAATCTGCTTGATCCAAGACCACACCAAGGGGCATCTTACTAGGACATGTGATGAAAGTATTTCCGAGAAAGGAGGTATCTCCAGACAGAGTTAGTAGCTCTGCTACGCTGTGACTACCAGCACCAGAATTTCATGTGTGATATAGAAAAGCTCACACTGTTATGTAAGGGACTAATCCTGCCACTTCAATGGCCTTTTCTCTCTTCTTCTTTCATAGAATCATAGAATGGTTTGGGTTTAGAAAGGACCTTAAATATCATGTAATTCCAAACCCCTGCCATGGGCGGACGCACTTTCCGCCTTAACGGATTGCTCAAAACCTTTGCCCTGAAGGCCTTCAGTATAAAAAACTTGTGGACCATCACTTCACTGGACCATTTGTCTGATGAGCTTCAGCCTCTCCATGCACACAACTTGCCGTTTCAAGGCTGAGAGCTTGATTCATTTGCCTAAGTACAGGCGAACATGCCATTGCCAGGTGCCAATGGCATCTGAGGCACTGGTACAGGGACAACCAAACCCTACTGAAGAGACAGCCAGAGGCCACACCAAGCACTCAAGGATGCCTCAGATGGTGCGAGATGTTTGGGCTTAGGCAATCGAATCAGGTCCACAGCATGTACACAGCACACTTCTTGCCTTGGGCGAAAGTGCCAGCCTCATACTCAACCAACTACAACCTCAGTTCAGCAAACCAAAGCAGAGATGTCCGCATGCTTGGGAAGGAGCATTTTGGGGTGTCCAAGCCATGCAATTGTGGCAGAAAGAGCTGCATGCCCCAAAGCCTTCATTTGAGGGGACACAGCCTGAAATCTTGTCATGCCTGAAGCACCAAAAACCACAGGGGCAAGGTGCTGGGCTTGGAGCTGTAGGCTGATGCAGCAGCCTCCACATTGATTTCTCTCAGTAGTAAGTTTACTTCAATGGCTGATGCCATTTTAGAATGTTGCCTTATACTTATTTCTCTTTTTTTGTCTGTGCAATGAGTTAAAAAATGCCATATGCCTGTTTTTATATTCCTTGGGCTTCATCCCCACACACACACCATACACACACGGTTTCCAGTTGACTAAGGAATGCGAAGCATTTATCTGTGGCTCAGCACAGACACTGGTATACCAATGCATACATCCAGTGTGGGTGTATGAGAGATATAGATGCCATATGGAAATCACATCTGACACATACAGCTTGGGACAAATGAGAGAAAAATCTGTGCCACTCACGTGCACCACGGAAAGAACTTTTTCTGAAAATTGTTGTTTGCTTTGGCTTTATAACTCTCTGATACACCAAAGCACAGATGTCAGCTTGTTATCAGAAAGTTGTTGGAGGGAGAGATGGGACTTGACTGTGGCGCAGAAGGAGAATTGGTCACCCTCAGCTTCCTCCCCTCACCCAGATTTGCAAACAGGCTGGACCCAGCCTAAGGAGGCAGCTGCGCTACGCCCACCCACCGACTGGCAGCTCTACATCGGCATTCCTGTGACTGCCAGGAAAGAGCTGGCTGCCATCCTGCCTCCCAGAGCTCCCTCCCTTCAGGGGACAATAAACATTTCACCTTCTAAAAGCTGGATTGCCAGATACTTTATACAGCCAAACGATAACTGATAGGCAAAGAAGAGAACTCAAGCATGGCAAGGAGTTTAAGGTGGGTTGAGAAAAAGATAAGTTAGAAATAGGATTTAATTATACAGATGTTATGGTGATTAGGGTCATCCAAGTAGGTAGATAGATTTGCAAGTCCAGGAAGTTTTGCTCCAGTGACAACAATTTCTTCCCCCCTCTATCTTGCCTCCTAGACAGCACAGCCCTCAGACCGCCTAGAGGGAGATGACCTTGGCAGTCCCCCTGCTCCTCCTAATGACAAGAGGGGATGTACCAGCACTGATGCAACTTGTTTGGATGCTCAGGGCAGGCTCAGCCCCCAGCAGCATTCAGGCAGCCTGAAGGAAGGCTGGTTTTCCAGGGGTGGGGCATGGGGAGGAGGAGAGATGTGATTTATGGAGGAGGCTGGCACCGATCCACCGATCCAGAGGTTTGCAAGTAGAAGGTTCTATCACCCACTCTCTATGCAAAGAGACTCTTACCACCATCAGTGGCAGTCTGACTGAACAAAGACCCAAGGGCTGGGCTGGTGGCGGGAACATGTTGTTCCGTAGTGTGAAATGAATGTGGAGTTGAAAAAGTTGGTTTTGGGTGGAGCTGGGGTGGTCATGCTTCCCGGTGGTTGTGGGTGATGCAGGCAGAGCCCTTCCCTCAAGCCCCACAAAACAAAAACTGCAACACCAGGAGCTGAACCAGGCAAATTCATTTGTTTAACCCTTAAAATGCAGCTTCTAACTGGCTGCAGTCGCTCAGAATCATCTCAGCTGAAATGAATAATGACAAAATGTCCCAGTTTTTTATCTCCCCAGCACCAAACCTGTTTTCAGTACTTACAAAGTGCTTTGGGGGATTGTGGTGTCAGGTGTTGGCATTTCCCATACACACATTTCCCTCAGCAACCATTATTCTCAGTCAACCCAATCCGACCTGAAATCCGAACACCAGCACAGTCCTAGAGAGGAGACTAGCTCACATCCATCCAACAGCGATGGAGAAGGAGGAGGAAAAGGTCAAAAGACAGAGGCAGGCCAGGTTACTAAAACAGAAGGGAACTGAAAGAGTCTCACAAAACAAGGGCCAAGGAACGTGCCTGCTCTCCTTCTCCTTCAAGCAACTGCACAGCAAGGTACTGACTGTAAAAACAAATACAGCATTACAATGCAGAGGCAGGAAAAACCAAATCCCAATCACACAGAGGCAGAGAAGAAAAAAATTAATCAAGTAATGCCAAACCTAATAATAACATAGTCCTCACCATCAGCCTCCCCAAAAGAGAGGAAAGGAAAACAAAGGCGCTGACATATTAAACACAGGAATTAATGGAAAATATCAAGCAAATGTAAGAATAACAAGGAGTGCAAGACTGCACACTGGCCTCCATTTCCCTTTCCCCTATTATGCATACAGAGGCAGAAAGGGAAAGCAAGCACCATTCTCAGCCATGGTAATCCTGGAGTTTGTAGTTAGGAAAATTATTTTTAAGCCAATTGAACTAATATACCTGAATTTCATTCTTCTGAATGCCCTTGACTTGGTAGAGTCATTCTATGGAATTAGGCATGAAATCAACGTGATTGTATTTGAATCCTGCTCTGAACTCTTGCAGAGAGGGCCCTGCATTGCTGGAGATCAGGAGCTCTCAGGGAAACGCCTGAAGTGGAGCGTGTGGATGCCCTGAATGGCATCCTCCAGCCAGGCATGGGGACAGCCTTCTGCAAAGCCAGGCTGTCAGGTCTGCTGTGTTTCACCCTACCCAGCACAGTACCCAGGCTCAGGGCAACATTTCACCATGTCTTTGGCACCAGTCCTGACTGAGGGATGGAATTCATTTCACCCAGTTGTGAATCTCTACAGAGGAGACATTTCCAGATGAAACTGTCACCCGAGGGATGCTTTTGGCATACAGTGCAAAGCAACAAGCCTTTATAAGGTGAGATTCACCTCACCTTAAACAAGGTGTCTGAAATAAATCAGGTGAGTCAGTCTCAACAAGTGCCAACTGCCCTCCATTGCCTATTAAGGCACCATAGGTGTCTAGTTCAGGTGAAGGTATATAGTTGTATGAGATTAATTCCATCTCTAGTTTATTTCCTATGCGCATATTCAGGGAATGTATTTATTTACATTCAATTATATTTTCTTGCATAAGAGCAAGAGAATAGGAGTAAGCACATTCTCCTCAAGCAATGAGAACCACAACTCATAATTGCTTTCCCTTCTAGCTCCCAAACCTCTCTCTGTGATGTTTTTTCCAACCTCAGCCACCCCACAAACCCGTCATCCTTTTAGTCATGCAGTGATTCCTCCTAAATGGTCACTTTCCTCTTCAGTCCCTTCCCACTGGCTATCCAGCCCACCCAGCCCAAGTTCCCCCAACCAGACCTCTCATTCAGCAGTTCCAAAGCTTGTCTTTGTTCCCCTTTGCAAGAGCATTGAGACTGCAAGAGAAGTTCAGTCCCAAAGTCTGTGTTTGGACATGAGCATGGCAGAGGAGGCAATGGTCAGGCAGGGGGAAAGCCCCTGCTTACTTAGTTGTTCCCCTCAGTTGCTCCTGCCATGCAGGAAGGAGCAAAACTTTTATAGATGTGAGTCACAAAGCCAGTCATTTATAAAGCGATGAGAGTTTTCCAAGCACTGGCAGATTTCCACACAGATACCAAAGTACATCCCTGGTGCAAGACCACCATCCTGCCAAATTTTGAATCCATGTCACAGTGTGGGGGAAGCAAAAATTCTCAGAGAAAATGCTAACAGAGCTTTTTAATACTAATATTTATTTCCCCACTGTTCCTCTTGGAAATGGATGAATCTGGCTGGGGCTTTTTTTCCTTTCTCACATTCCCCCACACCAATGTAAAACACTTGAGACAGGTGAGGAAATTCTGACATGGTTATGAAGACTGTCTCCAGCAACTTCTGTAACAGTGGGGCTGTTCCCACTGGCTGTTCCCAACTAATAAAACACAGCAAAGCATCATTTACTCACAAACTTCATTCAGCTCTGAAGCTCATATGACTGCTTCTAAAACTTTCCATGTCTGCTTTCCAATAGACAGATTCTTCTCTCACAAAGAGATGGACTTTACAGACAACCATGCCAAATCTTACATAAACAAGGTAAAAAACGTACCCACACTGGATCTTCATCTGGTTTGTACCTGGCCCTGGTTCAGTAGATGTGAGTAAGCTGAAACACTGAGTCTATACAATCCATACCTTAAGGAAGTTCAGCTCAGTACTCACACACGGTGGTTTGTAACATGCCTTTCTCAAAGAAACCACAGCAATGATCCTAAAACTGGTTCAGAGTAAAAGGATGACATGTAGAAAAAGACTTTGAAAAGCTGGGGGGATATCCTCATATACTTTTAAGGAGTTCTTCTGGTATGTTAGCATGTGAATGGGCTCCCTGTGTTCTGGTCCTCCACTCTGGTCCAGATTCTGTTCACTTCCCACACCTATAAAACCCTACACTCAGTGTCACATCAGCTATTTTTCTCACACAGAATCATTAAGCCAGTCATTAAGTTTCTCCAAAGCAAGGTCACCCCTTATCTGCATACTTCTCTATAGGTGTCCAACCTATATCAGAAGCTGGGGATTCAGCTTCCCCACACAATTTTCTGCAGTATTTCACTCTCCCCACCACTGATCTAACCCTGAATTTCCTTGCTGCTCTATCAACCAAACCTTTCCTCCCTGTGGACATGGAAAGCAGATGGTTTCCCTTCCATCATACAACAGTCTTACAGATATCTGAAGGCCGTTATCATAGTCCCTAATTTCCAGCCCTTTTTCCTTTCCATTAAATCAGGCCTCTCTTTCAGATTTTCTTCACAGCACAGGATTTCCAGATTATTGACCAGTGGCATGGATCTCTTCTGAATTACCTTCCACAGGTTTACTCTTGTCATGAAGCCCAGTCTCCACAACCAGATATGTCATAGCTGAGGATCCATGAACCGTGGGCAGGATGGACAGCTGATGGAGCGTGTCAGGCAAGACTTCTCCATGCACATAGAATCATAGAATGGCTTGGGATGGAAGGGATCTCAGGGATCATCTAGTTCTAACCCCCCTGCCATAGGCAGGGACACCTTTCACTACACCAGGTTGCTCAGAGCTCCATCTTACCTGGCCCTGAGCACTTTCTGGGATGATGCACCCACAACTCTTCTGCACAACTTGTTCCAATGCCTCACAACCCTCACAGTAAAGGATCTCTTCCTAATGTCTAATCCAAACCTACTCTCTTTCAGTTTGAACCCATTCCCCTTAGCTGTGTCACTACGTGCCCTTATGAATCATCTCTCCAGCCTTCTTTCTCGTAGGCTCCCTTCAGGTACTGGAAGGCCATAGCTGGGTCACAGAGCATAGTGACAGCAGGGGCCTTGCCATGAAGTCTGTGTTGTTACCATGGTCCTTACAGCTCTGTCAAGGCTGCATGGCAGAAATAGAGTTAGAATATTGACTGAGGCGCTAAAATTAGCCTGCCCAGGTGGAAAACGAAACAAGACATGCCATTCAGGAGGGGATGAAGAAGAACAGGCAGTGTGCACCCTGGAACAATGTTGGAAAGAGCTGACAAAGAGGCCCAAGGGTGTGACTTGTGATTAAATAGTTGGAGGACACTAGTTTTTGGTTCATGGCATGTAGAATGAGTGCCTAGCAGACAGGATACCTGCTAGACTTCTCCTGGGAGCTGGTATTCCCCACCCAATGGCACCAGTCAGGCTCCTGCATCAGTACCACAAACCATAGAAGGGCACCTTGCCAAGTGTTTTTTTCAGGGTGTCCATATACTTGGCATGGCTACACTCACCAATTTTCAGCAGGCTTTAAGCCTTTCCTCGCATCATCCTCTCAAACCACAGAGCCTGGAATATCTCTACTTCTGCTTATATAATACTCCCAAATTGGCTTTCACATTCTCTGTGAACCACACACAAAACCTTTGCCTTAAAGTAAAACACCCTTCTCAAGCAACAAGGAACCAAAACAGGCACTGGGGTTACAGGACCAGATTCCCACTGCTCAGTGAAGGGCAGCCCCATGCCACATCATCCCCTGTGTGCAGGGCTTGCAGAGGTGTATGAGATGAAGCAGCTTTTCCCAAAACACCTGCTGCTCCCCCAAACTCCCCCGCCTCAACCTCAGCATGCATATAAATTGTTGCAGCTATGTCAGAAGGCCAGGAATGCATCACGGAAACCCTTCCCCTGTAACCATAGCTGGATGTAACGTTTGCAAGTGTAAAGTGCTTATGTTTGTGCAACAGCATTTCCGTACACTGTGTTCCACCTGGACCACGGGAAGAGGAGTTCACCGTGACCCCATCACAGCATCACATTTAGGCACAATCACACTCTGCTGCCATGAAGGAGGTGAGGGAGGGAGCACGGAGCTGAAAACTCTCATTTAGTGCCAGCTGAAGCAGTAAGTGTAAGTGACAAAATTCAGGTTTCCACCCACTTTCTTCTAAATTTGACATTTTGCAGCTATCATTTTCCACAAATCTGAGGAAAACGTACTTTTAGGAATAGCAGCATGACTCTAGTCCATAAAACTCTTAGAATTCAAGTCACTTTATTGATAAATGTGCCAAACAGCAATGCAGGCAGTTAAGAGAGGACATCAGTAAGAGTACCATAGAGGTCGGTGCAACAGGACTGCAGGAGGGACCACACAGTGACTGCCAGGTTTTCAACAAAAATACTCAGATGCACCTCAAAATCTTTGTTTGAGGGTTAATCTGTTATCATTCAAAAAAATATGGGATGAACTCCATTTCAGTAAGGGATATATATACATACCTCTATTTAATCTCCACTTAAGCAGAGAGAAAGAATGCTTTTATCAGCTTGACTCCCTCTTTAGTGTAGCTACTACCTGGCACATGGCAAAGCAAATTGAGGAAAGGCCAGGCAGCAAACAAGGCTGAGAACTTACCTGCCATTTGTCAGTTTTGTAAGACTCGTGGATGGTTTTTGAATAGATAAAATCCTGTGGCAGAAAGGCAGGGAGTTAATGAAACTAAGAAAATGCTGCACAGTTGGACTGACCTGTAGTCAGGTATTGTGTGGGGTTTGAGGCCAAGACATGCTTCACAGCCCAAGGGTCCTGGGAGAGCTATGAGAAGGTGTCCCCCAGTCTCCCACTGAACTGTGAAACAGCTGTGAAACAGCTCAGTGCTCCATGGAAGGAAACAGGGCCCAGGGACTGAGCGTACAGCAGATCATTTAAGCTGGGGTAGAGGGATCCAGACAACATTTCACTGTTCCAGTTAATCACTCTGTGCAAAGGGCAACAGCCCAATCATGAGAAATAGGGAAGAAACCATCTCAAAATGTTCAACAGCTTGGCGACTGAAGGAACATTCAGGTCCCATAAGAAAGCAAAGGAAGATGTGTCCAAATCCACTAGATGAAGAGTGGTATACTGCTTCCCCATCATTTTGTGTATCTTTCAAGGGAAAGTTTTCTATCACATCTGTTCCACTAATTTAAGTTAAATTTAAAGAATATTAGAGTCAGCTCAAAACTGCATTTTTCAATTATAAAAATATTTTTCACAAAAAGTAATACAAACAAGAAAGTGAAGGAAGAGGAAATGTGCAATCCCAACCTCAGCTGCTGGAAACGGAGCTGAAGATGACTTTAAGGAGCAGAATCAGACCCTTCTGCTCTTGGGGAGCTCAGCAAAGCAGAGGCATTGTAGTAGTGTCCTACAACTGCTGCTTCACTTGGCAACAAGAGCTTGTGTTCCCCGTGCTCTGCTGCAGCTCCAGCTGCAAAGGTGGGTGATACTGGACACATCGGCCAGGGTTCCATCAGTGCTGCCACAACTAAGGGTTGTGTGAAACACTTCCCATCCCTGCCAGAAGCAATTTTGCAAAGGCGTAGTTCGGAGTTTTGTCCTCCACTTGGCATTTATCCTGCCTCAAATGCAGTAAGATGTTTTTTAAAGGTAAATATGTTTCCTCAGTTGAAAAAAAACCCATAGTCAGTTTGTTACAAGCTTATAGATGTTGCCAAACAAAGCCTTATCAAGATCCCAAGATTTGTGCAGAATTTGCTGTTTGAGTACATACTGCCCGATGTCGTGGGGTCCCAATATATCTGGGGCCTCCAGATGCTCTGAAAATAAAATAGTATACTTAAAATAACAATATGTTTCAGTAAAGCTACCACTGTTACTAATTATATTGCTGTTCTATCAATACTCCAACTGATTATTAGTACCACTAATTATGAAAGTAAAGTAATAATAAGCCCAACTGAACTAAAACTGAATTTTTAAAGTGGAGATTCCTGAAATCTCTTGAATTTTAAGCAGTTTGCTGAACAAATCGGTGTTAGCCTGTGAAGAAGCAGCTCATTTACTAACAAGTCATCAGAAAGGCTGACAAAAGTCAGTACACTGAGCATTATTATATTTGTAATAGTTCCAAAGGACAGTATCTGGATAGACAGCTTTAAGCCTATCCTTGTAGTACCTTTTTTCTGAAAAATAGATCAAAACTGTCTCGTTCAGTAGCTAAAATTAGGTGCTTTTTAGGGTTTAAAAATCGTAGTATTGACATAGACAGTCCAAAAGTAAGTTAAAGTCAACACTGAGAGGGGCCCAAAGCAAAACCTCGGACCTAAATAACTCCAGTTTTAAGGAAGTTGTAAGTCTGGTTCATATAGATGCTTCACATAAGAGGGAGGCACTCTCTGAGCTTCCTTTGCCCTGAGGACTTCCATAGTCCTGCCAGTGGTGACATGCAGGTTGCACCTATATGTCAGGGAACTCTCCCCATCGCCTACACCACGAAGATGGTTCCTGGCTCACTTTTGGCTCTCAGCCACCAGCACTCAGGGCTGGCTCAAGAGCTGTCTCTGTCTGTGTTGTGCCTTGCATGGCAGGCAGCTGTGTGTGTCCCCTGTGTCCCCCACCTGTCTGTCACTGCAGAAATGAGCTCCATGGTGTGAAGACCTGCTCAGACCTTCCCATCACTTGCAGCCCCAATACTCTCTTCAGCCTCCATCAGTCTTCTCTTTCTGTTGTTGCTGCTTCTTTGCAGGAGTGCAGAAGAAGTCAACACTCATGTATGAAAACAGAACTCACTTTATGTTACATCAGTAGCCTATTGACATGGAACAGCACAGTAAGCTTTCTTGCTGATAAATAAAAATGATCAGTTTAACTGATGGTTGTATATTCATCATTCTTGATACCTGGCAAACATTCTGGTTGTCAAGCAGGTAATATCTGACACATCTGCCCTGTTGTTTATCTCTCAGGCTACACTGACTCAAGCACCTCATTCTTGTCTTCATTCTTTGCCCACCCTCTCAAAAGGTCTGACTGATAGCACAGCTATATTTTCATATCTGTAATGTAATTTTTTTTAATTCCAACAGTACTAGTGTAATAGTGGACTTCTGAAAACTTATAAAACCCACAGCTTACACTTAGTACCATTATTGATTCCGACCATTTGCTACCTGCTAATATAACAAACACATGCTTAGGGTTATATTCAGACTACCTAAAATAGTCTTAATGCTCCAGCTTTGGAGCCAAAGCTCAGGGAGACAGGAGCAGTTTGGCTTGGCTCCCCACAGAGCCTTTGGAGACAAATGGTCACAGTGTCCACATTAGGCACTTTATAAGTACTGGTTAGACAACACAGCCCCTATATCTCTGTTGGCTGGACAAAAAGCCAGCTTTGTAGCCCTGCAGAGCCAGTGGCTTTTTCAGCTCTCCATTCCCTTGAATTTAGGATTTGTAACTGGCATGTGAGCACAACTCTATGTTGAGGCTCTCTAAAAGGCAGACAGGGTACTGCTTGAAGGGTCCCATTCAGAGAGAGTAGAATTTTAGCTAAGTTTGTATCTAGAATCATTAAAGCCCATCAGGCACTTATAAAACCTTTTCAGAGCAATTTAGAGAACTTACTCAAGGTACTGAGTGCCATCTTGCTATGTTATTGGCGTAGATTCAGAAGTCAAACAGTTCTTATGTGATCATGACAATTTCTGATTAATTAAACTATGTTCTTTACATCCAAAAGTACATGAAATCTGACTCTGATCCCAGCTTTCAGCTTTCGCAATCAAAAAGTACAAAACTGTGTTCCTTCACTCTTCCACCAAGATTTAATGAATTTTCTTTTGGAGCTGTTAGAAACAAGAACAGCAACTGAAATATCAACCTTATAATAAGACTGGTTTACACACTCATTACTTTAGAAAAAACTGGAAGGAACACCTGCAAAAATAGAGAAGATTTCCAGTGCTGGGTCTCACCTGCAACTGAATCTCAGATTCCCAAAATTGATGCAATGCCATACGCTTTGTCCTGGAATCATTATTTTTCTCCTTTCTCCCCTCAAAATTGCCACAAGGTATGACATTGCCCCAACCTAAACGTGGAAAGGAAGAGACAGAGGAGAACA
This sequence comes from Oriolus oriolus, assembly GCA_013400235.1. NCBI lineage: Eukaryota > Metazoa > Chordata > Aves > Passeriformes > Corvidae > Oriolus > Oriolus oriolus. The sequence goes on along the minus strand of VXBT01005586.1, from coordinate 171,818 downwards.
CTGACGCTTTTGGGTGATGAGTGGACAAGCAGTTGCACCAGTTCACAAGCAGCAGGGCTGCGGGGTAGACAGGAATAGACAAAGTTGTAGAGCCAAGAGGAGATAGATGGTCCCCACTGCTCCCCACAGAGGGGAGGCTTTGGGTAGCAGTGCAGGAGGAAGAGCACCGTAACTGGCTGAGCTTCTTCATTTCTTAAGTAGCAACTCTCATGTTACATGATGCTTCGCCAACCACACAGTCCCTGCCTCTGACATGGGGGATTTCTGCTAGCAGAAAACATGCAGATGTGTGGCCCTTATGCCTGAGCTCATGTCAGGCAGCTGCTCTGCACAAACCCCACACTACACCAGGACGCTGCGCCCCTGCTTACAGCTTGCCCACATGGGTTCAGATCCCAAAGAAACCAGGGAGTCTGAGTAGCATTGGAACCCATGTGTGGTGGGAAGCCTTGCACCCTCAAGCAAAGGGGAGGATAGATTTTTTTTTTTAAATTCACCTGTTGTTTTCTCCACTGTAAAAAGTCCTGCCATTTCCTTTCCAAGGTTCTATCAAAAGTTCCTATGTCTTGATAACTGGACAGGATCAAGAGACAGTAAATGAAAGCATGTAGAAAAATAGGAAGGACAACTGGGAATGAGAGAATTACAAAAAGCCTGAGACTGGAGAAAGAGACGAAGAAAGTCCCTCACATCCCATGATTGACTATGCGATAGACAGCTGAGGGAAAGGCAATGGACAATCTGACAAAGGGCCATGTTGTGCATGAGAACTGGGTAGATTCATACTGTGCAAAACTTTGACATTAGACAAGCTGCCCCAGAAGGAGTTTGGCCCATGGAGCCAAACTGGAGAGATGACCAGCAGCACAAGTGAAGATGGGGAACAGCAAAAGTGAAAAACTCCTCAGCAAAGAGAAACGGATGACAAAATGAGAGTGATGCAGTGCCAAGTGGGAATCATAGAATCATAGAATGGTTTGGGTTAGAAGGAACCTTAAAAACAATTTAGTTCCCACCGCAGTGAACAGGGATACCTTCCACTAGACCAGCTTAGTTCCAGTCAAAACCAACTGGGGAATTTGCTTTGGGAGGCCATTAGAGCACCTGCTGAATGAGGAAGCGGGAATTTGACACAGGGGAGCTTACAACGAGGAAAGGAAGCTGGCTGGTCATGGAGAAAAAGGTTGGAACGAGCAGCCAGATTTGGCACAGGATGAGGCAGAAGGATGTGTTGATCCTGTACACTGAAGTAAGCTGTACTTCTGAGCCCTTCATCAGGAAGTTAAAGACTGTGCCAGGAAATAGACATAGAAAATTATTATTAAGTTAAAAATCCAGAAGGAGCCTTCGCACTTGGCCTAATTTGTAAGAGCTGAATTTTGCAACCTTGGAGTTCTTGTAACATGCTTGGTGCATGTGTATGTTTGTACTTTAGAGCACAGGAGGGGTTCAGTCTATTCCATGCCAGAAGCCAAGAGTGTGAAACCTGGGCTTTCCTTCTTTGTGATTTACAGGTTCTGACTCTTCAGCTGGAAAAGTTCATTGGCCTGTCTTGTTTGTGTTCCACGTTACAGTACCTAATCTCACATCTGATCAGTTGTCAGACAAGGTTCATCAGAGCTGTCTCATCTCCATTACCTGTCCCCCATCCCAGTTTTTCAAGCTTACTAATCCACCATTCTCTTGTTTCTGTGGGAGGAGACCTTGCATCACCTCTAAAGGACTGGCTTATTTTTACCTACATTGAATTTCATTGTGCCATGTTTTCCACATATTTTAAACACTGATATATCTCTTACTTGTTGTTTTTCTTTACTCAGTGGGACTCAGATAATCAGTTTAATTTCCTTGGGACATTTCGCCGTCATTCATGAGTCACCATTCAGCAGAGTCCTTAGCAGGCCACTCCTTGAGGCTGCAGCTCTGGGAGGCCACCGGATAGCCAGGTGCTACTGAAGCGTCAGGAGGACAGACCTGACAGCAGTGCTGAGAGGAGGGCAACAGTACGTACAGCCCCAGCTTTCAGCCCTGCTTCACAAGCAACACCAAGCTTCTCATACAAGACCCACTGGTGTGCAGACACATCCCAGCCTCAGCAGAGCACTTTGCCTAGGGCTCCAAGAAATTCCACACGCATTAGGGGAAGCCAAGAAGACTCACTGTTAACACCAAAACACTCATGGCATAACAGCCTTTTCCTCTCTCCTGCCTGATCTGGTGGAAGCCCTCTTCTTACCCTTCTTCAAAACCCAGCTCCCCAAGCCAAGACCCCCAGCCCATATGTAACAGGATTTCTGATTCTCTTATTTTCCAAACCTCATACTGCTTCACACACAACCTCAGGGCCTAAATTTCTGCTTCCCAGCTCTTCCTACTTCACAGATGAAGCACTCATTGCTGGCCTCTTTCACATCCCCTTTTCCTTACTTTCTGAGCCCATCCCTCTCCACATCTTCATCTGAAAACACCGACTCCAACGTTAGCTAAATTCCTCACCCATGTGCTCCAGGGATGGCCATAGAAGAGATATCAGAGCCAAACTCGCCATGTTACACAAGACCAAGTTACCATGTGTGAGTTGGTCCTTGCTCAGCCACAACAGCTCCTTTGCTCACCCACATCATTGCTGCACAAAAATTTCTTCTCTATCGGCTACCTTTGTGTTCCTTAAGTCCACGCAGTCCTAAGAGACTAGGCAGGAGCAGCTGATATCTCCCGGCCACCTCAAAACTAAGACATATGGAGAGAATTGCTGATGAATTTTGAGACGTATCATGTGACAGGTGCTTTTGGCTCTGGTTATCTGAAATGAGGGGGAAGAGGTGGAAAGGGCCTCAGATGGAGGTTTAAATATGCCTAGCCGTGAATCATTCTTGTCTATGCTGACCACAGAGCATCACATCTGTTGTTTTTATGGTCAAGAAAAATAAAAAAGGAAAATGACTAATACATCCTTATATAGACAAGCCACTTGAGTCAAGCCTAAAGTAGAGTCTGCTAATTGGACAAAACTATGGCTCATAATAGCATTTTAACATTTCTCCTGCTAACTGTTTGTCTTTTGGTTAGTTACTGAAGGGTGTTAACCTAGAAGTGGTCACCATGAGGGTTTGAAGTTACAGTAACACCCCATTAAGCAGTACATGGCAAATTTACTTCACACCTGGCTTGTCAGTGGCAGCATTTCACACTCCAAAGGCTGCCAGCCAAGCCAAACAGCAGCACAGGCATCCATGCAGTGACTGGCAGTTTTACAGCCAGGAAAGCAGGCAACATTGTTCCATCTCTTGGAAAAAGCATGGGGGATTTCAGGCACAGACTGTGAATGAACCACATCCGTATCTGCAGCTCAGATAGGTCTTCTCTGTCAGCACTTCTCGTGCAGAAATATGTACACATGTGCTCCACAGTGCACAAAGTTACCCAGTTCATGTGACAAGAACAGCATCCTCATGCACTGTCTGAAGCTCAGCACATAGAATCATATCCCAGCAGGGATAAAAACACATAATAAAAGCACACAAAACACTGGAGCTGTGGAAATAGATCAAGTATTGGCTTGTAGAGCTCAACCTCACCTTCCTTTGCTGTCACTGAGTTAGAGCCTATGAGGTTTCAATCATGCTCTGGGTAACACTTCTGTGCACTCCAGAGCAATCTTCATGGCTGGGTCTGTAGCTTTCGGTCCTCTTTGCCCTTATTCCCTACTGATACACTTAACAGATTACACCATGGTGGCCTCAAATCTCCTCTGCCACCGTTAGACCAGTGAACATACAGCAAGGGGAAAAAAATATTCCTGTATTCCTGTAGTTCCCCAGTCTCAGTTCCCAAACTTCTTCTGAAATTATGCCAACTGCTTTACATGGGTGCTATTCATGTTTTTATTTATGTATGAAAATGTATTTAACCTACAGGGTGGGGTTTGCTTCTTGTCCACCGAACAGTGCCGTCTTCAAACATGCAAATTTGATCTGTTTGCAGCATCCAAAATAGAAACATTGCACTAACAGTAATTAGATCAGAGTTTAAAAGGATCAGATCCTCATTAAGGCTTTTCCTCAAAGACTTTACAAGCTTAGAGCTTGAATCTAATCTTCAGTGTCAGCTGAAAGGGAAGCCGGGGGGGTTGATAGAGGGGAATAACAACCATAGCTGGCACTGGTTGCTGTAAGTGAAAAGAAACAAGGGGTTAGTGCTACAAATAGTTAAATCCGTAACTTCTTTGAGGGACAGCCACATCCTGGTGGCTCTCCTAAGAATCCCTGCTTTTGACAAGACTTTGGTGTATTGTAAAGAGAAAAGCTGAAGTGCCGAGTGCCCTGACTTTCCCACCCTTCCTCTCCCTCCAAAGCAGATGTCACTGCAGGCAGCCACATTGAGTATGTGGAACATCTTTGGAGAAAAAATTAAAAATGAGAGTGCTGAACCAGCCAGATTTCCCCTGGCTTGCCTTAATTCAGTCTTCCTGGAGCTTCATCCTCTCTTTTTTTTCCTCTCTGTTTAATCTTGGTTGTTTCTTCCCTTCTTCCTGCCATACTGGTGCCCCTTCTTCCACACCCTGCTTCTAAATAGCACTAATGAATCACAATAAAAACCTGGTGAGTTTGCAATGGTATTATCATCCATGTTTTATAGATAGAAAAGTGAGAGACAGAAATATCAGGTACCTGACCGAATCCGTTCTAAGAATTGTGTGAGTCGGGATACAGACCCAAGACACAAAAGCATCTTTCCTGTATCTGTCCATTCATTCACACACAACACTTGCACAATGTGTTTCTTGTTTACTGTCCTTGCAACTAGCTTTCTTCTCTTGCATCCTGTTGAAATCTTCTGTTTCATTACCCCTCTGCTCCTTAATGTTCTTATTTACTTCTTGATCTTTTGCTACCGTCCCCACTTCCGGAGGTCTTTATTGGTACCCCAAAACATGCCCTTGGCAGGGTTCAGTAGACTGTATCAAAGCTTTTCACACCCCAGGAAAGCTTTAAGTGTAAAAAGTATGAAAGGCGGCAAAAAGCTTTATAGACCATGGCAGATTTATTGCAAATATAGGGATGGGTTTAAGATACAACTGATTCTTAGGGTCTGGGATTTAATATGGAAGATGAGATGGAAGAAGTAATCCAATTGATCTAAGTCTTAAATATGGCCCAGGTCTACTTGCAAATTAAGAGTAATAATTATGCATAACCTGTAAAAGAGCTTGATTTAATTTTAATGGCCTTTGCAAACTGCATTACTAGATCATATGTTTACAAGAGTAACAGACTAAAAAATCTATTACCTCTTATCCTTCTTATCACATTGATTACGACAAGTTGTACAGGATATAAAACTGAGTGGAAATACATCGACATGTTTGACAATAATGATCTTCAAATTTCTGTTGTATGAAAAGATCACATTTCCTCTTTTAAAACCCAAGATCCTTCTGGTCTAAATCTTACAGTTTTGAGAACTGTATTTGTATCAGATGAATGATGTCAAAATGCTGGTACACAAATGAATGGATTATAAAGATTCATGAGACAAACTGTGGTCTATAGCCAGAGGATGCCAGTCTACTATGAAGCCAGGATCAGAGCACCGTGCTCATGAGCTACCGACTGTGTGTGATATTACCCATCGTCTTACCTCTTGAAACTCCTCAGATAAGAAGGAAGAATCTAAAATATTTTTTCAGTGTTGCAACAGTGTTCCTACTGCATTGCATTTCACTTCCATTTATTAAGATGGATTATCCACTTCACGCTAAACCCTGACATCTTTTTAGTCACTAATTAGCTAAATTCCCATCAGACCTGCTGCTACACAGTTCTGAGATTTGTGTAATCAGTTAGGCCTAGCCTAATCAGAGTGGTTTCATTGTACAATCAGACCTCAGGGGTATAAAAGTACATGAAAGGATAAGAAAGAAAAAACAGAGTTTTACCTCATATTGATTTCAGTGAGTCAGTGGGAGGTCTGAATAAAGACTGGGTAAGAGCCAAGGAAAGAACCTGATAAATTTGCACAATATAGATGACACTGTCAGTTTATAGAAGTGTTATTCCAGTAAATAAAAAGGCCACCAACTCTTTGGAGAAATATTTTAAGTGCCTCCAACTTGAAGAGAAGCAACAAATAAAAAGATTAGGCATTCTGTACAGAAGACCAAGGATCTAAGAAAATAACCACAGTAAAAAATTCTGTTGTTCAGTGGTCCTCATAGTGGAGAAGGAGGGAAAAGAAGAGCAGACTACCAAGACTTCACCCCTCACCCATTTTCCCTCTCTCTAACGGCCCCTTGAGGATCGATCATAGAATCACAGAATATCATGAGCTGGAAGGCTCCCACAAGGATCACTGAAGTCTGTGTCCTGGCCCTGCACAGGACCATCCCCAAGAATCACACCATGTGCCTGAGAGCATTGTCCAAACACTTTTTGAACAGTGTTAGGGCTGGTGCTATGACCACTTCCCTGGGGAGCCTGTTCCAGTGCCTGACAACTCTCTGAGTGAAGAACCTTTTCCTAATATCAAACTTAAGCTTCGCCTGACACAACTTCAGGCCATTCCTGAAGGTCCTGTCACTGGTCACCACACAGAAGAGATCAGTGCCTGCCCCTCCTCTTCCCTCCATGAGGAAGCTGCAGACTGCAATGAGGTCTCCCCTCAGTCTCCTCCATCCTGAACAGACCAAGTGACCTCAGCTGCTCCTCACACAGCTTCCTCTCAAGGCCCATCACCATCCTTGTGGCCCTCCATTGGACACTCTCTAGTAGCTTCATATCGTTCTTACATTGTGGTGCACAAAATTGCGCTCGAGGTGAGGCTGCCCCAGTGCAGAGCACAGTGGGACAATCCCCTCCTTGCCCAGCTGGCAATGCTGTGCCTGATGCCCCCCAGGGCAGGGCTGGCCCTCCTGGCTGCCAGGGCACTGCTGACTCAGGTTCAACTTGCCATCGACCAGGAGCCCCAGGTCGCTTTCCTGAGTGCTGGTCTCCAGCCTCTCATTCCCCAGTCTGTCCATACACCCAGGGCTGCCCCATCCCAGATGCAGAATCCAGCACTTTCCCTTGATGTGGTTGGCGATTGCCCAGCCCTCTAATTTGTCAGGGTCTCTCTGCAGGGCCTTTCTGTCTTTGAGGGAGTCAGCAGCTCCTCCCATAATAACCCTCTATTGCCACTGGGATTAGCTGAGCCTTGGGGAGCCAGAGGCAAGCACAATACGGATGCTGCACCCAGACCACGTACAAGTCCAGTCTCCCATCTTTCTGTGGGATCTGGGGCCAGGCCCTCATAAGGATTTTCCAGGATCACTGCAGCAGGAGAAGACAGCGTGTATGGACACTACTGACTGCTGCACCCAGAGAAAGGTACAAAGTTTGGAGGAGGGGTGAGTGAGACAGAGTAGAGGTAATGTATCTGGGAAAATGGGATCTGAAGGCAGGTAAGAGAAAGGAAGACAAATTATTGAAATGGAAATAATTATCCAATTAAACTATTACTGAATTTAAATAAATTTGGGTTTATTTCCTTTTTATAATTGAAAGCTATAGAGAGGAAAAAGGAAACCTGACTGAGAATTGCTGTCCTGCTTTACAGATGTGCCATTATACCTGCTGAGTGAAACCAAAAGGAATAGGACCATCACCTTATTCAAGATAAAAAAATTCACCTGCTAAGTGAAACAGACGTCCTGTTCACACAGCCCAGCCAGGGCTCTGGGCCCAGATCCAGCCCATAACAGAAAAAATAACTTCTTTTTTGCTTCTACTTCTTATTTCACTTTTAAACTACAAACAAATGTTGTTTGATCGTTAATCTGGTCCCTTCAAATTAAGCCTTTTAGATTTAAAAAAATCTGATATTTATACCAAAAAAAAGAAAGCAGTGATATGAAAAAGAATAAAGAATCTGTGTAATGAGACATTATTATTTCAGAAATGCTAAAGGAGAGATTTTTGTCCATGCTGATGAGACCATGCCCCTCTCTGAACTATGATCAGGTACTTTGTTCAAATCTTTTCTGCTTGTCAAAAAAAAAAAGTCAATAAAAGTAAGGATGAAAGAGGTAGAGAAGTCTCATAGGCCAATATCTGCTTTCTAAAACAAGCAATGGCTCATCTGGACTTCCATCAGACTTGTAAGGAATGCCTTAGCTCAGGCTGTGGCTGAAGTGAGCAGATACTATATCCAACATAAATGTATCATCCAGTCAGAATGAGAAAGAAACCTTTCTGCATGTCAAAAACTATTTAGTAACTAAACAGAAACATACAGGTATCCTGGACTACCAGGATAATCTGCATTAACCATGCAGATCTCCTCAGTGAGCACGTGAAGATATTTGAAAGAAGTCAGATTTTGCCTTTCTTTCCTCATGAAGTTTAGCCATCTTACTCCCCCAGCCACAGACATTGAATTTCATCCCTATTCTGGTTTGCTTGGGTGCAGCCACCCTGTCACCCATACATCTCCTCAGCATTCTACTGCTGTGGCCTTCACACAAAACAAGCAACAGCACCAGCCACATAAAATTAAAAAATGAACAAAATCTCCTCCTGAGCTATGAAGACACATGTATTGCACACACAACACAAACTGTGGTGTTTACTAAATGGCTGTCCTTCACTTTGTCTTGTCTTTACATTATTTACACCCATATGTCCCAGCCCTGATGCCAGATTACCTCAAATGCCACATAAACAGTCTCTGCTCTATTATTTCAAGATCACACTTTGGTGCCCTTAAGTTGTCAGAGCCTGCTGGGATGCAATATAATGTTTTCTTTCTTTCACATATTTTGAATAAGGGGCTTCTATACAGGAAGCTGTGAAATAAATTTCTGTCTCCATCATGCTGTGTCTTAAATCATGGGCCTAAGGCTGCGGAAGACAAAGCCCTCTATATCTGTAAGGTCTGGGTAAGAGGTTAAGGGCAGGTATTCCTGTGTAACTTAAATATACTTCAACAGACTATCTCAAAACACATTCTCCAATTGCATATCTCTCCCTTAAGCCCTATAAATGAAATCTCTAGACAGTAATTAGCCTTTATCTAGTTGGTTTTTTTGGTTGCTTTTTCTGGAATGAGGACCCTCCACATTCACACCTAACTTCCTAGGTCTGTGTCTTTGTCGATGTCTCTCTAATGATTCAGATGCTTTTTTAATGAAACACCATACACAAAGTGTGCTTTTTATTCTATTTGTTCTTTTAATCCTTACACAAACAAAATATTGGTTCCAATTCCCTGGCTGTAATTTCTTGTTGATTGATTCATTGTTCAGCTATAAGCTCAGTGATCAAAATATTTAGAAGGCTTTCAGGAGGTCATCTAGTAGTGCCCAAAGGCAGAATTGACTATACATCAACTGTTCTCGGCAGCTGCTTGTCTAACCAGTTCTTAAAAACCTCCAGTGACGGAGATTTCATCATTTCCCTAGGCAGCCTGTGCCAGAGCATAACTATCCTTATCATTAGAAAGTTTTTCTTCCCAGAATGTAGGATCATCTACTGGAAGACATATCAGTCACTGAGAAATGCTTTGAGATAACGCTGTGCTGTCATCCAAATCCACCAGGTGCTTACTCAGGCTTAACATTTGGTAAGGAATATGCCATCCTTGAAAGATACAGAAATGTTTTTGAGCCACTCCCAAGACAACAACTGATAGCAACTCATTGAGATTCAATTAGCCATTGGCTCCTTAGTGGCAATAAATATCTCAGTGGCTGCTTCTGGATATCTTCCACACAATGAATAAGAATGAACCGGGAACTACACTTCTCCAAAAATACTTAATTCTTGAAGAATAGACATTAAGGGGGGAAAAAATTGCCTGGATCAAATACTGAAAGCATCCAGCCTGCGATGAGATCCAGATGGCATTGTGAAACAGATCAGATTAGGCTGGATTAGGCCAAATATATATTCCAAGTTGTTTTGCCAATAAGAAAAAGAAGAAGCCTCCAAGAGGGCCTACTGAGTTTGCAATTTAATCTGGCACTCCCTGCAACATAATCAAACCACTTTAGTGACAGGCAGCCTTGTGAATGTGTGCTTATTTCGTGCATGGCTGTTCTAAAGCAAAAAAAAAAAAAAAGAGAGCAGTTGTTTAATGACACAAGAGAAAGGGCATTTTCAATGGTGTTCTGGCTAGCAGCTCTTATTTGCTCTCTACATTTCAAGAAGGAAAATGGAGCCGAGGAGAAACCAATCCATTTTGGCTAGTTCAATTTTCCATGCCTGAGATTCTTGACTTTAAAAAGAAAGAGACAGAGATTAAACTTATTTCTTCATTTAATTTTTTAAGAAAAATATTGAAGCTGTTCTCCAGCTCTATTGAAAAAGCTTTCCATGGAAACCAGATAATGAGAGTTAAAAATGAAAAAGAAATAGAAAAAAAGCCAAGCAGAAACTCCAAGTCTCAATCACAAACCCTCCATTAAAATTTTATTCTATTCAGATCCTATCATTCACTTGATCCCCATCCAAATGATGGCTGAGCCACCTCCTTTTTTACCTCCATTATCTGGCAAGAATATCTGCAGGCTTTGTGCTTGTGTGAAGGCTCAAACACGTGCAGAGGCTAGGATGTAAAAGAAAATCCTACAACCCCTAGAATGAGCCAGATGGCACATGAAACACTACAGATGTGAGAGCAGATGAACACTGGAGTGGTCTTCAGTGGTCCCACTCTGGACTTCCAGGGAGCTTGTGCATGAATTCACACCCTCTGGCTCAGGCACGTAATTGAAGTGCCTCTTCACCCTTGGTCACCTCATTAGTCAGTGGAAGGAGACAAATATTTCCAGCCCACTCAGGCCCTGTGCTGCTCTCAGAGATCTCACTCTTCCACCATTGCTGACGGCAGAAATTTGGAGCGTCCAGGTTCCTATATTAGATACTTCCTTTAAGAGGCAAAAATTAGATAAGAATGTAATCAGAGTTTACAGTTCAGTGGAATGCCAACAGGGCACCTTATCTAGGCAACTGTGCAATGTGTGCGGGCATCTGAGGGACATGTGAACCTACGAAAGAGTGGGGAGACCTGTAAGCTTTTCTAAGAAACAACCTCTGAGAAAGTTTAGAGCTTGACTCCAGAGTGCAGAAAGGGCTTCTCATCTCTCTGAGATTCTCCATGACATGGACAACACAGCAGTCCTGTCTCCTTGACACTCACTTGGAGAAAGGCAGTGCAAGAAACCAGAGTACTCCCTGTGGACACCAGAACCACATGGCAAGCCCTCCTCCAGTCTGAGGGCATTTCAGACCACTTCACCTACAAGACAGCTGTAATCACAAAGGCATGGAGCATCAAGAGGAACTTTGTAAGATTTTGGTCAGAAAATCCCCATATGGCAGGCCAAGTGATCAGTTCATTCCTGTAGCTGTGATTAGAATATGTCAACAGGGTAGGTCCTAGAGCAAAACTGAATATACCAAGCTGAAGGTCTACTTTCTGGCTCTCTCTGTTTGTGCACATAGGCACGTCTGCATGTGACTTTCCTTGTGGATTCCTCACCAAGAACCAAGGGCCTAAAAAGCTGAAATCAAGACTCCCAAAATAATGCATCCCAGGTTTTAAATTAAACATCTCATTTTCTGGCAGTAGGAACTTAGTCAGTATATTGTTAGGGTTCACACACTGCAGACACAACCATTAAAAAAGGCTTAGGGCTGTCTGCAGCCCAGACTCCCTGTTAGACCCTTTCATTTTGCAGCACGGAGGCTGTGTCCTGGAGAGACTGTGGCAGCATCCCCTAATCCTTTAAACTCAACCCTTCCAGACTAGCAACAACAAGCAGGGTGGGTTATGGTTCAGCCTGCGGTTTTTCAGTTGCGTATTAGGCTACCTCTTGTTCACTGACCCCAGCCTGAGGCTGATATTTTCGGCTGCAGCCTCTCTAGTGTTTACCTCACTGAAGGGCTGCCAGAAGGGCAGCTGCCCTCCTGCCCTGGAGCAGCGTGGCCTGGGAGGAAGCAGGAGATCCACTTATTTCTGTGGCCCTGAAGGAGCTGCCCCTGCCTGGCTGGGGAGCAAGCACCTGACTGAGCCAAAGGGCTTTCCTCACTCAGGCCCCCTAGGTCTGGGAGCACCTTTCCTGTCATCTCCATTGTTTATCCCACAACAGTCACCTCTCCAAAGCATAAAAAGGAGCAGGAACTAGATGTGAATGTAGGGAAAGCAGAGTGTCCTCACCTCTCCACAGATATATTTGCCCAAACTATTATGCCCGTAAAAAGAAAAAAAATTATAAGAATTCTTTAATCCTAGTTTGGGCATGACTAGTAATTAAGTGGTTTTTTACCAGTCTGTACAATGTCATGAGATTCAGTTTCTCGGTGATGAACCAGAAATTATGCTTTGACAGAGATATTTAAATTTGATTGATCGAAAAATCTAGCTAAATATAACATAACTAATATATAAGCCTAGAGCTACCAATTGGTCTGTTTTCCATGCAACAGCAAAAATTGCCCTGGTACTAATGTCTGGGAAAAGAAGAAAAAGAAATTACTCAAGTCCTCTCTCTTTTCCCTTCCCACCATGAGGTCATGCAGAGTCACGCATTATCCTAGTATGAACTAGTTAATAACTCGGTTTAGAAAGAATAAGTATGCACACTTCCATGTTGTGCCATGATTACTTGCTAATGATAAAAATAAATCTGATCAGGTAGAAACTTCAGAGGGTTCACAGTGGCCAAAAGAAGTCATAATTTCCCAAAAGGGTATGTTGAACAACTAACATTAAGTTATTTTCCTAAATTCTTGGTGAAAACCAGCCCAGCTGCAGGTCAGACACTTTGAGGTAGGTCAGAGCTCTATGGCCCCTTATGGGTTAAGGTATATCCAGATTATAAAAGGTACATCCAAAGGGAAGACCAAAAAGTGGGAATTCAAAGATTAATTCATGGGTCTGGTAACTCTTAGCCTCCAGATTCCTCTTCTGCAGGTAAAAAATCCATACAAAGCGAAAATCCACTTCAGTATTCCATCCTCCCTTTGCTTCTCAATGAAGACAGGTCAGATAAGCTTGTTCCATGTGAGACTGCTTTGCTGTTTGATGTAAGGGGCTTATTTTGGTACCCCTGAATCAGGGATTCACATTAAGCATTCACTGCCATCACAATCTTGACTAAACCAAAACTGCAGGGGTAGTTTTCCTTTACCATTACAATTACAAATAGATGTGGCTTTATCCTTCTGAGAAGGATCTATCAGCAATGAAATACAGAAAAACCAAACCTTTGATGTGTCAGATTCTCTCAGCATTTGCTCCTGTGAAGTTTGAAAGGCCAGTAGGTTCCTGACAAAACTATATTCAAGCTAAGATTGGCTTTCAGGTACTATAAAAAGTTTTATTCCTCAGTGATCAAGCTGTTGTTGTGATTGGCTGGAATTTGCGTGTTTCCAAAATAAATGACTGACTACAGGGGATGGTCTAATGGGTGGAGGCTGGTATCCAGTCATAAAGGAGTAGCCATTTTTAAATAAAATTATATATTCGTAATTGTACTTTGGCTCTTATTCACAATGGACCAAATCACAATAATTCTCAATAAGATGTTCAACCATCAACTACTGAGCCCTAAACGACTTTGGACCTCTGACTGAATTTGCCCTGAAGGATTAAGGTCATTAAATTGCTTCTGCTAAGATGCGGTGTTATGAAAATGTTTCAAAATACGAGCACTGGGACATAAGGTCAGCTCTGGGGCAATTTGCCAAGCAGGCTTTGCTTTCAAAGCCTTGCTTCCCACTCACCCAGCCAGGGAGTGTCTGATTTGGTGTAGATGTCACAGTTTATGCAATATCACCCAGCAGAAAACCAAACTGCACGTGTCCCACACTGACTCAGCAGAGCAGGACTACAGGGATGTGGTCTGATCAGGAGGGATCACGCACAAGCTCAGGTCACTGGTTCCCCTTTCATGGCCTTTCTCCTCCTAGGCAAACAGTCCACAAGCTAGCAGCTACTCAGCATGTCATGTAGCCTACAGACAGGGCAGCACAGCAGATTTGGGGGCACCCAGTCACTACTGACCCCAAAGTGCACCTGTGGGTATGGGACCAACAGCCCAGACACCGGAGACCTCTTTGTAAGCTCAGGGATGCTGATGCATGTGAATCATATCAACCTCCTTCCCTCTTTCTGGGTTACTCCTTCCCTCCCCCAAACCCACTGTCCCCCTGCCTTCTCCCTGCACCCTGCTCCCACCAGACCCACATCACGAGAGGCATTTCTTAATCCTTTCTCGTAGCCGCACTTCCTGCACTTCCCAGCTATGAGCTGTAATGTGTGGGTGCCAATTTTGACATTTCTGGTTTGTTATGAATTCATGCCCCTCTCTTCTTGACCTTGAGCTCAAAACTGAGCTGGTGGGAACAGCTGTCCTCTCTTTTTTCTTTTCAGTTACTTGCTGAGGGACCACCCTTCACATCTGACTCACCACCTCACAGGCAGACCCAGAAGGAGTTAACTTCCTTGTCACCCTGCTTTGAGGTTTCCCGCTTTGATTCTGCAAAGAACGAAAAAGAAAATACAGAGCGGGGGGAAGCCCCTCTTGTTGTAACACCTGGTCACGATCTGCTTGCACGAATAAAAATTACACTCCTCTTTCTCTTGAGCTGAAGGTGATCAGGACTATTTCCCTGCAACCAGAACCAAATAAGCATCCAGCAGGACTGAGTGTCTGACATACAAGCTGCTATTGACTTCAGCAGCTCTGCCTGTACACTGCAGGTGTGGGAGGTACCAGCCAGCCCACATTCACAATGCTTTGGGACTAGCCCTCGATGGCAGAGGGACTCTGTATTATACAGCACATGGCCCTGGATCTCTCCCGCTGTGGTCCCTCATAACAGTATCAAACCCATAGAATCACAGAATATTTCAACTTGGAGAGATCCCATAAGGATCCAAATCCTTGATGGTCAATCCTTTGATTGACCTAAAGCTAAATTATGTGACTAAAAGCATTTTCCAGATGGTCCTTGAACTCTTGACAGGCTTGGTGCCATGATGACTTCCCTGGGGAGCCTGCTCCAGTGATTGAGTATTATCAATTTGAATGCATTTCTTATATGAAAATTTCTGAAGTAATGAAGATTTGGCTCTAGCCCAAGGTATAGTGTTATGGCACTGTGAGAGGGCCCACATTGCATGCTCCTGGGCTGACAAGAGGTGTGTGGGCACGGCTGTGGACACCGGGTGGCTGTGCAGGGCAAAGGCACGCATACCTGCTGCCCTCCTGGGGGACAGCAGGAGCTGTTCCCAGAACTCTGCTGGGACTGTGTCTTGGACTCAGCTCACTGAAAGATTTCAAAAGAGAGCCAGGGAATGAGTCAAGCCAAAGAGTCAATCATAGCTCCAGTGCCCACAATCCTTTCCTGGCCTTTTCTCTTTAACACTATGGACATACCCCGTGGGGCCGAGGGCCTGGAGTGCCATGTGGACACACCGCCTGTCCGGGAGTATCCACACTGGCCTGCCTGCAAGGCTTTTGTCACTGGGAAACAGAAGCCAGCAAGGATGCAGAGTCTACTTAACCCAAATGAGCTGATCCATGGAAGTTATGTATGAGTCTGTTTTCTGTCTGTAGCAAATGGCAAAGAGAGCCTGTCTAAACCACAGTAATAGGGGGCTAAACTGTTCAGATTTCCTCCCATGTGCCAAAGGGTAGGAGCATGCACTCAGTCACTGTGCCCCAGCTGATACTCAATATATTTATTGTGCTACAATATGCTGATCATATGTCTGAGCCTCGAGAAATGATTAACATTTCTGGTTTGATTAAGTGAAGGTCCCTTTTGAAGCTGCAAATGATGCCGCTACAATCTATCAAGCAAATATGTATTTATGAATATTTAAAAATGCTAGTTATGCAAATGTGCACTTAGGGAATTTAAAAATACATGTAATTAATCTCTTTGGGGTTGCTGTGATCTGTTGAGCGAATACATATCCAAGGAGAATAAGCAAGTCAATAAGCCAACAATGACTATTTCAGAAGGATATGCAGTTGTCCCTCTCTTCTCCACAGATGATGGTAACACACAGTGGTTCTAGAGTAGACGGTCATCTTGTTCTTCAGTCATTTCTCTGTTAGGTTGCAATAGCTCAGGCTGGCTGACAAATGAATGAATCAGTGCCACAGCCACATTTAACCAGGGTGTTAAGACTCATAACAAAATCATTGCTGCAAAAAAGAAAGTATGCAGCATCTTTTCTAGATTGGATGTTTGTGTTTACATCCTTCATTCCACCATTCACTCCATACAAAGTCCTCAAAGGTACTCAATTCTTAGTTTTGTAATGTCTGACCCCACAGCTCCCCACTCCCTGGTGGAATCCTCACCCCCAAGCGCATGCAATTCCCAGGGAGCATGGATTATCTAAAGAAAGAGATCCTGGAAACCAGCCAGGTTGGGATTCACTTAAGCTAGCAAAGACACAGACAAAAGAGATGGCACTTAAAGTATATAAGAGCTGTTTTCATTATTTAATAGTTCTGCTTCCATGCTTACTCTGCATCTTGGTCCTCTTGCACCCACACTGCATTTATATTTCTTCACACCAGGATCTCTTTTGTAGAATTCAACAAGATAAAACATCAACACAGTAACAGCAGGACAGACACAGCCTAAAAGGCTGAATGGATCAGCAGCATGTGTCCCCTGGCCACTTAGCATTCCCACACTCTAGCTGCCCAGTTGCTCTCTCGTGACTTCCACTAAGCCTATCAGTCTGTCCTTGGGGAGCAAAAAAATGGCTCCAAGAGCCACACATGGTCTCCAGGCTATACAGTGTAAAGGACCATTGGAGAAATCTGGCATCCTTGAGATTTCTTTCCATTTGCTTGATTTGATTGAAAATATATAAAGGATTTAAAATTTACTGGGGCCTTGGGTGGGGATAAGAGACAAGAAAAATATACATGATGCAGAATATATTCTCATAGGACTTCTGTATCATTTTCTCGGAAGACAGTATTTTAAAAACTATACTTGCACATAAATCTCCGTGGTTACTTACCTGGTGACTAAGTTGCAATCTAGAGATTGTTCTACCTGATTCATCACCTCTTAAGCTTTCAGATATTCTGGGGTGGGCTTCTAGCTAGAGCTATATCACTTCTTCCCTTATCCATGTCAGTTGGTAATTGGCTTCATAATCTGCTCAACAAGGCTTTCATCTGATATACAAGACATTGAGGATCAGATCCTCCTCATAACCCATTTGTACAGCATTCAAAAACCGAGATTAAGAAAGCCTCGCACCGTAATTCTCCACAGATAACAGTTCACCTTGCTATCAAGGAGAAGAATTTGAACCTGATGGGGGAAGCTTTTGACAGTCAGGGTTCCATTCTTTCTGCCTACTGGAAAAGTAGCCTTCACCAAGACACGATCTCAGCACACACTTTAGGTTTGACTGGAGCCCATCTGCCCCAATGACTGGAGCCAGTGTAGCACCCATATTGTGTGCATGCCCACCATTTGATTTTCTGGATTCAGTAGCCATAATTGTCAAAACACCAAGAGAACATTGTTGAAACACCTTTAGATTCAAGGCCTCGTGCATAATTGTGGTAATGGTGGGAAAGGCACACATCAAACACAGTTCTCCAACCTCCACGGCTTTCATGCCGTGCCTTGCCTGCTTATTGAGTGACAGAGCTCAGGTCCTTATAGGTCTCTTCCTTGAAATAGTCTCACATGGAAATATGCCCTTGCCACAAACCTTGAGAGGATTCAGTCTGCAGCAGGCCCATATCCCTGGGGGTCACTGGCATCTACTGCTGGCCTGTCCATGAAGCCATCAGCCTGTACTGCCCACGCGCTCCAGCACCTAGGCTCCAACAAAGACACCCAAGAAACTGTACAACTATTCAGTCCTCACACTCAGAGGATAACACTGAGCCCCAAATATTGCACACTGACAGCTTTGTATAAGCAGCATAGATAATTTTTTATTTATTTCACGTATCAGCTAAGATAAGCAGTCAGTTTCCATCTGCAGCCTTGCCAGAGTAAAACAGAAAGCAAAAAAAACGGTTAAATTTTCAGTGACAAAAGTGAGGATGCAGTACAGGTATTTAAAAATAATTGCTTCAAAATCATGGGAGCTGGGTCCATTCTTTCTGGAAGTGAAAAGCATATCAGAATCCTCCAAAAGGCATTGAACAGGCTACAGAGCTGGGATAGAGAGAGAATAAGGGCAAAGTTGACCCTCTGGAGATGTCTACAGTAAATTTGGGCTGTATTGAAGCCCACAGTCCATGTAGTCCTGACTACTCTCCATCACACACATTGTCACACAAGCACTCTGCACTTATGGAAGCCACCCCACCCAGGAATGGCCCTGGTGCCAGGGCAGGCTCAGGAAATGTCAGCTGGGTACCAGTGCACTGCAGCAGATGAGAGTGGGGATGGTTACATTCACTTAGCAATTCTTTTCCAAAAGCGTGTAAACACAGCACAGTCTTTCACAAAACTGATCGTGAAATCTAGACTTAGGGCCAGGCTTGAGCAAAGAGGTGAAGCTCAGCCTGCAGGGAACAGCGTTAGTGTCACAGCTACCTTTATTAGTTACATCTGAATCCACCACTACCACACTTGTGACTGCAGGAGCAGCACATGTACCTCTAAACCCTGCCTGGAAATCTAATCAGTGTGAACAGGACCAATGAACTGCAGCACAGTTCAGCAGAACTGACTAAAGGTTAGGAAATGGCAGCCTGTTTCTTGTTGCAGACGTCTGTGAGAAAAGGCAAAATCAGAACCATCATGTTCAGCAGTGCACTGACTGATACTTTCACACGCTAAATTTCAGTAACAAAACCACATCTCTAGTGGAAATACTGACACAAATATGAACAGTGGCACTAAATACTTTTAGAAAAGCATTTTATTTCTGAGCTTAAGACTTACTGTTTCAAGCGGCCACAACTAGTAGTTCTCTTAAGCAAATTAGGTCCAATTATCTGATGTCTAAATTAGAATCCTCTCCCTCCTCAGCTCCATTTGCAGCAATTTTTAGCACAAGAGCAATAACAGTTAAACACACTTACCTAATTATAGATAATGATCTTTATAAAGAGCTGCTAGAATATGCTAAGCATCTTAGCATAAACATACCCATTCATTCCTACAGCAAGATTATGGTAAAGCCTAGTGATCGTGGCAAATAGTACCCCTGTGGAAGCAACATGCTCAGTAAAAGATACCATGTTAGTCAAATGACCTCCCTCCTCCCTTTCTTCCATCCCATCAGCTGCAGGTGTTCATTCCAAGCTCAGAAAGGAGATCTCAGCCCGTCCCTCACATCAGCAGTTTTGTGGAAAGCATCTTTTATTGCCTCTGATTTGTGACACTGTCTCTTACTGCTGCCATGAGGCAGGCTGGCTTGAAGACTCATTTTGTCCCAGACCCCACACTGCTCAGACTGTTAGATAAAAATTAATGACCAAAATCTTCTGCCAGGGCAGATAAAAGTCACCACTTGTCACAAAAGGGCCAGATTTCCTCAGTATGACTGGGACAGTCAACATAATAGACCTGGAATTCTGTCCAGTCCTCCTTCCCTTCCTGACATTGCATCCTAGGATCTCAGGAGCAAATGGTGCTGGTTCCCAAGATGGCCTGTGTCACACTTTCCACCCTTCCCTACTTGACAAGACCAGTTTCATCTCACAGAGGGCAGCTACTGGAAAGACAAGCTCTCCTCCTGCCACCATGAACTCCCACTGGCATGTCTCTGACAAACATCTATGCTGCTAAGAGAGAACTATTAGGAGATGAAACACAGCCTTTGTGTGAGCAGGAGCAGCTGCAAAGGCCCTGGGGTGATCCTTTGGCCAGTTTTGGAGGACCCAGATCCTAACGTGCTATCTGGAGCACAAACA
This sequence comes from Oriolus oriolus, assembly GCA_013400235.1. NCBI lineage: Eukaryota > Metazoa > Chordata > Aves > Passeriformes > Corvidae > Oriolus > Oriolus oriolus. Next base: position 151,912 of record VXBT01005586.1, on the reverse strand, counting down.
CTTTTTTATATCTGAGGACTCGGTCTGCAAGCTCTGGTGAAGCAGCAGGCAGGGCAGCAAGAGCATTTCCTCCCTTGCTGCCAGCAAACCTGAAAAACCACAAATTGTGGGGCTGGGAGGGACTGTGGGAGCAACCTCGTCACTGCAGACTGATCTAGCACCTGCACTTCTCACGAGAGCCTCCTGAGAGAGACTGTACTATCCAAAAAGTTTCCACCAGAGTGGTCTGTGCTCTTGCAGCTTTGATAGCACTGGTCTCACTCCCCTGAGATTTTATTCCTGCTTTGTATCCCTGTGAAGTAACAAGAGAGGAAGCCTAGTGAAGCTCCTGGTCTGCAGTTCTGTGCTCCTGCCCATCAAATTGCCAGCAGCTGCCTCAGCATTTTAGGCAATGGGGGCACTTCAGTGGCCTGCTGTAGCAAAATTTGCTACCCTGCTCAGAGCAGAAACAGAAATTCCTGCACAGGTCATTGTGAGAAGCACCATATGGGACACTTAAAAGGTGTGTTGCCATGAGGTGTTCAGGGTCTGTATCTCTTGAGACTACAAATAAGCCACTTCTGTTAGGGAAGATACACAAGGGAAGCACCTTTGCTGCTGTCAGAAACAAAAGAAGACGCAGCAATAAGAGAAAATTAGAAAATGGCCCCATTAAGGCATCAGCTGTTTGATGCTGCTAAATTACAAGGTCTAGTCAGAGAACAGCATGATACTGAAACAAAACTGCTTTGAGAGGCCAAACCCATGCTTGGGAAATGCAGTAGAGATGAGCTGGTTACAAAAGAAGTGCGTCTGGTGAAGGACCTGCTTCTGCGTGTGGTGTGCTATCTGTGTGAACATCAGCACATCTGATGGCAGCTCCTATGACAAGTTACTGTGCAAAACCTTTCATAACCTAGAGGTGAGGTTGCAAGACTGCTAAGAACACTGTCACAAACCTCAATATTGCGGGAAAACTCATCTCATGGCTGCTGCTTGCAGCCTACAGCTAGACCCTCCCCATGTCTCCCCACTAAACAACCATAAAATGTTATTTTAGGAAAGTCCTGCTAATAGTGTGCAGAACAGATGAGTGTGTAGCTGGGGTGCTGTGTTCTGAAGACTTCCTGTCTCTTACCCAGGAAGGGCATGGTTCGCAGGTGTCATCTGAGGTGAAAAATAAAGTGCAGCTCCCAGTTACTTATCCCTAGTTACTGCTTTGGCTTTCAAGGTCTGTGTTAGTGAAAGAAACCGAACTGTATCTATATGGAAATACAAATGTCTAGAGGACACATGGGATAGTAGAAAAAAGAAGTACCATATTATTTCAGGCAGGCAGAGTACAATTGCAGCTGCATGCACACAAAACCCCACTCTTTGCAGTGACAGAAGAACGGACAGGCCTGTTTCCAACACCTGAGGATGTGTCTGCAGTGCCTTTGCATGACAGATCAGAAAGCACAGACCCCAGGGTTGAGGGAGACTTTCCACCTCAGCCATCTGCATTCCATAGAAGCTCTGTGAGAATCACCCAAGAACGACCTCAGCTGGGTGGATTTAACTGACAAGAAAACAGGCGTTTCCTGCTGGTATGAGAAGCAGTACTGACTCTTCCCTGCACAGAAATTTATTTGTCCCATTTTACATTTAAGAAACAAAGAAACAGAAAAGGGCTGATTCACCTGACCTAGAGCTGGGCCTAGGACCCATCTGAATTGGCAAAGAGCTTGCACCGTTTGTTCCCATGATTCAAGACTTTCTCTTCAAGGGAACACACCAGCGGAATCAATATTAATATCATCATCCAGGAGCTATTCTCTTTCAGTACCTGAAAGTCCAGATTTCCTACCAAATGGGCTCTGATAAGTGATCTGAAATACTCTGTCAAATAAAACCTTGAATAGATCAAGTTTTCCACAAAATACTTCCTTTGAATAACTAGGAAATGTGAAGGGCATGTTCTCTTCTGCATACATAGGCCTCTTGCTGCATAGGTCCAATAGGCATCAGCAATCCTAGTGTTGACAACTACTTGCCATAGGCCTAATCTGGAACAATCATTCCTGCAACTCCCCTGAATAGTTTCACCTGATTCATTACAAAGCTCATTCTTGACTTCCAATTGCTAATCTTTTTTTTCTCCAGCTAATCCTATACTTTGCAGAAAAGATGGTGTGCCTAATTTGCATTATTACTGCAAGAATTTATTAAAATGGAGCTTTAATGGGATCAAGGAACAGTGGGTCAGGTTTCCACCTCCAAGGCCAGAGCTGCAGAGCACAGTAATGTCCCTTTATTAAGCAGAATCTAAACTAGCAAGATGCTTTGGCAGCATTGTGAATGGGCATGAGGCACTTTCCTTCCCTTACCCTGCCTTTTTCAAAAGAAAAGTGAACACAACATGACCTTCTAACTAGCTGAAAGCATAAGGAAGTTGTTCCATAGTGGGGCACATCAGTCAGCACCATATTTCACCCAGGGACAGATGAGAATTTGGCTTTTTTACAACACTATCAGTGGAGAGGATTAAATCCTTTTATCTGCTTCTAAGCACAGTTTTCATCTGGTTTAGACAATAGATTAAATGGATGCAAAGGAGCAGAATCCACAGTTTTTTACAGACTGATGATGATACCAAATGTGATCGTTCAGAGCAAAAAGGTGTCCCTGGCTGTGTTGTACTTTCCTGTTACGATGCCCTCAGCATCCTCCAGGCCTCATTCCCTGGCAATGACCTACTTACCCAGTCTCTGGAGATTCCTCAGCCAGGGAGTAAGGAGCAAAGTGAGTATTTCCATTGCTACACCAAGTGGAAAAGTTTGCAAGCACTGTTTTCTTTTTTTGTGCTCTCTGGTCACGTCTGCCCTCACACAGGCACGTCCAATGGAGAGGTAGAACCAAAAAAGACCACGCAAAGCTGTGCAGCATATGGCTCACTGCTGCATGAATGTCTTGTAGCCCAGGAACCCCACACCTTCCAGGCCCATGCAAAATACCTTTAGCACAAGCAAGACAGGATCACAGAGGAGCTACATGCTGAATACTGTGGCATATTTTAGCCCTACCATTTCAGAAAGTACATAGCAGACTTGGAAAGGGTAGAGTGAAGAACAAATACAAAGGCAAAAAATTGAAGCAACTTCCATGTAGGCAACAGTCAAAGATGCAAGAACACTTTGGTCCAGAAACTACTTGGACTTGTGAAAAAATATCTTACGCTGTCCCACATGGCATTCTTGTGTCTAAACTGAAGAGAAGTGGATTTGACAGATGGACCCCTCCATGGGTAAGGAACTGTCTGGATGGTTGCACTCGTAGAGTTGTGATCAATGGCTCAATGTCCAGGTGGAGACCACTAATGAGCGGCATTCCTCAGGGACCGGTACTGGGAGCAGGGCTGTTTAACACTTTTGTTGGTGGCATGGGCAGTGGGATTGAGTGCTCCTTCAGCAAGTTTGCTGATGACACCGAGCTTTGTGTGGTGTGCTTGACACGCTGGAGGGAACCTGGGCAGGCTTGAGAGGTGGGCCTGTGTGAACCTCATGAAGTTCAACGAGGCCAGGGGCCAGGTCCTGCTGCTGGGGTGGGGCAATCCCTAGCACAAAGACAGGCTGGGTGGAGAATGGATTGAGATCAGCCCTGAGGAGAAGGACTTGGGGGTATTGGTTGGTGAGAATCTCAACAAGAGATGACAGTGTGCACTTGCAGCCCAGAAAATCAGCTGTATCCTGGGCCACATCCAAAGCAATATGACCAGCAGCTCGAGGGAGGTGATTCTGCCCATCTACTCTGCTCTTGTGAGATGCCACCTGTAGTGCTGCATCCAGCTCTGGGGTCCTCAGCACAAAAAGAACAGGGATCTATTGGAGGAAGTCCAGAAGAAGACAATGAAGATATTTAGAAGGATGGAACACCACTCTTGAGAGACTTGGGGTTGTTCAGCCTGGAGAAAAGAAAGCTCCAGGGAGACCTTGGAGCTGCCTTCTACTACCTGAAAAGGGACTAGAAGAAGGCGGGAGAGGGGCTTTTTACATAGCTTTTTATGTGCAGTGATGTGACAAGGAGGAATGGCTTTAAACTGACAGAGAGGAGATTTAGATCAG
>VXBT01005586.1:116089-147698 GCA_013400235.1 Oriolus oriolus | reverse complement strand
GAGGAGAGGAGATGCTGGGCCAACCCTTGAGAACACCTTAACCAGGTGTGTTCATGTGTGGCCGTTGTTTCTCTGATTATAGCTCAAGCATGTTGAGACACTACATCTGTTCTAAAGTTTTCTATTTATTTCCTAATTGTCTTGATATGTAAACCTCATGTATTACCTTATGTTTAAGGTTTCTTTTTGTGCCTGCTTGCAAAGCTTGTTTCCAGTAGATGTTGCTTCCCTCTGAGGTGCTGAGCTTCATCCACTTTAAAACACTTAGGAGCTGAGCTGCAATTCACAGTGAGCTGGAGGTGATGGTAACTGCATAAACATCAGGATGAGTGTGTTTTCTTTCCAGCACAAATCACTTCACTTGGCTCGGTCTCTGTCAGCCTCATTTACAGAGGTGAAAATATTTAGCCTCTTCGGAAATCTACAAACACAAAAGCATGAGATAAGTGCAAAGTATTAGCTGAGGGACTGTAACACTTCAAAGAGACATTGCCACCATGATGGAATTTCCTTAGCAATGAGGAAAAGACATTGCTTAGAGTAGAGGAAGAAAATATCATTCCTTCTTGTTCACTCAGTGAAAGCATAATTGTAAATCAGCCTTGACCAGATGACATGAGAAGAAGAAATGCTGTTCCTAAAGTTGCTTAGAAATCAGTGTCGCTAGCACTGACTGCTCCAAACAGTTGTTTTTAAACTGGGGACAGTAAAATTACAGTCCCTGCCATGCACACCACAGATAATGTAACCAAACTGCTTCTATTCTGAAAATTAAATGCAAAATTAAATGCAAGTGCTCTCAAAGGGATGAGTTTATATTCATTCAATGAACAGCCACAGGCAATTGATCACTGAACATATACATTAGAAAAATGCCCTTTCTCTGCAAGCAGGTGGTTTCAACTATAGACCCTGTAGTGCTACTAGAAGGTGCACATCCTAAGACCTGTGGTGTTCTGTCCATTTATGCCAGTGGGAAGTCTATCCAATTACAGTCAATGTGCTTATCATTGTTAGAGTCTCTGTAAAACACACACACACACACACACACCACGGGTTGGAGGAAATTACAAGCAAGCCATTATAATGATTAAGTAACCGAGCAACCTCTTGATAAGTTCCAAGTAATTTAGTTTTCCCTGGAGCCACACTGTTGAGTCCATAGAGAGAGCAGTGCCAGCAAGACAGTGAGGGTCTGGCTGGGAGAGCAGCCATCCTGCAGCTCTGCTCGTGCATGCAAAGAGAGTTTCTGGAACATTCACCTCCTTAATCACGCGTCCACTGAGCTCACTTTTTAAAGCTACAATTATGTTACATGCTCCTGCCAAAAAAGCAGCTGACACATGATGAAATTTTAAAGAATTCTATTTCCTCTCTGACTACAGCACTTGTCCTGCCCAACATTACTGTTTTTGACAACTTCATAGAAAGGCATTCAGTTCCTGTAAATAAAGATTTGCAGAGTGAGCACCTGGATGGCAGATCCCAGGTCTGTCAACTTTCCTCTTTTAGAACACTGGTTTTCAAGAAACAGGCAACATTCTGCTGAGACAAAGAGAGACACCAACAGACCTCTTTATATTAAAACCACTTCTTAGTTCAGTCTTGGCAATTAAGAAACAAAGTCTTAAAGATGGATTGCAATTTAGCTAGGAGCAGACCTGCACGAGAGGCACATGGAAATGAGCTTCCAGAGAAACCTGGCTTAGCATCTGGAAGTACCTACAATGCTATGTTACTCTGACACAAGCCCATAAAATCCCAGTGCCCAAGTAGCGCTACTCTATATCCACAAAAATAACTGCACAGGACCTACAGGCAGACCTGTTAGACAATTTCAAATGTCTCTCATCACACAAAGAAGTACCCAAAAGGTTGGAAGGAAGGAAATGGGTATCAAAGCACAGGAAGTTCGCTGTGCTTTGAGAACAGCAGGTTCCCTGCTCAGTGACATCAGCTCCTTGGAACCATCATCTCCAGTACTCAAGTGCACCTTCAGGTGCCAGATACTTCTCCAACTCTGACCCTAAACAGACTTCAGTTGCTAAGGAATGACATCTTCACAAGTGTTCTCCTCATCTTCATCCGCAAAATAATCAGATTCTGGTCACCCTTTTTTTTTGAGGGTCAGATGTTCTACTTATAAACACCTCTTAACTTGCAGGAATATAGCAGCATCCCTGTAACTTATTTCACATTATATGGAACCGTAGCAATGAGATAGCAAAGCCTTCCAGTTTTAACCACAGCCCACCAGTTAATGGTACATAGGCAAACACAGTTCAGAGGCAAATGAAGTTTTAGCCAAAGGTGATGAGTGGCACTGTGCCATTTTTCTAAATGGGAGAGAAGCAAACACCAAAATCTGAAACTAACGCAATTTTCTATGTTTTTCATGGAAGAAAACAAATATTTGGCTATAAAAGTAGATCTGCTCTTTCAAAAAAAGATATGAGTGGCATTTTTGTGTGACATTATGCTGGCCCATCACTACCATCACTGAAGTCAAAGGCATGGGGAGACAGCAGCTGATTTCAGTAGAGCAAGGCTAAACCTGTGTTACCTGCCTTTAAAGACCCAGACTCTGCCCAGAGGGTCCTCCACATCAGAGGCTGGGCAAAATCAGGGCCCAAATAGCAGAACTTCAAGAAGGAAGGAAGTAGGTGAAGAAGAGACTGCAGGGAGTTTTGATGAAAGGGGAACTATCAGTCCGTGGAGAAGCTACTAATAGAAATACTCAGGGAGCAGCCCTGGGTCCATCTTCTTAAATGTTTTTGCAAGTGATCTTGATATGCAAAGCAAGAGTGCTGCTGGTATTTGCTCATAGCCTAAAGGAGACAGGCCCCCATTTTTGTAGGAGAGGCTTGCAAAGCCAGGAACTGGAGGAGCAAGGTGACAGGAGACACTAAAAGGGGATTAAATTCAAAGCTGCTCAACACAAGATCATATATTTGTGGAATAATAGTGAGAACTGCTACCATAAGCTGAGAGCTCATTAACTGGAGATGGCTGAGGAGAAGAAGCAGGGAGCATTAGTTAATTATAGGATGACTTAAGCTACCAGGTGATGCAACTATGAGAAAAAGCAAATGTGATCCTAGGATATGTCAGCCAAGATATTCCCAGAGAAGTCAGGTAGTGGTTGTCATGACATAAAGAAGTGGTGCAACAAGGAATAGTAATAATATAAAAATGGCTGCTCAGGCCAAGGCTTCTCCTAGCCCATTGCCCTTTCTTCAGCTGTGGCCAGAGTAAGAACAGGAAGAATAAGAATAGGACAAGCACATCTAAGACTTCCTTCTGATACTCTCACAGCCTTGAAACATTTTCAGCTAAGGGGATTTCCTTCGTTAATTGTCGTTTGACTATTAAGCAATCCACAATGGATTTTTCTGCTAAATGATTCTCAATCTACTCATGAGCCAGTGTAAATTTCTTGAACCCACTTTGTCCTTCTGCAAGGACTTCCTTGCATTAACTGCTTATCACATGAATAATCACTCCCTTTTTTTATGTTTTGAGCCTACTTTCAAATAATTTTGTAATGTTTCCCCTAATTCTTCTGCAGGATGTAACACAGAGCAGGGAATCCCCATCAACCTTTTCCCAAATTTTATAATCTTCTGTCATAAGTTCCCAAGAGACCTCTCTCTTTCGGGCCAAACAGGTCCCATGTATTCAATCAGTTCGTACCCCTGGTCATTCCTGCTGCCCTGCTCTCACATTAAGTAGACCCTTTCTAAGCTAAAGAGAGCAGCACAGCTTTCAAGGTTGGTTGAGTCACAGGTTGTGTCATGAAGATATGTCCTCTTTCTACTCCTAATAGTTCCTGTATTTGATGTGGATGGGTATTTTTATTTTGCTTTCAGATGGGTACAAATCTAGTGTTTGTATGCCTAATCTGATCATCCATGCCCAAGAAATATAAGCTTTACCTTGAAGAGAAACTGAAGTATAAAATCAAACGAAGATAATGAGCAACATGAAGAGCCCGTCATATGAGTTGAGTTTAAAAGAAAAGTTATGATTCCTCCCTGTACAAAGCACTGAAAACACCAGGAAAGGAGCAGAGTTATTGAAAATGAAAGGCAGTGTTGGGACAAAGATGTAAATTCGGTTTGGATGTAAATGAGGCTTGGATATAAACAGACTGTTGATTAGAACAAAGCCTGGAGACTCTGAAACAGCATCTCAACAGAAAAGAGGGTAAAAAATGAAATTAGTTTCAGGATGGGGCAGAGTCAGTTTGTGAAAGGTTGGTTACCTACAGTACTGGGAGATTCTTAACACAGGAAGGCCCCACCTAGGCATGCATTTGATAACATATGAGGTGCTTCACACCAGCTCCCTCTGCGGCTGTATTTAGGCCTTCCCAAGGGTGATGCTGCTTGCTTTCCTTCTAAGACAGAGTAGAATTCTTTGCACATAGACATCCAGAGATCTACCAAAATCATTCACAGAGAAGTAAAGGCAGAGAAAGCACGAAAGGCTGTAAAGCTTGCTGCTGGTTAGGGTTACAAGCCATTGCAAGATGAAGAATTAGCTTGAGCAGATATATGAGAGTAAGAAACCCACATTAATCCTACTGCAGAGCAATGTGGTGGGAGGAGCAGGCTACATAATCCCTAACCATTTAAATAATTCAATACTTATTAAATAGTTAAATCATTTAAGCAATTATTTATGGATTGACTAATCTCCTCATTTATTGTTCCTTGTGTAGACAATCTTCAAGTAACTATTACTGCAAATACCGGATCTTTTTATAGGTCAGATAACAGAAGTGTGTAACTAGGCACCAGATAGACAAAAAACCCCTGATTTGGTTTGGAATAAGGGGCTTTTTTGACAGTTTTTAGGTGCTTTTTTTTTCACCAGTCTCAGCATTTATAAAACCTCAGACTACCACCACACTAAAGAGAGAGAAAAAAAAAGAAGACAGAGCTGCCAGAAGTCTTCAGGATCACTGTTTTCCTTATCACTGATTTATGACTAAAACACTAGAGGATACACGCTGGAAAGCTAACTAGCCAAAGGTATTATTGTATACCCTGGCATAACATAGGCACATTTCAGAGAAGTGTAAAGCAACTTCAAGATGTTTCTTTTCTCTTGGGAAGTCAGAAAAGGGAAGATCACTTCCATATGCTCAAAGAGGTCCTGTCTCACAGGCAGGGAAAGTAAAAGTCTTCTTTACTAAATTGCCAGTAAAGGTGGCAACCCTGATTCGAAAGAGTGAGGCTAGTGCAGTGAAACTCTCTTTACCTCTGCTGCCAAACAGCAACCAGGCTCTTTAATGCCAAAAGGTTCAGCCTAGTGACATTGGTTGTAAGGCTATGCTTTAGTGCCAAAGTCACCCAGGCACAACCTACTGTTCAGAAGGACAAAGATTAGAAGCTGACTACAGGTAGATCTTGTTAAATAATCTTACAATGTGGAAATACGAAATATGAAAAAAATGATGTCAATTTTCTATAAGGAGCATGGAAAAACTGCATGTAAAGGTTGTTGAAAATTATTTTTACTTTGTGTATATAGGCAGTGCACAAATCATTTTGTTCTCAACAAAAATACACTTTCCCCATCACAGAAGTGCACAAATGTGGGTCTGATAACAACACTGTAATTTTTCTTTCAAGGCTACAGGAGGGGTGTATCACAAAGGCAGCTGCAGAGTTGCAGAGGTAAAGATTCACACCACCCACCTACAGACACCTCCCAAATGTACATGCATGGAGATCAGCAGAGCACAATACAACCTCTCTAAAACACAGTCCCAGTAAATTAAAATTCTTTAAATCTTGTTTGGAAAAAAAACAAACAACAACCAAGAAACACCCTCATGATTTCTGTTCTATTCCCACTGGGGCTGTGTCATCTCATCATCAAGAATAACAATAAAATCAATTCATTACGTTCCACTGAAGGCAGCCTCAGGAGAGAGATCAAAGAATAAGAGGAAATGAAAGCTGACCGACTTTATCACCTTTGGAGTCAGTCCCAAAGATCTCAAATTAATTTAGATTGGTGGGGCAGTGCATAAAAGCTGGCAAGTTCTTTTGCCAGTGCAGAGCCTCTATACAAACCAGTGAAGTGCTGTTTTCTCTGGGGCTTTTCAGTAAGCCAAACGTTTTTGTGAGCGCTAAGTACTTTTTCCTTTGCCCATTTCAAGTTTATTGTCATATACGGGAGGAATATTTTCATGTTTTCCTCTCGAATTCTGCAGGGAGCCATCCGTCTCTCCTGAAAGACCCAGTTGTGACATTTCTGCATGAAAACTCTTTCCCCGTGGAGGCTGCCGGCCATCAGCCCTTTCTGCTCCCGGCAGCAGCCCTGAGCAGTCAGCCACCCTGGAACACCATCCCAAGCAGACAGTGGTGCCCGCAGGAGCTGGGGACTGCCCGCAGCAAACCTTCCTCTCTGCTCAGGAGAGGAAAGCAATTCCCCAAAGCTGCAAGTCACAGGGAATTCACCAGGGTTGCTGCAGCACAGAAACTCTCTGGAAAGGGCCTGTGACCCAAGGGGGCTGCTCACATGCGGAGCACAGATCCTCCCTCCACTGATTACAGTGGGCAGCACAAAACCTGACTCCAACCTCTCTCCCCTCACCCACAACATGCACTGGAGGTTCCTCACCCTGCCATTTATTTTGTCTCTTTCCTATGAATTTTATTTCAGATGCTTGAGAACATCCTTCAGAGCGCTGGTTTTCCCTCCAGACTTTCCTTGCCATGCCTTATTGTATTTCATTTTCAAACCAGATCACTATTTCCTTTTTCAGCCTTTGTTTTAACACCCAGGCCCTAGACAACCAGATATGAGACTGGCTCTGTGCAACTTCTGTCTTATCCCAGGCCAAATTTCACAGCATCTGTGGCACCACATGCCAGAGAGAGAGAGATTCTGATAGACACCTTCCCTTCCCTTCCATCACTTCCTTGGCAAATAGCTGCCTCTTGGAAACACCCAGTTAGTCAGTGGATCCCATTAGCCCTGGTGATTCAAAGCTGCGTAATCTGCAGCTGCAGACAGGCACTGCCTTTTTCCTTTCCACTGTGTGCAACTCTCCGGATGGCATGAAGGTATTTAGCATCTCTGACCTGATTTCTTAGCAGCCAGCAGTGTGGAGCCTAAGACTACAAGGCTGCAGCATCTCCTTCAAAAAGAGATGTGCTTGATACCTTAACACCTTCTGCATGAGCTGTAGAATGCTTTGAACTGTGTGTTTTAGAGAGGCTTCCAGGTATCGAGGCATTCCTCACCGTATGATCAAGCCCCACCACCGAAACCAGGGCCCTGTGAAAGGACTCTCTTTTCAGCTACTCATGGAACATCCAAAAAAAAAAATTTAATTCCTTCATTCAGCCTCAGTTCTACATTCAGCAGGAGGTAAAACCTCATAAAAAATTGTATTTTATGGAATAGCTCCTGATCTTCCAACTTGACTTCTTAACTTATCAGCTGAGGACTCCCACAAGGGAGTCCCACAGTACAAACTTTACATATCCTACTATTTAAGACAATTTCTAAGGCTCAGCCATGAAAGAAAGCTGCTCTAAAGAGCTAAGAAAAGGTGAATTTACTGCCATCAGAAACCTATACTCTTCACAATCAGTTTGAAAGCCAACACTTTCTTTCACTAGCTCCCTCACCATGTTGCCTCACTGGAGAGCAGCTAATATTTGTGGAAGTTCTCCCTGCCTGTTACTTAGCATGGTGGAAATACATCATGAATAAGCTTCAGCATGAACTGTGTGCTCCAAAAAGTGAAACTCTGTCCTAAGTCCATCTTTTGATCCACAGGCATTCAAACTTGTGTGCAAATAAAAAATAAAAAAGTTGGGATTTTTTTTAACTGTCTGACAGCTGCTCCTGGACTCGAATGCGAGGAGTCATTTGTCCCAGTGCAGCTCCTGATGGATAGATCCACATGATCAAAACCACTTTCAAAAGCAAAGTATAGTCAGGCTGCTGGCAAGCTTAGAGGACAGAAGGAAAGAGAGACAGAAGGACTTTTCAGCTGCTTTTCCTGGTGGTCAGTTCAGCTGAGTGTCAAAGTACAGCAACAGTCTAAAGCAGAGATGCTGTCACAGGCGCATGCCAGCCTGGCCTGTAAATAAATAAAAGGCATCATTTTCCTCTTCTATGAATCTGGCACTTTTCACCAACACTAAATTGACTTAAAACCTTCCAAAGGAAAAGCCTCAGTGTTTAATTCCTCTGGCTAGCCTTAGATTCTTGGCCCTACTTTTATTTTCCATAACATCCAGTTTATTTCTTTTGACGTTTGTTATCCTTCAAAAATGCTATTGTAATTAGATCATGACACTCTACAACTATCTCCAAACTTATATATTCCCTTTCATTTAAGAGACTTTATGTGTAAATTTCATGAGGTTTTGAACAATGTTATCTTGAAAGTACACTGTGTTCAGAGCCAGCGTGAAAGGAAAATAAACTCATAGAAAATAAAAAGCAATTCAAACTTCTACCCCAAAACTCAAATTAAACTCTTTTGATCCTCCAAAATAACTTACTTGATTTTATTTATTTTCCCATTCTTCTTTGCTTCCTCTGTTCAGACTGGGAGGAAAACATTGAAATACTGCATGAAAAAGCCTACTTTTTACTGTATTTTCAGCTCTGCAAGGAATGGAAAATTAAAGAGAAGGCAGTGTGGCCTGAAAGTAATCTCTGTTCATTCACCTCAGGAAAGTTGTCTGACTAAGGGCTGTTATGTAATAAATTATCTGAAATACGGATCTGTCCATTTCAAACTGATGTGATTCCACAGACTCACCTAAGGTCACTCCCTGGTACTGCCAAACTCGTTGCTCCCCAAATTACTTTGAGTTCAGCCTCACATAGTTCACCATCAAGTAGTTCTCTCTTCTCTTTTTTTCCAGAGTGGCTGTGGCCTAAACCAGAAGACTGTTTTCTTTCCCCAATGAAATTCATCTGCTGAGGAAACCTCTCCAAAAAGCAAGCAAACTAAATAGCAATTGGCATTTAAAGATGAGAGGTTCATGCTCAGTCTTTGTCCCTAGGTGCCCATGACAGCTTGGGAGTCTGGCTAGAACCTCTTTCTAACTGCTGGCTACCAGCCTTGAGGGCCCGTTTCCACATCAGCATCCAGGGATTCATCCAAACATTTCCCCCCAAATTTATGTATGGGCCAGAAGGAGGTGCTGGCCTTGACTTGGCAAAGCTTCACGACCAATTGCACAAACACACCTTCAAGATGCTGAATACAAGAGCAAATGAATGCCAGGCTGAGCTGCTCTCAAGCAAGCCCAAAGAAAGAAGAAGCAGGAAAAAAAAAAGCATTCAAGAAAAAATATTAGAACCAGCTCCAGTAATGTTCACACTGCCTTTGTATACTAATGGCATGAAATTTCTGCAAACCAGTGATCCCACCAAAACAGGGTAGTGTTATACAGAGATCCCAAACACCAAAACAAGCAACTGAGTCCCAGAGGTGGTTCCTTTTACCACAGACACATTATGGGGTCCAACCGCAATCACCCACAGACCATCTGGCCTACCTGATCCTGCTGCTACACAATAGCCCACTGTGCTGGATATGACTCAGATTTTATGTTCATGCTGTGGGTATAGAATCTCCACCTAACCTGTTCAAACTGGCATCTAAATCACACTTGCCTTGTTGGCTTGATTTCCTTGAAGTTTCAAACTACACTCAGGCTCCCAACTCTCTCATCCCCATCTCAACCACCCCATCCCATAACAAGGCATCTAAAGCCAGCATTTCTAGATGCTAAAAGGACACCAAGTATGTTTCTTAACATGCTGAGGAGAGAAGAGACCTTTTTCTACCATTGATATGCTCAACATTTAGGAGCCCAAACCAAGCTCCTGGGACTTTTAAAACTGCAGAGAGTTTAAGGCACTTGGCTTGATCAATTGCCAAAGAAATCTGTTAATTTGGCAATTTGTTTCATGCTGATTGGTAGATTTCAAAGCAGATGGAACTAACGCGCCTTTTTGGCGCATTTCTTAGGTGAAAAGCAGCTTTCTTGGGCCTGCCTGTGAGTTTGTCCTTCCCCTTTCAAACAGACTGCCTTTAACATCCAGTCACTGGGTCTCCTTGCCCAAACCGTCAGCAGTTCCTCTGAAGCTGCTTCTTCTCCCTGGTCTCTGCATTCCCCCAGTCCAACAGGCATGTTCTGGAGAGTAGCCCTGCAGCGAAGAGTAAACGAAAACCCTGGAGGGCTCACAGGATCCACATGAACGCACCCAGTCTCCCCACAGTGAAACTCCTACAGTGTCCCAGTGATCTCCGGCGGCTCTCACGCAATAGCCTCGTTTTTAGACACACTACCTAGTGCTCACGCTCACGTTTCTTAAACCTGTGGGTAGTGTTGATTCAGCCTGTACTTAATGTAAAACTTCTTAGAGTATTAAAAAAAAAATCCTCAAGCATGTCATCTAATAATTAAGATAACTATTTCAGGCAATTTTGGGGTCCTTTTCTTTGACATTCGGGTTGCCCCACAGGGCCAGTTGGCTTCAGAAATGAAGGATCAGTTCAGTATCTTTAGGATAAAGCTGCAGCTGAAATCCACAGGCATTTTTTCTCAAAGATCAAAAGGAGTGACCACTATAAGGCTGAAGGTCTCCCCTTTAAAACCTCCTTTTCTTAATCCAGTCTAGTCTCCAAAAGCAAACAAATGGTAATATCATGAATACCCTTTTCTGCCAAACAGGTTTGTTTCCTTCCTCTGCTGATATCCAGTACAACTCACAGCATCAATTCACCACTAGAAGGAAAGGCTGTGAATGAGCAGGAGTTCCAGAGGTTTCAGCTCCTCTCACCTTTTAGGGCACTGGAGTAATCCTCAAAACACGGTTCCACACCTGTCAGTTTGATGCCCATCAGGGGGAATCTGATGTCCTCTTGTACTTTTCCTCTTCTGAAACAAAACAGTTCATACTGGGAGGAAATTCATCCGGGCTTAATTCCCCCAGCGTAAAACTTGATGACTTTTTGGGTGTTCTACGAACAGATCAGAGGGACTGACTGTGTGCTTCGTACAATTCGAGTAAGTGCAATTCGGGTTTAACAAATGTGTGAAAACAATAGAAGTGCAAAGTTCCTGGGAATGACACTGATCTCTTTTTTCTACTGTTGAGGGAATTAAAGGGGATGTTCTTTCCAATTAACAACAGTAGTACAGTCAGTATGTCTTAGGGTCAAAATGCTCCTCCAGTTTCCGCAAGTACAAGATGGAAAGAATTTCATGAGACATTATCAGAAAGAATTCACAGTGAGATAAACACCTACTTCTTCCATTTGTTTTCATTCAGGCTTGACTTGTCACTAGCAATTATGACAGAGGATGTGATAAATGTCCGTTCAACATCTGTAAGAACAATATACTTTACCTAAACATGAGAACACACAGGAAAAAAAGGATAATCATAAGCTAATTACTTCTTTCACTAATTGTTGCTCCTCTGAGTCACTGTTTCTATGAATTGTCTCACTTTTTTTTTTCCTTCAGGAATGAAGCAAAGGGATATTTCAACCTTGTCATGTTTCTTGCCTTGAATCTTTTTCTTTTAAGGGTATTTATTTTATTTCTCCTTGACAAGAGTTTGTTGATGTTCCAAAACCTATACTTGAATTTTCCAGCTTTCATAAACCTATTTAATGGCTAAGAAGAGGTAAAATACCAAAATGCTGTGTTTTCTTTCACCCAAATGTCCCTCCTGTGGAGCTACACTCTTTTCGTGGAGTTGGATGGAGCTTGAATTACAATTTAGGCTTTCAATTTAGATGCTTTACTCCTCTTTCACCTGCTACTTTTCCAGGGGATGGAAGAGCTCTTCTGACACAGAGATAGAACCTGTTCTAGTTTGCTTTCATACCTTAGCAATGGGTGAAACATCTCGAGCAGACCACCTTCTTACCATTCCTGAAGGAAAAATAAACATTATAGTTTTGAAGTCTTGACACTTCCCACTGCCAGGAGAATAAAAATCACACCAACAGCCCTGGAGAGCAGGTGCCATAGGTAGGTGGTGAGGAAAATGACACAGGCTCTGTTGGAAGACTACAATTGATGAACCAGATACATTTAGAAAAGTTGACATTTCACTGAGTTGAACATTTCCATCATGAACTGTTGTGGTTCTTTCATCAAAATGTCTGTGTAAAATAGCAAAACTGAACAAACATTTTGGAGTCTTGTAATTACCAAGGGAATTTTACAGACGCAGATACTTGTGCTGCTTCTGGGTATATTCTGTAGAGCCACATGGGCTCTCAAGCCCACCATCATACTGTCCAGAAATGGATCCATGTATCATGCCAGACATTTTCAGGGGTTTGTGCTGCTAAGTAGGGTTTCTACTTACCTTATTATTTCATTTTAAATTACAAAGTCTAGATTCTGCAGGTAACTGTGTAACTCCTGTGGTACTGAGTGCTCTCCCATTCTCTTGGCTTCCTAAAAAGTGCAGGATTCTCAGTGTTTTACAGTAGATTCTCACCAACCTGCTGGATTTACCCCTTGATAAAAATGTACTGTTTCTAAGTAGGAAACTCAGGTCTGTCATTTACTTAACATTTGAGAAATGTGAGAAGTTCTGTATATTCCACAATCTCTGGGGAAAAGAAGATAAAAACCCACCAACTATCAACAAATGAGCAGGGGCAAAATAAACAAATTGCTCTTTAGAAGCTGCACAGTCTAACAGTTACATAGCAATTTGGAGTTATTGTCAACAACCCTATCGCCTTGGAGACTGGCTGTCGCTGCAGAGAAATATTAGATGGGAAATTAAGGTTAACAAAGGGTTTCCTACTGTTGTTCCTAGTAATATAAGCACTTTACACATCAGTTCTAATTCTGTTGAACTGGGAAAAAGGAAATGGGAGAAGAAAATTTAAACAGGGACCACCCATTGAAATTAGAGGTACCTCGTTCTCACTAAACTCACTTTCCCACCAGAAAATCGCTGCTGCAGCCTTACTTCACCTTGGCTGACTTGTTTGTAGCCAATTTCTTGATTGCAGTTGCTTTAAAGTTGCGTGATTTTGCCGTTAACCCAAGTTCCGTAGCTGTTTTTCAGCAAGGTCGTGCTTCTGTTCAGGTAGAAACGTGACATGGCAATGCCCTCAAAGACAGGACAAATTGTTTATCCAAAAGCTGTCTCAGGCCTGATGCCGAGAAGCAACGTGCGAGCCCGACAAGCAGTGCCATTGATGCAATGCTGTGTCAGCACTGCTCACCCCCGTGCACACCAAATGTTCCAACTGAATGTGAACTCAAGCCTCTTGGTAACAGCTGTGTTGTGTTTTGCTTTCCAGCAAAACTCTGACGTGAATCAAGTGAAAGACAAAAATTCCCAATTCTCTTACACAGATGCATCAGCAGTAATGAAAACATTTCAAGAGGTCTAGAAATTAATTTCCAGTCAAAGACTGCCTTTTCTGCTCTTTTCCCCAACTACTGTAATGCTGCCATCTTGCACTGAGAAACCCTCAGGTGTTCAGGGATCATACTCCCAAATCCACATTAGTATGAGTGGTTATGGTTCTCCATGTTCCCACATGCTTAGGAAAAACAAGTTGGTTACATTGAAGTAGAAGCACCACGGTGTGCCTGCTTAGGGCATCTTTATCAGGGCCCTGAGAAGGAGTAAACATTTCCCAGGTCAGGATCCTGTCTGAAGAGAAAAGCCTCTCACCCTTCTCATTCACATGGAGAAGAACATACCCAGCCTTGGACACTGGACTTCACTGATTACAGTTTTCCTTGTTCAGTCAGTCCCTCTCCTTCTCTTCAGCCACAGAGCTGACTCCAGCTGTCTTCCCATACGCTCCCTCTTTGCTAAATCCTTCATCCACTGAAACTGAATTTCTCAGCCTCCCAACACTGTTTCTCTCCCCTCTTGCCACACCTGGACCTGCTGAGCTTCGTACAAACCTCCCCATATTTGCTAGGACGGCTTTCTCCTCCATACTACTGTGGCATCAGGAAAAGATCACACACAGGGGAGTTGTTCTCCGTTCTGCTCTCACTTCCAGCAGCTGTCCATAGCAGTTCAAGACACCGTCACAGGAGATGCTTTCCAGCCCACCACAGACGCAGATGCTCTGCAGAGATGGAGTCTGCACACAAGGACATTGCCAGGGCTGGAAGTTGGCCAGTCAGGAAGGTGTCTTCAGGAGATTTGAATTCTAAAAAGACCTGCAAGCTTCTACCGTGCAAATTTGTGCAAAATGCATATTTCACATGACTTGTAACTTGAATATACTTGGAGAGATTTTCAGAGGGATGGAAAAGAGCCATTTTTTATAGAAAAGCAACCATTTCCTACAGTATTTTGAATCTCTCCTACAAAGCAGAGGGAAGAATGAAAATGAGAGCATTAAGAAAAAAATCCACTGGAGTGATAATAAATTTTACCTTGAACTCTTCTTTGAGGGGGGAAAAAAAAGCCATTCTGGCTTCATTTGCCTGTTACATTATGGCCGCACACTGCACTGAAAATTTCAGCCTGCCTGGTTGAGCCTTGAGAACGTGTGTAATAACTAAAAACATAATATTGAGCTGCCAGGTATCACATGACTTTAATGATAACCAAAGCTACCAGCCCCACCTATAATCACATCTTTAAAAGAACCGAAACGAACCAGCCGTTTCTAACCTCTTTATGTTCATTATTACTATGCCTTTATTTTTTTCCCGCTTGCCACTCATCTCCAGCTCCTCCCATCCCAGCCTGAGTACAATGTGAAAAGACCAGTCACAGCCTGAGGGCTATGATTGTTTACTAGGACATGTACACGGAAGATTTCACTACATCTGGCCATTTAATGCTACAGCACATTGTACAGTAACATCGTAATATTTTCAAGCAACTGTGTAATGCTCTATTCTTTCTGAATCAGTCAAGAGTTTCATTATCTAAATCCATGTGAGAACACAGGAAGCTGTGTTTCCCCAACTCCTGAAATATCTGCCTCAGGAAGGAAGGTATATTGTCTTTTTGATGCCGCTGTTTTGCTTGTGAGGTGGTTCTGAGTGCCTGTTTTGCAACAGCACTATAAAAGCAAACTAATTCAAATCTTCTATGGAAATGCTATGTTTGCTAGACAGTTTGCATCCTTTTAACTCAAGGGTGACTAGATCTTGAGCATATCTCTAATGTTATCAAAATCTCTATGATCTGAGGAGCTCCAAAGTATGATTGTTGCAGTGTGAGCTGCAGTAGGAAATTAAAAATATGAAAATGATACGCTGCAATTCAATCACCCCATGTTTTTGTTTTAAGAAAGGGAAACATACTTCCTGAAAATCGTTGGCTAAGTACAGGACAAAAAAAAAAAAATCCTACATTAATCTTTCCTTTTAGTGTGTGAAAAATGATATATGTGGCAAGGGATGATTTTTATGACCTCTGAAGGCATGAAAGCAGAGCTGAAATAATAACGATTATCTAAACTTCAATCTTCCTAACTCGGCTACACAAATCCTACTCCAGGCACCAGGATTTTGATCTAACTAATAAAAACTAAAGATACAGAGATTCAGCACAGTTAGCAAAGCAATACCAGACAAGTGCAAGTTGCTGACATGGTAAATCTCAATTCGCAAGTGTAAATCACCATATTTCTGTGAAGTTAAATTTCTTGGACTTAAAAGGAGGCTAGCTTTATAAGGCTTCAAAACAGTTTTTGAAAATTATGCTCTTTTTTCTACTCTCTGCTCTTTGTTCCCTACCAACAAGAGACACAGTTCAGAGAAGCACTTACACATGTACAACGAGACAACATCAACTCCCACTGCCAAGTCCCACTAGTGTCAGCTGGGAACTGCATTGGAATTTACACCACCCTAAACTACCCCTTCGACTGTTTGGGTTTAGACCTGGGAAGAGCATTGCCAGCCAGGCAAGGGAGGGGATTGTCCCACTCTGCTCTGTACTGGGGCAGCCGCAGCTCGAGTGCTGGGGGCAGTTTTCGGTGCCACAGTATAAACAAGACATTAAACTATTAGAGAGTGTCCAATGGAGGGCCACAAGGATGGTGATGGGCCTTGAGAGGGAGCTGTGTGAAGAGCAGCTGAGGTCACTTGGTCTGTTCGGCCTGTAGAAGAGGAGACTGAGGGGAGACCTCATCACAGTCACAACAGTGAGGGGAAGAGGAGGGGCAGACCTTGATCTCTTCACTCTCACAACCAGTGACAGGACCCAAGGGAGTGGCCTGAAGCTGTGTCAGGGGAGGTTTAGGTTGGGTATTAGGTTCTTCACCCAGAGGTGGTCGGGCACTGGAAGAGTTTCCCAGGGGAATGGTCACTGCACCAGCCCGACAGAGTTCAAGAGCATTTGGACAATTCTGTCAGGCACGCAGTGTGATTCTTGGGGATGGTGCTGTACAGGGCCTCTCGGGAGTTGGATTTGATGATCCCTGTGAGTCCCTTCCAGCTCAGAATATTCTGCGATTCTGTGGTACTATTAATTACCATGAGTGCAGGCAGAGACAAGCAAGCTTTGAGAGAGTTGTCAGCGACTCCCCTTCTGAGCACCACTTTAGTCCCTAGGGAGTAGCAATAAGGACAGAAAAGTGACCAAGAAGCAGTGCAAAGCAGGTAACTGAGTCCACCAAGGAGACATCTCCCATGACAAAGGGGGATGTGGTCAGAAAGAAGTCAATAATCAGGAAGAATTTTTATACAAGGAAAAGGAGCGCTGGGGATCCGAAGCCCTGCTTGCAGCCTGCCATGCAGATTGGCACTTATTCCTGTGGTGAGAACACAAGACAGCTGTAAGCAACAGCTTAGCCTAGTGCTCACCAGTAATTCAGGAAATTTCATACTCACCACATCTACTGTTCTCATATTTACTGGTGTGGGAGAGCTGGCATGTTCTAGCGAGGCTAGTTGAAAGGGATAATGCTTGAAAAAGGTGAAAAATGGAGTTTTCTTCTTGGACTCATAAATATATGTTTTTAGAAAGGCAAGATGTTACTGAAGTTTACAGGATAACTTCTCCCCCTGCTACTCATTAGACTGGATAAACATTTCACAGCAACAAAATAGTCTAGAAATTGCCCTGGCTCTGGCAGTCCATATCACTTGTTACTCTTTCTCTCTCAGCTTGCAAAGACAACTTGATTGCTTTTAAAATTTCACATATCCATCTTTATACACAGTCAGCATTGGTCTACTGGTATAAAATAGGGAACAAAAACCCTGAAACATTAAATATAGTGCATTTGGTCCATGTATATGACCAAATCAGAAATCTCCAGCAAAAACACACAAAAGGCTGCTGAATAAGATAGAACAGTCATTCAGGACTCCTTAATATATTCTCCCATGGATATATTTGTCCTTTATAATTCAGTTTCTCCACTGTCTAATTATCTACAGACAATTTAGTCTTGGGTGGACTACAATAGGTTCTGCTTCAGCTCAGCCAAGACAGAATCATAGATGGTTGGTACAAGGCCAGCAGCAAAGGAGTAGGAGATTGCTGAACTATTTTTGGGGTCACTTCTCTTCCTGCAGTGGGTCCAAGCATAAAGTAATCTTACCTTTTTATGTTCAGCACATGTCCAGGTCTGAGGTAGAAGTTTTTACTTCCCTGCTTAATTCAAACATCTTTGAGATGTGAATAATCACCAGCTCACCACCTGTGCAGGGTCCAGACATGGCCTGCCTTCCCACTCTCTGTCCTTCTAACGTCACTGGTTCTGTCCTTTTTTCAAGATCAGATGCTACAGACAATGCTTTCTACTGACCAAATTTTCTGATGTATAGTTAAGCATAAGAGCTTGGTTTTCACTACTTTGCTTCAACCTCTTTACTTAGGAGGACCGGAAATTGGGGTAAAATCCTCTTCAAGTGCTTTTGAAAATGACAAGTCTACACTCCGCAGTTCAACCAGTGTGATACTGCTTGTGCCTGGGAATATACTGAAAGAGGGCTAAACTGAATGCCAGGAGACCTCCATTATTACAGTGCATTAATACCACAGATTTTAACTTCTCTGTAATTCTTACATGCAGCTTCCTGTAATGTCATAAGGTCCCTATTGTCTTGAGCAGAACAGAGTCTGGTACTTTCCTCCTTTTTATAACATACTTGACATTTATACTACCATCAAAAGCTTTGAGGTTTTCTTACAGAAGCTCTCAAAGCCTTGCTTCCTGTTCTGATCTACAGGCAGACATAAAATTCACAGCAGAGCAATATGTGCACCAGCAAGCTCTCAGTTTCGAAAGTGTTTCTGTGTTTTAGAGCTGGTTTTTTTCATTTTGCCTCTCCCAACATTTCACTATTGGCTGATACTCTGTTTGAAAATCAGCATCAAGGTGGTCTTAAGCTCCTCTTGGGGCGAAGGTAGACTTTCAAAGTATTATCTGCCAGACACCAACACACACTTCAAAGGAGATTCTTGGAGGCCCTGTATAACCTTTCCATTGCCTGGTTTGCTTTTTCCATCACCTCTTCACCAGAGCTAAAATCTGCTTTGGGGTGTTCATGTGGCAATCAACATTCTACATTGTGAGCTGGAAGAGACCCAGGTGGTGCAAGTTCTCACCCTAAACCTAAAGGTTCTCCCTGATGCCTCGATCTTTCTGCCAAACCATGGGAAGAGTCCACCTGATTCACATACACAACACAAGTCCAACTTCAGTGGCTTCACTCCAGACTTGGAGTCCCTGGCTGGCAAGAACATCCTGCTGTGTAGGCGTTAAGGGTGACATGAGCTTTAGCTCCTGCCAGCAGAGACACGCCTGGATCCTCCCACAGAGAGCACCCAAGCTGTTCGCAAACAACTATCCTGGAGAGCAAATGTTCCATTCCCTCTACAGGTTTCTCGACATTTTTAAATTTCCTATTGTTCCCAGAGAAGTAACTCCTGGATTATAGCCCTGCTTGGTGGAACACCTTCCCCTAGAGCTAGGAATATGTTGAGTGTGTGAATAATAGAAGGACCTTGGCAACAGCTTCCACCGGATAATATCCATTTCCTCCCACTAAACAACTCCATTTCCATCAAAAAATATCCTTAGAAGGGTATTTTTCATTTAGATAGTTGTGCTGTCTCCAAGATCAACCAGTCAGACAGGTCTATAGGTTATTCCTTTCTCTAAAATTTTTTTTTCACCCAGATACATCCTTATAACCCAAAGGCACGACTAAAAAGCCAGTATCTTCAACATCGTTAAATCTTTTGCAAGGGATTTAAATTCAAGACAATAAACTAATGTAGTCAGTGGGCTAACATAAACTAGGTTAGTTTTCACTATCTAGCTTCTGGCAGAGACTCTGCCAAATTTATTTGAACTGTTTACATTGTAGATGGCCCCTTAATTACCTGTGCAAAAATCTAGCAGCACATCTTGGTCTACACCCTTTTTTTACAGCAAACAGCAATGCCTTTCAGTGTATCTGAGTGGCTGCAATAATTAAGCCTGTTTTGCCGGAGTCTCTGGGCTGCAAACAGCTAAGGACACTCAACTCATTCTAGTCCATCTGTAGGTCCTAAGACAACCACCGAGCAGACCTAGGTTCCTGGCTGGTTTTTATTCCCATGGATTATTTCAGAGTCATGAGGAGTGTAGCAGCAGAGTCCATCATATCTAGTGGTCTGAGGAGTATTTCAGAGAACAAATTAGTATGCTGTGATCCTGTTCACAAGGGGAGATTGTGGTCAAAGGGCTTGAAGAAGGTGGACTACTCCCAGTTCACAGAAGTGAAGACATCACATTGCAAGTGGCAAATCTGATGTGCCAGTGGAATACAAAGGGTACTTATCATGGCCTCAGAGATCATTAAGATCCACAAAGTGCAACTTAAGAACCGCTAACTTAGGCTTTAATAATGCAGACAGTCCATATATGGCTTAAAAATTTTTGTCTAAACTTTTCATTTTTATGGATCTGCAGACAAAGAGCAACTTTTCTCACAATCACTGCTCACATTCTAAAGCTAGGTTTCCAAGCTTCCCACCCAGCATTTTCAGGTTACCAAAGGAAGGAAACCTCTAACACTACAACTCTTCAGTAATAAAAATGTTTGTTGACTAGGATAATCAAGACAGTCCAAATGCTTGTATTTCTGATTAATTTGTAACATAACTTCTGCATGACTCCACTCAGAATATTAGTGCTGTGCTAGGCAAGGTACTAGGCAAGCTAAAGACAGACACACATCAGGATTTCAAAAATCCTCAGCACTCAAGGGTGAAAGAAAATTGGACAAATTGTAATGTCAAATTAGTACCCCAGGCTAATGGATAAATAAATAGGTCAACCCCATTCTACCAGTCTGATGCTGACCTTAGTAAAATATCAACACAATTGACAAAAGGGTTGAGAACTATGTAGAATTATATATAGATAATGATAATCAACATATATATGGAAAAAAACTCCTATGAAATAAATTGATGTCCTATCATGACAGTTTTTTACTGCAGTAATATGGGTGGTAGAACGGCTTGAATATATATGAAGGATTTTGATGGGCACCAACATTTGCAGCGGAAAGAGAGAAGATGAAGAAATCAATAAAATGTGTGGTAAGTTTAATCAAAAACGTATTGTCAAAATGTCAGTGGCAATAGCCATCAAGAAACAGTCTTAAGGGATGCTCCATAGGCAGAGAATCCCCTCAGGCATCCATGGCTCTGACCAATCATGGGTCATGATTTGATAGCAAACTTGCAGTGCTGCACTTTGACCAAAACACAAATGCAAACTTTAGATCTTTGGACAGCTCTGTACTAAATCTGTTCTGGGAATCATAGGACTAATGCTGCTTCAGTGCACCTACTTCTGATGTCCAGGGGAACACTGGAAATCAGAGAGTACCTCAAAGACTGGCCAAGGTGTTTTAAAGGTGGGCCTTATGAAGATTACAACCAATCACTCCAATTTTTTCCTTGCAAAGATAAAGAAAGAAAACTTTACCACGGAACAGGAATTCATTCACTGTCAGAAAATATGAGGATAAGATTCACAGGCTGAAGGCAGAGGCAACTGATGCAGCACCTTCAGCAGATGTGGTTACTTTGGACTCCCTTTATAGCCCACAGACAAAAATGGGGTCTTGCAGGATGCAGTTCATCTACACCCATTTTAGGTACCTAACTTTGGATGACATTAATCATAGCCCAAAACTGCCCACGGCTCTTTCCTTACCAGAGAGAGAATCTGGGGTGGAGGGAAACAAGCTTGAATACCCCTTATGCAGAGATCTGAAGGTGGGAGGGAGATAACCCACCCAGCCTAACTGGAGGTCAGATTCACTTTTGACAGCACTGGGACAGCGCATCAAGAGTCAGAGTAGATTTCCTCCAGCAAAGGCATCTAAGTCAGGGGCAGAAGGTGCATTGCTGTTGTGACAAGTCCCATGGCCTGCATCATGCAAGTGGTCAGGCAGTGCTGCTGCAGTGCTCTTCTGGATTTCCATCAATATACGCTTGGCTAAATTTCTTGCGAGGTGGCTTGAATTCTTCACACGAGCAATCCCATTTATTTAAACCATCAGTCTTGGTTCACTGACTAATGTCATGTAACAATGGCTGTACTATGCAGGCTTAAATAAACATTGTACATGTGCTTGCACACACATATGTAAATACATGACACGTGTATGTTATACAAATACAGAGTTTTTACATTTATGACTGGATCTTGATCCAGAAATGAGCAAGCAGGAGACACATGTTCACTACGGTGTACTTGGATCTAGGCCGTTGGTGTCTTTCTGACACTTTCTTTGATGACCAGCAGATCAAGGGAGCTGATTCTACCCTGCTGCCTTGCTTTAGTGAGATCCCATCTGGAGTGCTACATCCATCTCTGGGGCCATCAACAAAAGAAGAATATGGGCCTGCTGGAGCAAGTCCAGAGGAGGCTCATGAAGATGATCAATAAGAGTGATTAAGGGAAGAACTACGAATGTGGACTAATTAGCTTGAGAAGTGAGGGATATAACGACAAATCAGGGGGTTGAGTAATAATTAATAAAAAAGTTATGTAATCTGTAACCAGTGAATGCTGATGCATTTGTTAAAATGCATAACTAGTGTAAAGTTTTGATGACTGGGGAGCCAACGCTTTGTGGGTTACCACCCAGCTCCCTGCTTTGCACAAACCAGAATAAAAAGTGGAAATAGCTTGCCTTGGTGTGTGAGTTGGTGCTGTGCACCAGGTAACAAACACCCATGTTTGGGACAATACTTTGGGCTATTCAGCCTGGAAAAAACTCTGGGGAGATCTTACAGAGAGGCTAGAAGAAGGTTGGAGAGGGACTTTTGAGAAAGGCATGCAGTGATAGAACAAGGGACAGTAGCTTTAAAATTAAAGAGGATAGGTTTGGATTAGATATTAGGAAGAAATTCTTGTGAGGGTGGTGGGACACTGGCACGGGTTGCCCAGGGAAGTTGTGGGTGCCCTGTCCCTGGAAGTGTTCAAGGCCAGACTGGATGGGGCTCTGAGAAACCTGGTCATGTGGAAGGTGTCCCTGCCCATGGCTGAGGGGTTGGAACCTGATGATCTTTAAGGTCCTTTCCAACCCAAACCGTTCCATAATTTGGCGATTCCGTGATTCACCAAGCGGATCCTTGCTTTAGCACAGCAGCAGTTTACATCTAGACACTTAGAGTGGTGAAGAGTCACCAGTTTGTTGACATAGTATTAAAAAAATTTGCAAAGTTAGTTGATACTGTCTGTTGATCCCCTGTGAAGCAGTGACCATTTTCCTCAACCTAGAGGAACAGGAGCAAAAGCAGAAACATATCAAAAAATACCATTTAAATTGTTTTTCTCAGTAACTAGACATAAGGTCTTGCCAACAGTTCTTCTTGGTTTGTCCATGCTCCTGGCAAAAATGGAGATTTTTTAAGAAGATACCTACAAATGCTGGCTACATCTCTAATTAAAACATTCACACCTGCTGCTTGTTTTTCTGCTCTTCAGGTTCCGCCTTGGTGAGAAGCAGAGGGTGAATGAAAGGCAGGAGTTACCTGGGCCAGTTCACATCTTGTGTTGCAACTTTGTGGGAGGGAACGCTTGCTCTCACTATTGTAAATTATGAAGAATAATTCCCTCATCTCTGTCTGGGGTGAAGCTGCCACTGAATTGCACACCTTTTCTTTCTGAAATCCAGAAATATCCAGGGCTATTACAGTCCTATATGTGACCAAGAAGCAAGCAATCAGCTTAACCTGTCCATGCTATTTTGGGTCTGGGACTCCCACTATCCTGGCAGCCGTAGGAACAAAGATAATAGAGCAATGGGATAAGAAATAGAAAGCGACATGGCTATTTTGAGACTATAAAGTGAAATCTGTTCTTCAGTCCAGCAGAAAACTCAGATTTGTTGGGTCACTGTTAAACCAAATAAGAACAGCTGCCTAACAAGAATCCCATCCAGTGACAAATGGTCAAGCTGACACATGGAGAGAGGATAGAGTTACTAAGAAAAGTTGCTCAGAGTAGAGGACGTCTGGTCACTTTCTGTCATGCCAGGTGGTAAAACAAAACCAAACCAAAAAAAAAAAAAAAAGATTTCAAGGTGAGGAGTTTTTTAGGCACTTTTTTAACCCTATGTTTGCTCTGAGTCCAAAACTCCAAGTTAGCTTAAGCATGTGCTGTGTTTACCAGCCCAGTTCCTCAAAAATATTAGGGGATGGCCACAGGGCTCCTCCAGTTTTCCTGTGCAAGGGTCTTGTACATACAGACCTCCATTTTACGGTGTGCACAAAGGTGAGAGGGAAGCTCTAGCCTAAGTAAACAGCCTCTGTAGAAACAAGATTTAGGCATTCATATGTATTTTCATCTGAAGAACTCAAAATATTTATAAGCTGTCATTAACTAACCTCTTAACATCCCCTGTGAAATAGGTTGGTAGCCCCATAGGTTTGGGGACATGGTATAGAAGCTCTGGAGTAATTTTTTTTCTTTTAGTTTTACCAGCCCATTTCAGTTAAAAGTGAGATGGCTGGAAGCTAAACAAATGCTGAAGCTGAGACTTTAAAACTGGAACACATTTCTGGATTTAGCAGCTTAAATTTTCCAACAAATGCAGTTTTATAGCATGAAGTCTCCGAAGCTGAACATCTCAGCCTTAAAGACATCAGGCTTAACCTATGCTTAAAGGTCCCTCAGCACCTGATAGTCTTCGCAGCTGCTGAGTTTTATTGCTAGAACCAGACAGTTCAAACTAGGGACATCAGCCAGTTTAATAAAAGCACAGCAAAATATCTCAACTGTGACCTATTTCAAGTACCATGTGTTACGGGCATGCTCATGCCTGCTCACAAAGCCATGAAAGCCAAAGTTTGGACAGGATGCTGGGCTGGAAACAGCAGCTTGCTACACCTGGTTGTGAAGCCCTTGTCCATTACAAGGAGAAGCCCAACTCTCTGACGGTGAAATCCACAGTATACCAACCACAGGCTCAAAAAATGCTAACAACACTGCACAAACCAAAACCAAAGGAAAGTAATGGGAGAAGGAAAAAGTCTCAACCTTCTCCTCCAAACAGACATTTTTCTTCAAAATTATTATGAGGAGCTAAGAGTAAACTTGAGCATGAGACTATGGTACGGTCTTACTTTGCACAGATCCATCCACGTCTAAAAGTAAAGGGCCTCCTAGAAATCTTTCTATACTGCAAATTAGGCATATGTTGGTTTCTGCTAGTTTCTGTAGGGGCCTAAACTGCAGAGCAGAGCTATCAGAGGGTGAGATAGTGGGTAGAGAGGATATGTCAGTTGTCAAGAACTCTCTCAAACAGATGGGAATGTGGCGGCTAGCATCATAAATGGGGCTAGACCTCTCAGACCAGAATTGAAAAAAGAAGCACTGGGGACTTTCCGTGCCAGGAATAAGTTTAGACCCCAAGTCAGACATGCCTTACTGCATTTGTTGGAAAATTTAAGCTGCTAAATCCACAACCATGTTGCAATTTTAAGGTTTTGTCTTCAGCATTTGTTTAGCTGCAGCCAGGTCACTCTCAACTGAAATAGGTTGGCAGCAGGATGGAAAGATGAAATTATTCCAAAGTTTCTAGAGCAGAAGCATTGTTTGTAGTTCTGTAAATCAAATGGACCTGGCTTTGCAGAGAAAAAAAAAATTGAACTGACATGGAAGAAATAATATTTAAAGCATGATCCTTCAGGGCTTTCACAAAAGTGAAAGCTTTCTTGCTTGGCCAGTGCTCTCTACCACTTGTGTTCACAGGCACAATCAGTGGTGTAGGTCTCAACATCTGCCTTTTAGGCTGGATAGTAATGCCTGGGTTTCCCTGTGCCTTTCTTTGGAGGGAGTGCTGACCTAGCACAGCTCCATCTCTTAGCCACAGCTGCTAACTCTGTCATTTCCAAGACCTATTTTCTGGCATGTTATGTTTTGGCTGAATCAGCTCCCTGAGCTGGTTCCTGAGCAGCTCCCCTGCACGGTCAGCAAAAGGGTCAGGACAAGTAGCCAGAGTCTCTGAGGCTCTGCAGCCACTAACGTGATGGTGTTGGGTTTGGCTGGAGCTGAAAGGTGTGTCTCAGCTGTTTGTTTTTGCAGGTGACTGCTGGTTAGCAGACAACTAACAGCCTCGTCCCAAAACTCAGCACTGGGCTAGATGAATCCCATTTCCAGTCTCCCTAAAGAAAACCAGCCTTGACAACAGGTCTTTGAGGTGTGCATGCACCCACCGTTTTCTTGAGACTGTCTACCTAGACACCACAAATTCATCTGCTCCACCCCAACCCTGTGAGCAAATAGGTGATAGATTTAGAAGCTGATATAGCAAACAAATATGTATTTAGCAGAAACTGAGAATAGATTTGATGTCTTGGAAACAAAGCCCAGGGTATATGCCTGCTTGTAGCCCTAGGGATTCAGGAAACATTTTGTCTTTTGAAGACTGCTTTTGGTTCTGAAAAACCTCCATTTCCATTGCCTTCTGCCTTGTTTCGACTCCACTGGTTCCAAGCTTGCACTGACAACATCTCTGCCTGATGTCAGACTCTCCCAGTGGTTGACAATGTGCTCACGTTTATGGTTCACACTTGATCAGCTACATGAATTCCATTAATGACTCTTCAAGGAGCTGTCTCCCAGCAGCCTGGTGGCCAAATACTCTCCATATGTAGTCCAGACAATTTCTTTTATACAAGACTTTAAATACACTCCATAGTATTACATAGTTATTAATTTAGCTATGAATACCTCAGTCAAGCTCATTGCTTTGGCTTACTTTATCAGCTTTGGCAGAAAGACCACACGCTGCCACACTGCACAAACGGGCCAAGAAGCTGCTCTGCCTGGACGTGTGACTGAGAACATGCTCTCACAGCAATTTTTGCTGGCTCTCTGCACTATAGCGACTTTCAGACCAGGTACATCTTGCCCAGCCACTGGTTCAAATGACTGATAACTCTCCCTGTCTCTCTGTTGTGCACTGACCAGCAACTCTGTCCTTTGCCATTTCTTTCCCCACCTGGCCCTCAACTCTCCTCTCCCAATCTCCTTTCATTTACATTCCTTCCTTTCTGCAACTCATGTGCTTTTGGTTTTCCTTCCCCTTAGCTTCTTTCTTATTAAACCCATCAAAATCAAATATGAAAGACTTGGATCATAACAGTGATTGCCAGTATGCAATTATCCCATCCATTTATTTGTTTCCCCTTTTCCCAGCCTGTTTCCTTTATCACAAGACCATGGAGACTGCAAAGCAGAAATTACTTCCTGGAGAAGGTTTTTCCAACACTCAGTTAGGTGGGGCCCCATTCTGCCACATACAATGCTTACAAAGCAGGAGTATAAAACTCTTCAAAGAGTGGAGGACCATAGGAATGTAATAAAAAACAGGTACCCAGGAACCCAGCCCTCCTTGATTTCCATCATCTGTCAAGGAGTATGTTTATATCTACACTCTACAACACTGGATTTCTTTAGGACTGTGTCATATTAAAAGCAAGTCGAGTATTTCTCCACACAAACCTAGGAACTAAGATGTGCCTTGTTCAAATCTATAGATAAAATGTGTTTCGGAGTTTTCTATAAGCTAAAAGAG
Organism: Oriolus oriolus; assembly: GCA_013400235.1. NCBI lineage: Eukaryota > Metazoa > Chordata > Aves > Passeriformes > Corvidae > Oriolus > Oriolus oriolus. The sequence goes on along the minus strand of VXBT01005586.1, from coordinate 120,633 downwards.
CATGAAGGAATAGAGATTATTTTTTTTTCATTTAAAATCACTAATCAGAGCCATAATTTTGTCTTGCCTTGAAAAAAAGTCAAAATATGTCATTAAGTATGTTCCTACTGGTATATCAGAATCCTTTCTCAAGTGAGAAATAAGCAAATAATTTTCAAATATGGTTTATGTATCTTGACCTTAAAAGAAATCACACTTGCGAATTTTTAAAACACTACTGCTGTAAAAAACATGACAGTCCCCTAGAGAACTGGATCATCTTTTCAACAGATAGAGAACACCCCTAGTAAACACAGATGCTGTCTTCCTATGGTTTCCAGTGCCACTGAAGTTAGAGGTTGCTCTTGCAGCTGCTGAGCACAATTTATTATGTCTGCACCACCAAAGCCTCTAAGAACCTGAACACGCAGAATCTGAGACCATCCTCCCTACAATCCTCCCTTTTGTGAGTATTTTCCAACTGGGTAAACCAAACCCTTAAAAAACCCCCATTAAACCAGTGCCTCTGTGATCCCCACATGCAGCCATCAGCAGGGAGGGCTCAGGGCTCTCCCTGGGCAGCTCACAGGTGCTTGTGAAGCAGCAGCGACTTACCTAAAGCACAGCAGCCTTTGGAGCTGGGGGCAGCCGTGGGTTTGGCAGTGGGATAGGCAAGCCTTGGCTGGCCAGGGTTCATGCTCTCCCCTTGTGCCATGGGTAGGAGTCACATTCCAGCAATTAGCACAGCGGCCCCAGGAACGCAGAGCGTGCAGGGCTGACTGACTGAGACCCTGCGCCAGCAGATCTGCCAGCTGGATTTCATCCCCTTGGCTGCCAGAAACAGCTTTGTATCATCACTCAGTTAACTAATGCGCAAAGGGCGACTGTGATGTTGGTATGCAATTGCCTCTTAAATTATGGAATTATGAGGCCTTCCTCAAATTATGAGGACACACAGTAACAGTGAATAAGCAGCTGTCATGGTCAGCTATGTTCTGGGTTCCTTTTATGCCACCAAAGGTGCAAGAAGTTATAACTTCTCCACAAAGCTGCAGTAAGTGACAGAGTAAATACCAGCAGATCATTGCACATGATGGGAAAAAATAAATTTTAAAAGAAGTAGTTGATACACATCACCTCCAAATTAACTTCATTCAGAGGGAGAAGGCTCACGTTTCACTTTGCACTTGCAATAGCCTCAGAGTATCTGTGCAGCTTCTGGAGTGGGTGGCAGAGAACTTTCTGAAGTTCTTGTAATGACCTCAACACATCTTAATGTTGCCAGTGGCTAACGCAGTCAAAACGGGGCTCGGGACAAACTATGAAAATTTTAGGAGAGACACAGAAGCCTTCAGTCATACAAAACTATTTCTTACTACATATGGTCAGTTGCACACTTCTTCAGAAACAGGAATATTTTCATCCTGTTTGGAAAGTGCTCCACACCTTGCGAACGCTGCTAATCAAAGGACATAAAAGAAGAGCTGCTAAATAAGAGCTGATGCCAGTACAAACAGGAAGGAACTCTGGATGCACAGATGCTGACATTGCACCCATGATTTGGGTGTCCCTAAACCAGAGCCAAACCTATCACCAAGGAGAAGGTGGGGGAGAAAAGACAGGGAAGACGAAATTGATCTGCTTGACAATAAAGCCTAACAGTGCTTTATAAAATGCATGGTTCTCTATTATTCAATTTGAAATACATTAAAAAGTCCACATTTCAGTCAGTTGAGGTACTAAACATTAAGTTAATTTAAGCACCTTACAGTTTGCATTAATGGATGTTTAGGTATCTCCCTTTTCTTTTAAAAGTGGAAATTTAGAGAAAATAACCACTCAGTCTTGAAGAGGAACATAGAGAGGTGACAGCTTTCTTAAAAATTCTTTTTGAATGTTTTGGGAACAGTCAGCATTAATCAGACTTCACATTTCAAAGCTTCACAGAGGAAACAGCTTTGGACACAGATCTAAGGGAAGAAAGCTACGTTTGCAATGCATATGGTAGTCCATTAGCATTATATTTTCAACACTTGAGTGAAGTCTGTGATTTCCTGCATGTTGACTGGTGAGCTACAGCATAAATTCACTCTCACACAGTATTTATAGCTGCTGGCATTCAAGAGTCAGTTGCAATGTCTACTCAGTGTCTCTTCACATGAAGTCCTATAATGGGCTGGTTTAGCTCCGGGCAGGGTAAGACTTACCTTTCCTTCATCTTTAGGTCAGCATTTCTTAATCACTTACTGTCAGTTAACGAGCCTGGTGTCATTCTGTTAACACCCAAAGGAAAGAGCTCAAACTATGGATCTGGCAAGAAAATGCTGTTCTGTCCTCCACTGGAATTCCATCCTACATCATTAAGATCTTTAAAAAGCAGTAAAACTGCACATTTCACACACATTTTTCTTCTGGCTGACCGCAGCTATCAGCACTGCTGAACCTCCTGCCACTGGCACACCACTACTTCTAGACCAGTGCTGCTTGGCTCACTGTCCAGCATCACTGTTAAGTATCTTTGAAAGGCTTTCAAATGCCAACATGAATGACTTTAACCCCTTACTGACCAACAAAGTAAAAAAAAGTAGTGCTCTAGTCATGGGTGTGGGAAGGAGGGTGGATTTCAAACACACTGTCTTATCCCTGTCCTTAGCACAGCTTCCATAGAGCTGCTAGGGAAGAGCTGCTTGGGATGAACAGAGCTTTTGTTTCTCCCTGCTATGTCTTCCTCTGACAAATATCTGTGCGTTTTTTCTGTCCTAAAAGTTTAAAAATCTAACTAGATATTTTGCATTTGTTACATCACTGCTTATTTTGTTGAGAGCATAATCTCAGTTGATGCCTCCCAGTGAGAGGTATCAAGCAAGACACCCAACATGATGTTCATGACCACTGACAGAGATTTGGAAAGGGACTCGTGGATGTTTGAAACCTCCTCACAGAAAGGTGTCAGGCATCTGTTTCTGGCTGCACTTATTCCCAGCATAATTAAGACTCTGAAGACAACTCTTGTTGTAAGGTCAGATCAAAAGGTCCACTTACAACAATGTCCAGTCACTGATAGTGGCCAGCAGCAGATGCAGAGGCGAAAATAGCAAAAGGGACGGGCCACAGACTGAGTAATCCCTTCCCTGGTACACGCTCCAAGCTTCCAGCAACTGGCCATTTAGAGACTTCCGGAGCTAGAGGCTGCATCCGGACCATTGTGTTTAGTAGCCACTGATGGACATAACTTCTATTAATTTGTATAATCGTTTTTGGAATCCATTTATACTTTTGGCCTCCACCACATCCCACGGCAATGAGCTCCAAATTTCAATAATGTACTGTGTGAAGAAGTACTTCCTCTTGTTGCTTTTAAACCTGCTGCCTGATCATTTCACTGGGTGCCTCCAATTGTGTCCCAAGAAATACTGATTGATCACTTCCTATTCACCTTCTCCACAGCACCCAGTTTTACAAACCCCTATCACCTCATCTATACCCACCCTCACTCATCCTTTCTGCTATTTAATCTCTGCTATGGACTCTGCCAGTCCTACTATTATTTCTCCTACAGGCTTTTTTGTCCACAACTAATTGTGAGCTGAGACTTGCAAGAAATCCTTTCAATGACTCTAAGGTCCTTCTCATGGTGGTCACACCTCATCCACAGTTCATTATGGACCCCTATGTGCTAGACTCACTTTCCTCTTCTCCCTGTGCATTATTCCACATTTATCAACACTCAATCGTATCTGCTGGTTTATCAGCTAGTCACAAAACATGCTGAAACCTCTTGCAAAGACCAGCATCATTATTTTTTTAACTTAATATATCTGGACCTATTTAAGCAGCAGGACCCCAGCAGCTGGAGTTCAGCATATTCAGTAAAATTAGCCATTACTAGCCCCATCTGCCTGGCATTCTTCTCAGCCACCAGCAGGCTCTTGCCTTTCTGTACCTACCACACCAGGACCATGGAGGTGGAGACAGTCAGCTGCTTAAGGAGCCTGTAGAGGAAAGAGTGCTGTATTTCTTATTTTATACTGAAAATAAACTTCCAGACAGATGTGCTTATACCAGAAGGGTTTGCCCATAGCAGAACAAGACATGGAAACCCTGCTCAGAAAGCACTCTTGTGAAAGCCTTGCCTTGCCGACCAACAAGGGTCAGTGAGAGGGTTACAGGAGGCTGAGGCTGTGTGAGACAGGGCCAGCAGTGGAACAGCTAAATGGCTCCAAGACAAGCCCCCTTCCTAGGGACTCCCCTGTCATCTCCAGGCTATTTTCAGTTTAGAAGCCCCCCAGCAGGAGAGCCGCAAGCAGACAAAACTTGCCACCTCAAAGGGCTCCTGGAGTCATCCAGGAATGGATGATGGCTCCTGGGAATGAATTTTGGCTTTGGAGGTCATTTGGGTGTTAAATGCAGAGATCTGTTTTATGGGCTGAGAAAGGAGGAGGAAAAGAACTTCCTTAGCACAGCTCAGCCAACACTGTGGGGAATGAAAGAAGGACACAGAGTCTTGCCTAGTCCAGCTTCTCTGAGCGGGGTGAATAAAAAAACCCCAACCAAACAGGAACACT